>VBSM01000413.1:3203067-3232689 GCA_008086735.1 Cheirogaleus medius | reverse complement strand
AAAGGTTTAGAGGCCTTACATTCAAATCTTTGTAGTTCAGATTGATGACCAGACCAAAGGGTCGTCCACCCATAGGCTCTGCAGGAATGAAGGAGTACTCAAAAGTTGCTTGTCTCTGGGGTGGCACTACAGTGTTCAGAGGAAGAGCTGTGAAATTCTGGATATAAAACTGGTAGTCCTGAGGATAACGGAATGAGGCATCTAAGGATTCAACAATGAAATCTTCTGTACCCTTGTTTGTAAAGCCTACCAGGAACTTCACAATGTTATTTGCTGGAAAATCTGAGAAACAAAATAGAGACAAGAAAATTTGAACATACACCAAGAGTTCAAAATAAAGAGATATTACTAATAGATTTGACACTCATTTCCTGCTGCATATGGACTTGGTTTCAGAATTCTTTTCAATAGAGCACTCCAGTCAGCCACTAAAGAAATTAATCAACTAGAGTTGTTGTTTAAGCTAAAAACCCTTTTGTCTATACTCTAGCATTCCAACATATGGGTTTAACTAAGCATCTCAATTTCAGGCCAGATTACATTCAAATTATGTAGTCTCAGAAAGAGTTGTGTACTTTTAGCAGCAAGATTATCATGCAGCAGGGTTATGTGTCTTGCTGAAGTCACTTTCAACTCTAACTCAGTATGCTATCTGTGTAGATAAATGGAGAAAAGAATGATAGAAAGAGTCCAAGAGGACCATCTGAAAACTAGTATTTGTTAGAACATAAAAAATTAATCAGACAATCTATCTCCACTTTAAGCAAGTAGGAAAATGTAAATTTGAAGGTTAAGACCCAAGGAGGCAGGTATAAAAATAAATAAAGCAAAAATCACTTAATCAAATTATACGTTTTGCAGGCATAAAGCTGGAAAGCACATGGGAATAAAACAAAAAAATTGAGAAGACCAAGAAAATTAATAACTTTCAATATTAAGTCTTCACTAATTATACTGTAGCCTACAGAGCTGAGTTTCATCCAGTACAGTACAGGCTGTGGGGTCAAACAGACTGTCTCCACAATCTATTTATGAACTGGATAACCCTGGACGAGTTTCTTAACCACTCTAAGCCTCAGTTCAACAATAACTATGGTGTGTTAGGATTAACACATGCAAGGTATTGAGAACAACAGTGCCTACCATATAGCTCTCAATAAATATCAGCCATTCCATTTATTTTCTTTTAATGAAATCTAGGCTCTAACCAAGGCATAATTGAAAGAGATTTAATATTTCATTAACGTTTAACACTCAAAACATAACAAGTTACTTCGCTGTGGCAGTTTTAAAAAGTTTTAAAACATTATCTTTGAAAAGGACATTTAATTTCTAGTCAAACTGAGCAGTATTTATTTTTCCCTTAGTTTAAATGCCAGCAATACTACCTTACAGATATGGATATCCATATATATGAGAAAGTTTTTTCAAAATACTTGTTTGCACTACATTTGTTATGTAAAAGAGAATGTTAATAAAGATCTTAAGCATTACCAATGCTTCCCCAAAACCCTAAGCTTATCATTTTAAAATTCCTATATCTGAATAAAAACTAATACTTCTATATTACCTTCTCCTTTTACAAACAGGATAGTTGTATCTGCACTTGGTGAAGCTTCAGGTTCACCAGATACATCTTCTTCCTCTTTATCTTCTGCCTAAGAAAAACAACATTAAAAATGGATTACTATGGGAGAAAAAATGCATCATCCTTTAAGAATAAAGACTTCACTAGATTTTGGCAAAATATTGCTTCTCTGTGGCTTTACTGGGATTAGTGATATGAATTCCACTGTCTCATAATAGTTAAAATAGAATATCTAGAGCAGTGCATCTTGATGGCAATGTGCATACCAATTCTCTGGGGATCTTGCAGATCCGATTCAGGTCCAGAGTGAAGCCTGAAATCCTGTATTTCTATAAGCACCCAGGATATGCCAAGGCTGCTGGTATTCAGACCACACTTTGAATTGCAAGATTCTAGAGCAGGGGTTGTAAACTTTTTCTGTAAAGGGCCAAATAGCAAATATCAGTCTGGAGACCATGAAGTCCCTATTACAACTACTCAACTCTGTGACTACAGTGTGAAAGCAGCCACAGACAATACATGAAGGAGTGGGCACAGCTGGCTTTGGCCTGTGGCCACATTTTACTCACCCCTGTTCTCAAGTACCTTGTTATCAGCCTACAAAGATTTCTATTCATATAACAGGAAAATTTCCCTTTGAGAATCTGTCACATAATTTGCAAGAAATTATTTTAAAAAAAATGTTACCAGGGATCTTATTAGGGTAATATAAATGTCCTAAAACTGAATTCGTGTTGCACAACTGGGCAAATTTACTAGTTGTATGCTTAAAAGAAGTTAATTTTACAATACATAAACTGTATCTCAAAGTTTTTCTAAACAGTGAACAAATTTTACATTTAAAACTCTAAACCTCAGTACAGCATCATTTCTCCAGGCATTAAAAAGGATTACAGAGATAATCATATATTTGAAGTGTTCAGGCCCTTAAATTGAGATGCTTAAGGGCATACTGTTTACTGGTAGTTAAGTTTTCATTTATGTAAAACACTCCGTCCCCTAGTAGATAAGGCTTCTAAAGGGCAAATACTGTCTTATAATTTTAAAATTCTCCACATTTGGCTCATACACTTGAAAATGTACTCAAACATTTATTCAATGACTGTGAAACTGTGCTATAAGTTATATTTTAAGTATTCTTGATGATAACATTCATTTGGTAAAAGTTTCTACTTTGGGGGAAAGAGACTCATATAAGTAGGAAAAGAGATCAGAGAAAGGGAGGCTGGAAACATAGGCTGTAGGAATAAAGAAGAAAAGGTTTACTTGAGACACAGTTAAGAAAAATCATCCCTATGATTTGATTAATGGGTTTTAGAATAAAAACAAATGGAAGACATAACAAGGCAACAGCTCAAATCATTAGAGCCATATCAAAACAGGAAATAATGTATGGAGATGGGATGGATGGTAATGCCGAATTCCATTTTGGACGTATGAAATTTGTGGTACATATGGAGCATCCAGATGAAGCTATTCTGTGAAGAGCTGGAAATACAGGTATGGAGTTCAGTAAGGTAGGTGGCTAGAAATGAGATCTGAAAGTCACCGATAAAAAGTGGTAGTGGTTGAAACCACAGGTCTTACCAACATTAAGGGAGTGAGCAGAGGAAGAGAGGGGAGTAGAGAGACCAAGCAGCAGCAGCTGGGCAGGGAAAACTAAGGGGGGCGTGCCATAGAAGCCAACATGAAACGATTCAAGGAAGGCATAACCAGCACATGCTAAAAAGAGCTCCAACAGGATAACAATGGAAAATAGGCCAGGAATTTGGCAATTAGGTTGCTTGCTGGCGACCTCAGCGAGAACAGTTGTACTACGTATATGGAGTCAGACCAGGTTGAGAATGAATGTGAAGGGAGCAGACCAGAAAAGCTAGACAGGTTATTGTTTCAAAAAGTAAACTGGTGCTGGTAAAGATGAAAAAGTAGGTAGCAGCTTCAGGTGGATGAATAGTATACAAGCATGTGTGTAGCTTAATATAACCAGTCACTGAGAAGGATCAATGCTTCAAGTTACAAAAGAAAAGATAATCTAACAAGATCTCACTGGAAGAGATGGGGAAAGAGCACACATGGAAGGGTTAGCCTTAGAAGACAATAAGGACAACTCATTATTACGGAGAAAATGCCGAAAGGATGGGTGACTAATATATTTAGAAGTAGACTGTAGAAAATTTGAAGAGTTCGCTCTTGATGGCCTTCTTCACTTTCCAAAACTGAAGGCAATGTTGCTGCCAAGACTGAAAAGAACTGATGTTAGGGATTTAAAAGTGGTAAATGTCTGAAACGCTAGCTGTAGAAAACTGCAAAGTATATGTAAGTAAAAGTAGCTAACTCATTTACCTTATAGCTAATCAGCATATCATAAAATGTATAATGCTTACTACTTGCTACCTTGTAAAACTCCAAAATATTTCAGCTATTACGGACTACCTCCAGAAGCAGAGTAAAGATACTGGTAGCACTGGCTACCTCTGGGGAGACAGCTTCAGTGGCTGGAGGACAGGCATATGAGGAAAACTTTTCACTATATACTTTGTACCTTTTCAATTCTGAGCCATTTGAATATATTATCTATTTTAAATAATAATTTTTAAAAGAGAGCTAGTGTTATTACTGCTATAGTTCTTGTTTTAAAAAAAATAACAACTATCATTTCTGTTTAAAAAAATACTTTCTGAAATGATGGCAATCTACATTGCAACCCACAGCTTTATAGAGTTAAAAAAAAAATCAGCAGAGTAGAAAAGCCCCAGGTTACTTTTAAAAAAGTTTGTACTGTAAAATTTTATGCCAATAACTTGTATCTAAACCAGCTCTTGGTATCTCATATCTTAAGAAAAACCTCCTTTCCTTCGCTTACTCCAGGACACAGGCCCAGCAGCAAAGGATCCTTCTATAATCTCTGAATTCTTTGGCAACTGAGTATAAGTCGATAATATAGAAATCTTGGGAACAACAGGCAAAATTCTAGCTCATTCTAGGTGACTTCTGTAGCAGCTTTGGTTCTGTGGGCCCACTTTCTTAGCCTACATACAAGCTAGTATGGTTTAGTCCAAAGGAAGGAAATATTTTCCCTGCCTTCCTGTTTCAATCAACCCTAATCATTTTCTGATTTGAAAAAAGTAACCAAGAAGAGCTACTAAGACTTTTGTACTAATTGGCCTGGGTGGGAAGTGGACAATCAGAGTTGGTTTTTTTTTTTTCTTTAATGGTTCTTAAGGCAGGGGAAATGATTAAGGTATGGAAAAGTTCTAGCCAACACTGTAAGGATATCAAGGATCAAATAGTTCCCTTCTCTATTCTCTTCCTCCATAATAAGTACATCCCAGTGCCAAAGAGTCCAAGTAATTTCATATTAATGGTTATCACAATATAATCCACCACCAAATTTCTATACATGCCCAAATTTCAGAGCCCAAATATCATTTTTAATCCTAAATTCCTAGATGGATTCCCTTCCAATAGTCACTCTAACAGTGGCACTTTTAGAACAGTCAAACATTTATCACAAACGATGAAGCAGGAATGTATTGATCTAGTTTAAACTGTTCACTTAATGAACTAGTTTGAAGATGCAGAGCCCTAATAAAAATCCTAAAAGTATGGGTATACATACATATGAAAGGCTTGACACACAGGTGATCAGTAAGGGGTTTCTATAGAAGGGAGCATTGGGAAAAAGTACACAAATTAGTAAGGCTATTCTATTCAGATGAAATAGTTGAAATAGTATGGCCAATGTATAAAAATGATAACTCAAAAACATCAACAAAATAGCAAGCTGATTATCTTAGTTAGAAGGCATACTCCATAAAAATTAATATAAGTCAAAAGAGAAACAGATATCTACATATTAGGCTAAATATTTTGATATTAAAATAACAGAATAGGAAATGGGTAGTTTAATCTTGAAGGAAATGACAAAATCTAGAATCATGAAAAGTTCTCAGTTCAAGTGTGGTATGAAAGTAAAAGAAAAAAAAAATCTTTGTAGGATAGATTATAGTAGAAAAGAAACAAAATTAGCTAGCTAGACACATGCTGCAACAATCTTGATTCCACCCCAATATTCTTACTGTCATACTATAATTATACAGTAAAAATTTCAGAGCTGGATAACTTCTATGAGATCTTTCTCTAACTCCCTTACTCTTCACAGGACATATTTTACATATAGTGTATTATCTGCTCCTCAGCCCCTGCCACCAAAACACATACACCTGCCCCAAAAATATAAGTCCAAGAGAGCAGAAAACAGTGCCTGGCACATAGCAGGACTCAAAAACATATATACTTTTTACGTGAAAGCAAGCAAGCAAGAGGAAACTGAGACCCAGAGAGATAAGTCAGAAAGCTAAGCAGCATGTATCCCAAATCTATTATCCCATGTACTGTGCCCACTACCACTGTTCCCCTCCTGGATTCATGTCCATATGATCTCCAATTGTTGTTTAACTATTTCATGTCTCCTTCCCTGTTCCAAAAAATACTTATGCTCAATCCTCAATGACTGGGCCCTATTTTCCAACTTCAATCCATTTTGATCACATTAACAAACCTCTAAAGTCAAGAATTTCATATTTTTCTATAAACAGAATAAATTCTAGATGTATTACATACATTCTATATATACTAAATCTGCAGTCCCAAACCCCAGGGCACAGATTGGTACTGGCCCATGGCCTGTTAGGAACCCAGGCCACACAGCAGGAGGTGAGCACCAGGCCAGCAAGTGAGCAAAGTTATCATCTGTATTTACAGCTACTCCTCATCGATGGCATCACCGCCTGAAATCCGCTTCCTTGTCAGATTAGCAGCAGCATTAGATTCTGATACGAGGCACAAACCCTACTGTAAACTGCACACGTGAAAGATCTAGGTTGTACACTCCTTATGAGAATCTAGTGTCTTATGATCTGAGGTAGAGCTGAGGCAGTGATGCTAGCACTAGGGAGTAACTGCAAAATCATCCTGAAACCACCCCCCACTCCCAACCACCCCCTCCCATACATGGAAAAACTGTCTTCCATGAAACCAGTCCCTGGTGCTAAAAAACTTGGGGACCTCTGTATTAAATCGTATATAACCCTAACCAAATCTGTGGGTTCATCTTCTTCAACCTCAGCTTCATCATCTTCATCTTCAATTATTGAATCTTCCACTGTTTCTTCATCCTCTGTAAGATCTTGAGCCACTGCTAATGAACCTAATAAAATATAAAAGAGGCAGTTAACCTTTACTCTGGAATACCAATATTTTTAAGATTAGGTATAGGCAAGAAAATTTTCCCCCTGGAATTACTCGATGCCCCAGTTCACCAGAATGATGCCAAATTACTATGCATCTAAGAATATTTATTTTATTTTACTAGTAGTCTTAACAGCTGCATGTTAATTTTTAATGTGAAGTGCTACTGAATTTTAAAAAGTACCCTTCAGGTGTAAAAATGAACTTGGGAAACTAAAGATGCCCTGAAGCCCAATAAAGAACTTCAAGCAGGGCCGGGCGCGGTGGCTCACGCCTGTAATCCTAGCACTCTGGGAGGCTGAGGCGGGCGGATCGCTCAAGGTCAGGAGTTCAAAACCAGCCTGAGCAAGAAGTGAGACCCCATCTCTACTAAAAAATAGAAATAAATTAATTGGCCAACTAAAAATATATAGAAAAAATTAGCCGGGCATGGTGGCGCATGCCTGTAGTCCCAGCTACTCGGGAGGCTGAGGCAGAAGGATCGCTTGAGCCCAGGAGTTTGAGGTTGCTGTGAGCTAGGCTGATGCCACGGCACTCACTCTAGCCTGGGCAACAGAGTGAGACTCTGTCTCAAAAAAAGAAAAAAAAAAGAACTTCAAGCAATTTTGTTAAGCAAAGTAAGGAAAATATGTTTGTTGCAAAGATAAGAAACTCCTAAACTTAATCCCTGTCATTAACCATACACAACCAAAAAAACTGAGGTCTAAAAGAAAATAGCAACCTCAATATCTCGGCAAGAAACAATGTTATTAGATTTTACTATAGCTCTTAGGATTTGATAGCATATAATTCCTAGGAAAAAAATGTCTGTATCATATCCACAGTAAAAAACTAGCTTGCGCAAAATACATTGTTTAGTAAAAACTAAACTGGTAACTTCAGGGGTCACAGCAAAGAATCCAATTATTTTTGCACACGGCTTCAAATATGCTTTAAGATTTTTTGTTTTCCCCATACTTGTCACAAAGTATAGTTGTAATGTCAAAAAAATTATAAATCATAGTTTTATAGGCAAAAGTACTCTAAATAAGTCACATTAAAAAGATTTCAGGCAAGACCCTCAAAAGAATTTCCAAGTTCTAGTGTCTTCCAACATTTCTCAGAAAAAATGATGATGTGGCAATTCAGTATAGAAAAAAAATGTGGGAAGATTGGTGTGATACCCAGGAAAAATATATTAACAACCATGCATTTTAAGTCTTTTCCACATCTTTGAGTTCTTACTGGCTGCTAAGATTCTACAAATATTAAAGAACATTGAACCACGCATTATAAACTGAAAAACAGCTTCCACTGCTTGCTCAGCAAAGACTAAAATAGTGCACTCATAATTTACAAGTAATTTTCAAAAACCAATTAAAAAAAAATCTATGTCTGACATCGTAATTTAAAGTTGTAGCTAAACTTGAGAACTTCTGAATATATATAACGATCCTACATTTCAGCGGCTATTAAACAATTTTATTATTTTAATGTTAACCAGTAACAATTTTGTCCCTAAAAAGCCTAACAACTTTCAACTAGAAAAATTGAAAAAACATTTTCTTGAAAGAAAAAAAATGTTTACAAGTTATTAATTCAGTTTAGTAAAGAGTTGATTTTCTTAAAGAAGATGTTTTTAAAACCTGAAAAATATAGTCTAAATTCTAAAACTAAAATCTAGTTTTAGTAGATGTGTCAAATTTTCTTTAAAAAGCTGAATGAGAACAAACCAGCAAGCAACTCCTAACGGAAAAGAATCTCTATTTATACCGGCAGATGAATTCCTTAACAGTTTTGGTTAACTCTCCCACTTGGTTTTCTATCCACTAACCAGAAGCCAGTCATTTCACTTTTCTTTGTAAAACAACTCCTGGGTAACCGTCACTATTGTTAGGCCACACAGTTTGCTTATAGAATGGAAAGGAATTCTAGTGATCATTTGGACTAATTCTTTCACTTTACAAATTAGAATATCGCAATTCATGACAAAATCGGGGCAAGAGACCAAGTTGCCACATTCTTAAGTCCTGCTAAGTTACTTTCACACCAGGTTAACTGTTGGAAAGAATAAACTCATATTAAAAAAAATAAAACTCGAAGTTGACTTTTTCCAACGCAATACGACGCTTCCACAAGTAAAAAATGGTTACATTAAAAGAAAGAGAGAGAAGAGGGACATCCCACAGGGATTCTTCAGTCCGCCTTGCAGTAGGGGCGGATAAGGGGGTGAGGATGGGGAGTCTCCCTGAAATCAAGACTCCCGGTAATTCATAGGGATCAAGTGTTGGAAGAAGAGGCAGGTGACCATTAAAAAATAAAGCTCTAACAGTTTAGATGTGGAGAAAACAAGGGTTTCAGCAAATGAATGAAGGCGGACTCCCAGCGTGGAAGCTAAAGACACGTCAGCCCAGAGCGCGAGGGGATGGGGGTGGAGCGGAGCTGGAGGCGGCCAAAAGAAATAAACCGGGCTGTGGCGCGCTCGGGGCGCAGCCGTGCCCACGGCCCCCTCGCTTCCCTCCTGGAGCCGAGGACCCTGCGGCTCTGGCCATCCCTGCAGGCGTGGGCCCAGGGCGGAGGAGCAAGCCCAGCCCTCGGACGGCCACGAAGCAAGGGCGCCCGGGCACTGCACCGGCGCCCCGCGAGCAGGGGCAGAGGCCGCAGCGGGGTCTCGCCCTGGCGCGCGCCGCGGCCGCCTAGCACGAGCTGGGGGCTGGGGAGGAAGAGCGAGGGAGAAGCCGGAGAAGTGGACGCGGACACGAGGAGCAGGAGCCGCTGTCACCTCCAACTTCAAACTTAACGTCGCCGGCGTCTTCTTCCGGGCCAACCCCCGCCGCCCACTCCCCTCGCCTTACCTCTGGGGCCGCCTCGGAGCAAGACAGTGGCGGGGAACACGAGCAAGAGAAGGAGAAGCAGGCGGGGGAGGAGTCTCATGGCGCGGCCAGTGCAGTGTCCAGTCCCCGTCAGCGAGGGTTCTCAGCGGCTCCGGCGATAATGGCGTTACTCTTCATCCGGGCTCCGGGCGGGGAGGGGCGGGGCACGTACCACGCAAGGTCCTTCGCCACGCCCCTCCTCCGACCAGGGGCGCCGCGGACGTGGCTGCTCCACGCTCTGGGATGGGGCGCGGCGGCCGCCCGCAGAGTCACATGGCCGGTTGCCGGAGCTTCTGGAGTTCCCGCGAGAGTCGGCTTCCCGCCGCAGTCACGGGCTGGACACCTGTGTGCGCTTTGCCGTTTGTTCTGCCCCGCCCTTGCCTCTCAATCAGCGCCCTCAGTGGTTACTTTATTTGAATTACGGTAACAGTGCTATAAGGATCATGAACTGCCTTAATGTGGCATTTAAAAGCAGAAAAAGAAATTGGGGTTTTTTGGAATAGATAACATTGTTTCCCTCCCCCTAAAAAAACGCATTAAAATATATACAGTGGAAAAGGACATACAGTGGAAAAATATTTTTCTCCTATGCGCCCGCACCCTGTCTGGTAGTTAAGGACAGTTCTGAAATCCATATGTGACATTCCAGAATTAGAAATCACTTAAGAACACTTCCTGGCGTTTAGCAAGCATTTGGTAACTATACAATGGGTGCAGCAATGACTACAATTTTCTTTAATTTCCTTCTCATCTACTTTGAACTTTGGGTTGCTGCAATTATCTTGTATTTCATGAAATTAATCTGAATACCAGGTAGGTTTGGATTGGACCAGTGTGAGTTGTCATGCTAGCTCTTATTAGGTGCTTAGTGTTGTCAATCACTGTTCCTTAGAACTGTGCTTTCATAGCCACTATCTACTTTTGTCTGCTAAAGTCACAACCTGATAGTGCTGGACTGAGTCAACTTAACTCCATTCCAGCAACCCACCAGTGTGGCCACTGCTGCTGTTGCTGCTGCTTCTAGGGCACCCTGCAGAAGTGGAGGGCCTCCCCAAGAGGGCATCCTCTCACTCTGCTGCTGCCTTTGCTCCTGTGCCCAGCTACC
The DNA here is from genome assembly GCA_008086735.1 of Cheirogaleus medius. Taxonomy (NCBI): domain Eukaryota; kingdom Metazoa; phylum Chordata; class Mammalia; order Primates; family Cheirogaleidae; genus Cheirogaleus; species Cheirogaleus medius. Next base: position 3,221,894 of record VBSM01000413.1, on the reverse strand, counting down.
AACCCAGCCACTCTGCTCGAAGCCACCAGAACTGCTGACCCTGCTTTGATGTGGCTGAACCTTGCTAAGTTCTCCACTGAGAGGAATAATCTCCCTCCCCTACTTTGAGGCACTTTCTGCTTCATAAGTTTCAAATGAGACCTGTTCTTAGCTCCTGATGTCTGGTGGGTTGTTTTAGAAACACAACCTTCTATTTAACTTGTGGCTTTCTCCTAGTACCAGAACCAAACTGATGGAGACTACATAAAAGGCATAGTTATACACCTCATGCTGTACTCACAATCACCTCTGCTCTCCATCCCTGCCATGGGGATGTCTCACTGACTCTCTTTTTCCTTCAGAGGACTGACTTCTGATGGAAGGACTTCTTATTCCTTATGTTAAAGCAATTCCTGGTAGGTCTGTCTGACCAGTTGTCAGGAGATGTTTAGATGTAGCCTGAACCTATTGTTGTCAAAACCACAAGGAAGTTTTGGTCTAGATCCAGTTGCTCATTGCACAAAATCCAATTATTGAGACAACAAGGGTTGCCAAGGAAGAAAGGAATTTTTTATACAACATATCTTACCAGGAGAACAGGAGAAGCTGCCTCAAATCCATCTCCCTGACTAATGGAGATCATGGGCTTTTAAAGGAGAGGCTACGTGCCTTGGGGCAGGTTATGGTATAACTAACAAGAAGCTACCTACATGCTTTGGGGCAGGTCATATGCATGGAGCATAGGGGCAGGTTGTGGGGGATGGTGACTCTGGGCATCAGGAATCTTGCTCAGGGGCCTTTGGAATCTCAACTCCTTTGTCTTGCAGAACATCCACCATTTCTGGGAAACAACTCAAAAGGTCAAGTAGTTGAGGGAGAGGATTAAATAGGAGTCACTGAAATTTGTTCAATGCCCCTCCCACTTACACTATGAGAAAAATTTAGTTTAGACTTAAGCTGGGACTTCAACTCCTATGATGTTATCAAATGTTACTGAAAGGACAGTCTTGCTAATAAGCTATCTAACACAGAAAAATAAACTATCTAACTCGCTGTCTCTTAAGATTAACCACAGGGATCTTAACTTGCTGTCTTTAAGATTAATCACATGGGTCTTTAAAAATTAACTGCCTGCAGAGATTGTTTTGCGGCATTTGAAAAGAGCTGAGCAGACAAAAAGGAAACGTAAATCCTCCTATTTTATATTCACCAGACAAGTTTGGTCTGACTACTGATTAGCCAGTCTCCAGGAGAAGGGAAAAAAGGGGGGAAATGAACACTCTAACAACTCACAATTATCTCCTGTTAATCAGTCTGCAGAAATAAAATTTTCTTTACCCTTTTACAATCCCCAATAAAAAACCCAAGTCACTTGGCCTTGGAGGAGGCCCATACTCCTTTCTTCCTTTCTTGTGCTGAACCCTTTCCCTTCTCTTTAGGAGAAAGTAAAATAAACTTTTTACTTCTTTCTATCCTAATCTTTGTGTTGAGAATTCTTTCTCCACCCACGTCATGAGCCCCCCCCACACCCTAACATCTGGTGACCCATATGGGGACTCCCCACTACCTCCAGACAGGGAGGAAATCACTTCTCTGCCTCTGTATGAGTTCATTTTTCTGCCTCTGTCTGGAGACTGCTCCCTCTTCTGCTACACAGCTCTCAGTACAACCTTCTCAGTGTAAATGCGCAAATACCATTTGGAATTTGGTGAGTCTCTTGGGTTCTGGAAGTGGTCATATGCCCAAGGTTGGGAGTGGTAGCTTTTGTCTAGGTTTGGTCTGGAAGGGAAACCGGCACCAGGTCTACCACTCAGGAGGGTGCCTTGGAGGGGTGCCTCCTAACCACTCCCACTGGTCTTCACCAAGAACCAGGGACTCCTGGCTTTGGGGAAGATCTCTTGGTCTTGGTCTGGGTCAGAACTCAGGGACTCAAGTTTTCTGGCCAGATCTCTAGGTTTCAGTCTGACTAAGAGTCAGAGAGGCCTGATGTCTGATCAGAACCCTGAAGGTCATCTGAGTTGTGGACACCCCTCAGACCTTTTTTTTATTGACATATGACCATCCCTAAAAGGTCCTTTTCTTTTTCCTAGTTAACATCAAGGGCAACCTTCAGTCAGCCCCACCCAAGGACTCCCCACTGGGATATCTTCTTAAGACCTAAACATTTAGTCTTCTATTGCAATACAGACTCGCCACGATATAAGTTAGATGACCAGGTTTGGCCCGACAATGGATCTCTTAATCAATTACTAATGGATTTTATTTGGGACTTGAATTTTAGACAACTAGCTACTAAATGTGCAGCAGGAAAAAATAAAGTGTGCCTACTCCGGATGTTACTGATGGGATGAATTTAGACAAAATAAAAACATACAAATAGAAAACATAGACCTGCGTGACTGTCCAATTAGTATAAAAAGCAGTAGCTTATGGACCAGGGAAGTAAAATGCTCACCCTGACTGGAGGGTTCACCAATTCTGCATCACTGTGCTCCATGTTCTCCCATAATAAGCAGCTTTGCCTCCATGCCACCCAGAGCTCTCCACCCAATGGGTTCCAATCCTTAAATTATGGAATTAAGAATTCCATCTACTAACTTATTTAAGTTCTCCCAAATATTTCCTCACATTCATTCACTCTCACCTCTGCACCTATCTATTTGACAGTTTCTGTTTTCCAGAAATAGTCCACATCCTGGTTACTCTGATTCCTATAGCTCAGGCAAATCTGTCTTTGATTCTCCCCTTCTGTCATTGTATTCCCTTAGAATTTGTAGGAGCAGGGAGTTCATTCCCTTTGCTTACTTAAGATTTCCCTCTGCATCCTTAGCAAATGTGTTTATTAAGCCCTGGTTTTTGTCCTCTTGCGTGCCCCCAGGCAACTGTGTGGCCAAATAACTCCCTTATGTCCTTTAAATCTTTGCTCAACTGTCACCTTCTCAATGAGGCTTAACCTGACCTCCCACTTTAAAAGTACAACCCTGCTACCCTCGCACTCCCCATTCCCTCTACTCTCCTCTTCTTCATAGCACTTGCTACCTTCCCACACAAGTTCAGTGTGTCCCCTGTTTGTCTCCTGTCTGTGAACAGCTTGCAGCCAGGGGTCTTCGTGCCTTTGATTCCATGTTACAGAATAGTGCCTGACACCCAGTGGGAACTCAGTAAATGTGTGTTGAATCAATGAAGGTATGGTATTGTTATAAGTCACATCTTTCCTCCATAAATATGAACCCAAGTTTGATTGTAGACCTAATAAGAATTGAAAAAACATTGAGCAAAAACCCCCCAAAAGCTATGTTTATTATAACTTTGCAAGCAAAGACTTAAGTGCTCTTTCACATAGCAAGGGCTAAAAAAAAAGAATTGGGTTGTTTATACTATACCTCTGAGGAAAAAAATTCTTTTGTGACCCTTATAAAGGGGGACACTGTGGGAAAACAAAACAGGAAATAAGGATGACTTTAAAGGGAGTCCAGCCCAACTCCTCACGAAGAAGGAGGGCCTCCAGTCCTTCCCCAGCGCATACCGTTGAGCAGGACAGATGAAATCACAACCATAGAATCCCCCACTCACCTGCATCTGCATACTTAGGCTCTGCCCTCCTTTATGTTACAATAAAACGCTATTTATAGGCTTATTTGTGGTTTAGAACCCACCTCCTGCTCAAGGACATGTGGTTCAGAAAATATCCCTCTCTCCTCTACCTCCCAGTAAATTTCTACTTCTCGAATTCATTGCTCCCATCAACATACAAATACACTATAACACTGCCTATCTTAAAAACAAAACTCTTCCTAGGCCTCTGTTCCCCTCCAGCAAGTCTCATTTCTCTGCTCTCTGGCATAGTAAAACGTCGTCGCTATCTCACCTCTCCATTTCCTTCTTAGCCTATTCCAACCAGGCTTTCATTTTCTTTAACATTCCACTAAAAACTTGCTAAATCTAACGGCTTCATCTGAACCTTCTCTCCTCCCATTCTTAAGCACTTGTCTCTCTAGGCTCTGTTGGACACAGTCAGAATTGACATTATATCCAGGACCCAAAGTGCCCATATGGCCCCTTTTTAGAGCAGGATCATATGGGAGCCAGGTAATAAATGGTGTCCTAGCACTAAACTAACAGTGGGTAGTTCAGGTCATCAGACCCACCCACACCTGGTCCCCGAAGGTACAGGTGGAATGAACGGACGTACTTGGTGGTTGAAAGAACCCTCACATTGTTTCCTTGACCTGTGGGATAAGAGCTAATAAGAGTATGAAAGTCCAAGTGGAAGCTTCTGAAATTGCCACCACTACTCTCCTCCCCAGCCAAGATAATAAATTAAAACCACAACTGTATCCCCAGGGAATGGTAAAGGTGTGTGCCACCTTCAAAGGGGTGGTGGTCTCTGTTAAATCCAAATATAATTTGCTAGCTAACTCCTACAAAAACTTGGTAGAAGCCTGAGCACAGGCAAAACCCCATTTCTACAAAAAAAAAAAAAAGAAAAACTAGCCGAGTGTGGTGGCATGCACCTGTAGTTCCAGCTGCTCAGGAGGCTGAGGTGGATCACTAGAGCCCAGGAGTTTGAGACTAGCCAGGGCAACAAAGTGAGACCCATTTCTAAAAAAAAATGGAAAAATTAGCCAGGCATGGTGGTGTGCAGGATACTCAGGAGGCTGAGGTGGGAGGACGGCTTGAGCCCAGGAGCTCGAGGCTGCAGTGAGCTATGATCAGGCCACTGCACTCCAGCTTGGGTGACAGAGCGAGACCTCACCTCTAAAAAAATAAAAACAAAAATCAGTGAGAGTTCTGAAGACTGGCAACATGGGAAAATAGCTATCAGAAACACTAAGCGTTTAGATAGGCTATTTAATTAGGATAATATGTGAAAGTACTTCGTAAACTGTAAATAATCTTTCGCAAGGTATACTGGGGAGTGAAAAGAGGAACCATGGTAGCTTTGGAAGGGAAGAGGGTTGCAGGAAGGATTTTTTAAGGCCAGGGTAAGAATTCAATAAAGAGTTATAAGTAAAAGTGTGAGCAGGTAAAAATGACCTCTGGAGCAAGTCCTCAAGGAGATGAAATGCGGCAGAGTCTAGTGGACAAGAGATGAAAGGGACCCGGGGGAAGGAGAGAAAACTGGTAAAAGTCCACAGGAATCCGGAGGAGAGAGGAAACTGTGTCTCCCTGTAATCTGCTGCACTGTGTGAAAGCAGAAGCTGTGGCTGTCTCAACCTCCCCTCTCCCCCCGACTCCCTACTACAAGAAGAGGGTGAAGCTTCCGGCCATGAGCTCCCTCAGCTTGCTGCGCCACCACTCACAATTGCCCAGGGCATGCTGTCCTCATTTCCTGCCTTCCACCCTCAGAGGAAGAGGTGTCCCTGCCCCCTGTCCTGGGCTGTGCTGTGGAACCCAGTCCCTCTCTTCTCCTCTGAGACCTTGTCTCCCCATGACCCCTGCTTTCTCCTTCATCTCAGTCCCTCCCTGCGCACTGGAGCCTTCTCCGCACAGGCGTCGCTGCATATTAAATCTCCACGTAGATGCTTCGCAGCAGCCTCAAATTTGCCACCTCTCTCCCTGCAAACCAGCTGTCTCTCCTGTATTCTCCACCTCAGTTGAGGTGGCCACCGTCTATCCAGATCTCTGCCAGCGTTCCCAGACCCCTCTCTCCCCACTCCCTCAGCTAGGCAATGCCCATGTCCTTCCATTTCACCTTTGGAATCCCTTTGCATCCATATTTTCCTTTTTATTTTCCACTGCACTATTTTAGGTCCTGGCCTCAATTTATCTTGCCTGGAGCACTGTCACAGTAGCTTACTGGTACCCCTGATTCCAGCGTCACTCAACATCAAGCTACCCTTTCCACCACTGTTAGGACAATCTTTCAAAAATGCACACAGACCACTCACTCCTCTACTTAAAATCTGTCAGAGCCTCTCATCAAGATAAAGTTCAAATTTCTTAGCATGGCAGTATAATGCTCTTCAGGATCATCATCATCTCTTGCGCTGAAAAGCATGGATTTAGACATCGTCTGTAGTTCAGAGAATGTAACAGGGTACTCAGGTCTCCATGCTGTGAGTGTGCTCTTGCTTTCCTCATCTGTCGCAGAGAGACCTAGTCAGCAGGGAAGATCTGGCTCCGGTGTCATCAGTCCTATAAAATCTCCCCTGAGGTTTTCTCATGTGGTCCAGGGCCATGTCCTCTCACGGTTACACCTGTCGCTGTCCTAGCACAGTTTACTTCTCTATCTCCCCGGATAGTTTATGTGCTCCTTGTAATCATTACCTCATTTTCCTTTATATCTTTGGCATCTGACACAGGCCTGTTATGTAGTTTATTGAAAGTCATTAAATGTTTATTAAAAGCAAGACTGGCTTCGACTCTGCATCCGTGAGCCACATGCCAAAGGAGGTGCATTCATTTTGAGACAAACTGTAGGTAAAAGATCATGAATGTCTCGTAATACATATGTCGAATGTAGCACTTAAACACACAGTCCTGCTTGTAGACCACCTGTGTTAATGATTCCTTTCCACCTGTTTCATCACATTTCTGTGCAGATTCCAGACACTGCATTACCCACCTTTATCTTAATAGCTGCCTTTCTCCTACCATATTTTCATTTTCTCTAGAACATCCCATAAAACTACTACTACTACCACAATAATAATAACATCTCTTTTGAAAATTTGAATAACTTCCAAAGCTTTCAATGCCTTAATTTCTAAAATGAAATAATGTTATGGCTGCAACTCACTGTGTATTTCTCATGGGTGAATTTGTCATAAGTTATATTCTGATGCTTTTAATTTGAGAAATTAACAAATTTTATGTTTCAAAATTCATATAAGGGTCTGGGCGTGGTGGCTCATGCCTATAATCCTATCACTCTGGGAAGCTGAGGGAGGAGGATCGCTTGAGCTCAGAAATTGGAAATCAGTGTGAGCAAAAGCGAGATCCCATCTCTACCAAAAACAGAAAAAATTAGCCAGGTGTGGTGGTGCACACCTATAGTCTCAGCTATTCGGGAGGCTGAGGCAGGAGGATCGCCTAAGCTCAGAAGTTTTAGGTTATAGTGAGCTACGATGATGCCACTGTACTCTACCCAAGGCAACAGGGTAAGACTCTGTCTCAGAAAAAAAACATTCATATAAGACCTGTCTTACAGAATTCTTCAATAAAAATAACAATGATAATAATTATTATAGTTAATAATATTGATAATATTTGTTTATTCAGGAGCAGATATAGACTCTACATATATTTTCCTCTTATACTTACCTGACTAATTTAAGTACAAAAGTAACTTTGATGAGATACAAAAATGTCTTCTCTTCCACTCAAGGTATATTTTGATCAACAGTTATACCTTCAACTTGGTTCTGGGATTTATCAAAAAGATAATATGTATATTATATACATTTATTTTTCTGATGCATCTCACAAAATCAGCTGTCTCTGGCTCCTTTGTTTAAATTCAGAAGTAATTCCTCAAAACTATATTAAGGTGTTGAGAACATCCTCAGCAAGAGCAAGACCCTGTCTCTACTAAAAATAGAAAAATTAGCCAGGTGCCATGTAGCCTTACCTACTCAGGAGGCTGAGGCAGGAGGATTGCCCAGGAGTTTGAGGTTGCAGTAAGCTATGATAATGCCACTGCACTCTGGCAGAGGTGACAGAGCAAGACTTTGTCTCAAAAAAACCACAAAACCTATATTAAGGTGGACATTATAAGGCCTAGGTCTGAAGAGACCAGTCCTCTCCTTTCATCTAGGTTTTAATTCCAAAGGATTTCAGAATTAGTGTCTTTTAAAGTGTCTTTTAAAATTTGGTTGGTAGAAAGAGCAAAAAAGGATGTCCTGCAGGGGAAACAAAATGTTGAAGTGAAATCCATGACTATTTTTGCACATCATTAAAGGCCTGGTAATATGAGAGTGGTATTCTGTGAGACTATTTGGGAAAGAAGCCATTGTATTCATCTGTTTATGTGTAAGTATAATAGTTTTGATTATTCACAGGAATAAATTATAAGAAAAGTAATCACTTTTTTTGGAATGTAAAACCACCATTTATGCGGATTTTAATATATCATTTGTATGTGTTGATTTGGGTAGTATACTTAGTAATGACTCTTCCTGGAGAGGTTGACAAAAATGATAAAGGTTTAATCTTCAGTCTTGTTTAATCTAAAGCATTTCTATTTCCTTGTAAAGTATCTGGCATCTAAAAATGAAAGGAAAATATATTTCATAAATTTTGGGAAAAAACTGTCACTCAGTGACAGAACTCCCAAACTACCAGTTTTTTATTACATATAGAAAAGGGGTACAAAGAAAGCTTATAGATAGATGAACTCCACAAATAATACCAATAGTATATTTTAACTAATATTTTTGTTTGTTTGTTTCAATCTTTCTCCCACTAAAGAACACTATAAAGAAAAAGGCTGGCTGAGTTTCATCTTGCTTGGTTTGGTTGGAAGCTGGCAGAATGCAGAAAAGAGAATAGAAGCAAAAATCTGAATAATTCATGAGTGACTTATCAGCACAGTATAATTAAAACTTGATAGTATTAAGGTACCCTCTTAAATCAACTATTAGAAACACTGGTCTCAATCAGGGTGTAGAGAGACATACCCTATTGATTATTCCCTTCTCCCCAAAGCTCTGTCTTAAATAGGCCATGGTATTTATGAATATACACCCATGATCTGGGCTGGAGCAGAGGTGGCAGCAGCTGCATCTTCTATTTGGAATAACTCCAGCATCGGTCCCGGGTCCCAAGTCTAACTAAAATTCACTTCTATTTAGTACCTATTATGGGATAGGTGCTTGGGGATACCAAAATGAGTATGAGACAATTCCTGCACTAAAAGAGTTCTAGTCAAGTCAAGAGACAAGTAAGCAGAAGAGAACTGCAATGACATGTTACAGGTGCTATTGTATCACAGGGTACAGTGTGGACACATGGGAGGAAGCACGTCAGTTCCATCTGGAAGACGGCAGGAAAGGCTTCGGAGGAGATGTAGCTTGAGCTGGTACGTATCTGTGAGGTGGGAACTGAAGTACATGGGAGGAAAGAAGTTGAGGAAGAACATACCAGGTAGGAGAAGCTGCATGGGCAGTAACAGGAAAGCACAGAAATAACACAGCAGGCATAGAAGTAGAGCGTAGAATTGTAGTTATTACAGGCTGAGAAGGGAAGCGGGGAGGGGCGGGTAGGGAGAGGTTGGCTAATGGATACAAAATTACAGCTAGAGAAGAGGAATACTTTCTAGTGTTCTATAGCAGGATAGGGTGACTACAATTAACAATAATTGTATATTTTCAAATAGCTAAATGAGAATATTTTGAATGATACAAGGAAATGATAAATGTCTGAGGTGATGAATTTGCTAATTATCCTGATTTGATCATCACACATTATATGCACATATCAAAATATCACTCTGTATTCCATAAATATGTACAATTAATACATCAACTAAAAATTTAAAAAGGAAATAACGTAGCATGTTTAGAAAACTACAAGTGGTTAAACATATTTAGAAAACTACAAGTGTATGATGAGGAGAAAGCAGTGAATGATAAGACTGATAGGAAAGCAAGAGCTACATCACAGAGGACCTTGTATGCCAGCCTAAGAAGCTGGGATTTTACCCAGAATGCAACTGGAAACCACCGAAGGGCTTTATGCAGGGGAGAGGCATGACCATATTTTGCTTTTGAGAGATCACTGTCTACTCTGTGGAGGATGGAATGAAGGGGAGCAGAACCAGAGACAGAAACACCAATTGGGAGGTGACTATACGAGGTCAGATGAAAAATGATGGGGGCTTGAAATGAAGCAGTAGCAGCAGGAATGGGGTTAAGGGGACCAGCACAAGTTCAGAGGCAGGGGCTTCTAAGGACAGGAGCAGGGAGAGGGCCCTCATCTGAGCATGGATGGGAAGGCTAGCTGAACATTACAGAAATGTGACTTCAGGAACTCATATTTAATCTTGTGTTATTGTCAAATTACATGGAAATATAACACTCTTTACGATGACCATCAAGGTGACCTACCACGGTCATGGATTTCGGATGACTCTCTAAGCTTCTTGGTCTGTAGAAAATAGAAAATAATGTCAAAAAAAGGAGAGGGACCGTCATTTAGCGTATTTTTTCCTCATGTTCAAGGACTAACTGTCATTTAAGATAGAAGTACAAGAGTCTCAAAGATTAAGATAAGGTTTTTTGGTATATGATATATGGACCACTCTCACTGCACTTAAATAAAAATATTGAGCCACAGTCTCATTACATTTAACATTCTCTTAGATTTACTTAGGATAAGATTTTGGCTATCACTGGAAAACCTAAGGAATTTCCTTGAAAGTGATGAAGAACTAGAGGCAAAAATAAGGCATCACTCAAATTGACTGATGAGGAGTTATTTTAAAAAATTAAAAAATAAAAATAAGACATCTGAGACTATTAAAGTGCTCACTTTTATATCCCTATTTTCCATTATTTCCACTACTAAAGACAATTTTTACAAAAGCAGTACCATAATTTCGAGATGACATAGAGGTAGTCTAGAGTATATGTGCATGCTGAATGTACCAAGACCAATCGGTCAATGGGAGCCTTCAGAGACAGTGGAGGCTGCAGGCTCATGTAGGTCTGGAGTCTTCTAACAACTGATCTTATTAGCTGGAAAGGGCCTTGAGAGCTCTTCTGTCCCATCTCACCCCCTTGCTTCAAGGCCAGTCTAAATCTATACAAATGAGCCTTGTATCCATCATGAAAATAGGCCAAGTAAACAAATAGCTGAACTGATGAAATGAATGTATATTTATATTCAAATTTTCTTATTTTAAAATAATTCTAGAAAAAATATTCCATAGTTTCTCTCAGTAACTTAGAAGATCCATATTCAGTTTAAATTAGCATTTACTGAGTATTTGTGATATCATATTAGGAAATAAGCCATAATTAACCTGTTGCTTTGCAAACACTAGTTTAAATCTGCCAAGGGGTTCTGATTTTCAAAACATAGTTGTATTTGCAAATGGTATGTTGAACAAACATGACTCATGACATAATCAAAATGCAACTTTAATTGTGGTCCCCTACTTCTACCTTAAGCTTTTTTCACTCAGGGAAGCTTTTCCTTGGCCATTGGATGAATACACAGCAGACCCAATGACGTTTTTGGACACCATCTAGGCGTCCTCAAACTACGGCCTGCGGGCCACATGCGGCCCGCCGAGGACATTTATCCGGCCAGCCGGGTGTTTTTGCCGCTGCTGCCTGTCCTGCTTAGCAGCCAAATCGTCCCGGGCCCACAGTGCACACTCTCCAACAGTCTGAGGGACAGTGAACTGGCCCCTGTTTAAAAAGTTTGAGGACCCTTGCATAGTCAGTCCTCACTGTGAGGCACCAACAGTCTCAATTCAGTAAGTAGAATGTCCAGTATTAATATTATTAATCAATCCTTTCATCTTCATTCAAAAGCAGGACTTCTCCTCCCCCTCTGTCAGCTCAGGCCTGTAGCTGGTGGACACGATTGCCTTTGGAGGCCAGTTTCTGTCCTCTCTTTGCTCACCTCCTTCTCCATTTGCAAGAGGAGAGAGAAGAAGTAAGGTGGCAGGACAGCTCTTACTTGGCTGGTGGCTTCAGAGTCTCAGCTTGGCAAATTGCTAAAGCTGATTCTTTCTCTTTGGAGCTTGCCATTGCTAGGCACCTTTGTCCTGCAGTTCCCTTGACCCAAGTTGATGCATCTCTCTTCCGAGTGGTCACTCGATACTCCTTCCTCAGCCCCTAAGAGTCTAACATTCTATTCCAGTTTCTTGCTGCTGGTATCTTTTCAGGCCGCCTTTGGCAGAACCTAAGAAAACTTACGTCTCACTTGCACAGTTCTTAGGGAATTATCACATCCATCCTTTGTCCTGACAAGCTCTAGAAGGAAAGCCACCCAACACCGCCTTTTGCTGTGCTGCCATACCTTGCCTTAGTTTTCTCAGGTGTGAATGAATCACCAGTCCTCTGTGTTTCCCAACTTTTAGGGAACACATTCCAAAACTCTCTAGGTGATTCCCTGGAAATACCTCATAAGGCTTTAGGTAAAAGAGGTAGAATTACTTGAGGGAGATAGGACCTCATGACATGATAAATTCAAAGAAATCTCTTTTCCAATCTTCCCCACTCTCTACACTTTTTATATCTTGGATCTGGCCAAGGGATAGAAGTCATGGGATGGGTTCTTTGAAATAGTTTCCTTCAGAAACTCTGCACATGGGGAAAACTCACTCTGACTTTGGGAACTCATAACTGTTTTATTAGCACCTGAGGAACTGGGCCAGGAAGAGTCTCATTTTAATATCTTACTGTGTTCTTAATGCCACATGGTTTGTGCATATACCTTGTAGCATCAGATATTGAGAGTCTTCTAAAATAACAGATTATAAGATTTAATGTTAGTGTAAGAAAATCTGGTCATAAAAATATACAGTAGGAGGTGGGAGGATCACTTGAGGCCAAGAGTTTGAGACCAGGCAACGGTGAGACCTGTCTCTACAAAAAATAAAAAATTTAGTCAGGCATGGTAGTACATGCCTGTAGTCCTAGCTATTTGGGAGGCTAAAGCAGGAAGATTGCTTGAGCTCAGGAGTTCAAGATTACAGTGAGCTATGATCACACCACTGCACTCTAGCCTGGGCCATAGAACAAGAGATCCTGTCCCTTAAAAAGAAAAGTACATAGCAGGGTAAGTAATTTTGTGGTAGAAAAAAATCTTAGCTCATAATCTTTATAGTGTCTTCCTTAGAGGTGACTGTATGTTCCATAAGGGCAGGGAACCTGGCTTTCCATTTCAGGTTCTACAAAACATTACTCAAACAACTATTTTATGCTAGGCAAAATACAAAGCATTTTTGTATCATTTATCTTAAATTGAGATAAGAAAAATAGTTTTTTAAAAATGTATTATTTAGTATATATATGTTTAAAGTTAAAGAAATTATTAATTTTAAAAAGGAAAACTTACCTTGGTTTTCTGACTCTTTCTTTAGGCCTTCTAATTAAATCTTCCAAATGTTTATTTCTCTCTTCCAAGCTGAAGAAAGAAACAATTGAATTTTATGACTAAAATGGACTTTTCTAGACTAATTTCTTTTTTTAGATTCATTGGAGGATTTGAGTACATAAATTCAAATGGTAATCTAGTTACCTATACATTATCTATCCATCTCACCATATAGAAACTTGGGATTCTTTCCTAGCAACTAAAATTATTGATTAGTTGTACCTTTTATAGGTTCCAGTGGTGAAGAAGGGAAGTAGATAGTATTATAGTAAATATATAAAGTAACATTTAGATATTCTATTTGTTCACACAGTGGTGGGTAGAGAACTGATCCCTTTGGGTGGGTAAACCCAACATGATCCTGGGGTAACATGTTAAAATCAACCCCCCTGAGCTGGGAACTGCTTTAACATGGGAAAATGTATGATAGTGTTACAGGATGGTCACAGCATTCGGGTAACCTGCTAGAGATTTACTTGTGGTCTTTTTGTATGGCTTTTTAGCAAGAGATATACTAGAGTTTCATTATTGCCCCTAGGAGGGCAAATTCAACTAAGATACTCTCCTCCCCTAACCCATTTTCCCCTCCAGGGAGGTTGGGTGAGTTTTCTGTGGCTGCTGCAACAAATTACCACAAATTTTGTGGCTTAAAACAGCACACATTATTGTCTGTTGGAGGTCAGAAGTCCAAACTCAGTTTCACTGAGTTGAAATCAGGATGTCACCAGGGATGTGCTGCCTCCAGAGGCTCTGAGGGGAATTCTGTGCCTTGCCGCGCTCAGCTTTGGAGGCGTCCTCAATCCTCGGGACGCAAGGCCCTGCATCACATGGCTTTTTCTCCCCGACTCCATTGTCATATTGCCTCTTCAACTTCTGTCATCAAATTTCCCTCTCATAGAGACACTTGTATTTGCTTTCAGGGCCCACTCAGATAATCCAAAATAATCTCCCCAACCCAAGATCCAATGTAATCACATCTGCAAACCTCTTCTGCCATATAAGGTAACATTCACAGGTTCCACGGGTTAGGACTTAGATATTTTGGGGGGATATTCCTCAGCCCAATGTAGAGGATAAACAGAACCTTAGAGGAGATGAAATTCTGTTGCAGAGGTCTAAACTCAAACACCTATGGAAGGGTCAGGCAGGTTTGTGAAATGAGTGAAGCCAGCTGAATGGTGATTCAGACAAACCAAAGAGCACACACCCCTAGGCCTCCCCTAAAGGAAGAAGTTGCTACTCAACTCTTACCACATGGCTCTGTGTGGGAACACTGTGGCAATGATGCCAGATCTTGTTTTTAAAGATATTTTTATAGGAAAATTTCCCTTTTAATTTTTGACAATTAATTTTAAAATATTTTAAACACTATATGGACAAAACAAAACACATATGCCTCAGGACATAACTTGTAGGTTGTCATTTTGAAACCTATACACCTTTTGGTCCAGAGATATCAGGCTTTGTTTGCACAGGGTAAAGAGGAGAAGCTGCCAAGCCCAGGAAGAGAGTATTACACAGACCCTCTGAATACCAAAAGTCTGAGTCTATCATGCTTTATTATCAGAGAAATGGCCTGGAAAAAATTTTTTGTATTTCTATAGTTGAAAATAATGGGCCCAACTCTTGGAGGAGGGAGGATATCCAAAGAAAGAAAAAGTTTTTCCAAGTGTGCAACAAAGTAATAGTGGAATACAGTCACACGTTGCTTCTGTGTATAGAGCTGAGCACAAAAAGCTACAGCCTAAGCCCAAGGAAATGGAGCCCTTGGTTATTGTGGAGGAAGCGATGTCCTCCTTGGAGGGCAGGAGAGACCTGTGCTGAGAGCTCGGCACGCAAAGCAGCACCACCGAGTGGAGTATAAAGAGTGGTTTTAATTTGCGCTTAATGATGATGAGCAACTTTTCTCTTTTTTTTTTTCTTTTTTGATAGAAACTAAATGTTCAAATTTATTCTATCTTCATGATTACAGACATTACTGGGCAGGGTGGGTAAACAAGGCAAATAAAGCAAACACCTTTTCTCCCCCGTTTAACCAGATGCGGCACTTTGGCATTTTTATGATATGCAGGTTGACTTAATTCATTGACTTGGGTTGAAAGCTGTCAACAGCAAATCTTTGCAATTTAGGTTCTTCCTCCATTGCTACTCCAAGTATCTTAATTCCTGAACTACACTGTGAGCTCTGAAATGGTGTAACATTCTTGAACATTCTTGAAGTTTTCACATTTTAATGTGGCACCTCATTAAGGCAGGAACCATCCATTAAAAGCTATCTTCCTCTTTGCCACTCCAGGCCACCAGTCATCTTAACCATTATTACTATAATATGTAAAAATAAAACTGTGCTCCCAAGCATTGACTGAAACTGTTGTGCCCAGATCCCTTTTTACAGCATTAGTTCCCTGAGAGAAAAAAGAGGTCCTAACCAATTGCTTTCATTAACAATCACCCCAGTACAGTGTACATAATGTCCTTTGCAACAAAAATCAAGAGGTCAGGCAATCTTGATCATCCTGACTAGTTTATCACTATCTACATACAAGGTATATGTAAAGCTGATCCCACACTAAATATTGCAACTGTAAGCCCAAGATATTATTCAATTTAGCACATTGAGTTCCTGCAAGATGCCAGAGCAAGTGAGAAATCATCTCAAAGCAAAGAGTTTTAAAAGTGAGAGGAAAACATCAAAGAGGAGGAAATAAAACTCCTTTCTACTAAATTCCTCATCAAATCTGATGGCTATTTCCACAGCCTTAGTTGACAAAATCCAGAGTCCTCAATTTCCTGATTTGAGGAATCCATTTTCAAGGTGACTAGTCAAGGTCAAGAAGAGTTTTCAGGCTTTTCTTTGCCATGGCCCATGAACTCCAGTCCTTTATTGCTTTCTAATACACTACTGGTAATGCCTGAATAGGTCGGTGCATGGATCCCTGGAGCTGTCTGCCTTGAGAAACTTCTTGGCAAACCAGCAATTGAAGCACTGGTCATATTCGCACTTCATGTCTGTGCAAGCGTCCCCTATGCTGTTCATGGCCACAGTGATGGCAGCAGCAGCAGCGCATTTCATGTGTTTATTTGCCTCCCATATATCTCTTGGTGAAGTATCTGTTCAAATTATTGCCACTTTTTATTGGGTTGTTTTCTTATTGTTGAGTTTTGAGAGTTCATTACATCGGAACATGTTCTTTATCAGATACAAGTTCTTTATCAGATACACAATTTGCAAAAATACATTCTTTCGGACTGTGACATATCTTTTCATCTATTACCAGTGTCTTTGGAAGAGCAGTTTTTAACTCTCACAAAGTCAAATTTATCAAAATTTTCTCGTATGGCTCATGCTTTTTGTGACATGTGTAAGAAATTGTTGCCTAACCCGAGGTCACAGAAAGTTTTTCATATGTTTTCTTCTAGAAGTGTTACACTTTTAGCCTTTATATTTAGGTCTATTATCCATTTTGAGTTTATTTTGTATGTCGTGCAGGGTATATTTCAGTACCATTTGTTGAAAAGACTATCCGTGTTGTACTTCATTGCCTTTGTACCTTTGTCAAACATCACTTGTCCATATATGTGTGGGACTATGTCTGCACTCTCTAGTGTATTCCACTGATCTTTTTCTATTTTTATACC
Source organism: Cheirogaleus medius (assembly GCA_008086735.1). Taxonomy (NCBI): domain Eukaryota; kingdom Metazoa; phylum Chordata; class Mammalia; order Primates; family Cheirogaleidae; genus Cheirogaleus; species Cheirogaleus medius. The sequence goes on along the minus strand of VBSM01000413.1, from coordinate 3,205,223 downwards.
AATGCTTCCTGTTTTGATTATTGTAACTTTATAAAAAATCAAAACCAGGGTTTCCCTCCCATTTTGTCCTTCTTAATCAGAGTTCTTTTGAATATCCAAAGGAGTTTAGTATCAGCTTGTCCATTTTTAAACAAAACAAAACATCAAAAAATCCCAAACCTGCTGGGATTCTGTTGGGATTGCACTAAGTCTATAAATGAACTTGTGGAAAATCTTAACAATATTGAGTATTTAGACCCATGAAAAAGGTATACCTCTCCATTTATTTAACTCTATTTTCTCTCAACTGTGTTTTGTACTTTTCAGTGTACAAGTATTTTATATATTTTTGTCAAATTTACCCCAAGGTGGTTAATATTTTTGATGCTATCAGAAAGTTTTTAAAATTTAATTTCTGACTGTCCACTGCTAGTATATAGAAATGCAACTGACTTCTGTACATTTATCTTATATCCTGCTAACTTGCTAATCTAAATTAAATAGTCCTAGTAGCTTTTTTGTAGATTCCATCAGATTTTCTACATAGATGATCATGTTTTCTGTGAATAAATTCACTTTTGCTTCTTCATGTCAAATGTGGATGTGTTTTATTCCTTTTCCTTGCCTGACTGTACTGGACAGAACTTCCAGTACAATGCAAACAGAAGTCTTGTTCCTGATCTTAAGAAAGCATTCAGTCTTTATCACTAAGTATAATGTTAGTAGGCTTTTTGTAGGTCCTCTTTATTGTTATTGTGGAAGTTTCTTCTGTTCCTAGTTTGTTTAGGTTTTTTTCATCAAGAATGATGCTGGATTTTGTCAAATGCTTTTTCTGTCTATTGAAATTATCACATGCTTTTTCCTTTATAGCTTTTTAAATATACTGACTAACATTGATGGACACAATTATTAGAGATAAAGCTGACCCGTTTTTGCCACATAAGGCAACATTCACAGATTCTAGGGATTAAGACATGGATCAGCCATTTATCTTTACCTACCACTTTTTCTTATGTCAATGCTTTTTCACTAAAAAAGAAAAAGAATCAAAGAAATATAATGAGATTATAACTACAAATAGGGCAATATTAATGCTGTTTTAATTTGCTACATATTTAAATGCAGCTATTTTCTGGGGGTTACAAATTTTGGAGATAAACAAATATTCACCTTATTTCTCTGTGATCAAGGTATATAAAGGCTTGGATTTTTAATAGCATGTTCAATCCAATCAGATATTTTGATCACCCTGTACTCAAACTATAATGAAACTTAGAAAAAAACATGGGTTTTGTGTTTTGTTTTGTTTTGTTTTGTTGCACTCTGAAATTTTCTGTGATTTTTGATTTGGCTTTTCATAGAAAAGCGCTTACAGAAACTTCACGTGGGTAGAAATCATAGTTGCTGTGAAAGGGCAGTGAGCTATCATCTGTGAATTCAGTGTTGTCTATAGGAGATAAGGCACTGGAGGTATTCTTCTAGGACACTGCTGGTATTCTGTGGATAATGAATAGCAAATAAGTTAATGTGGAGGACTTTGATGAGTGACTTCAAAAACTATAAAATATGATCAGGGATCACATGATGGGTAGGCAATGTACTAGAAGACAACCTTGCATAACAAGGTAGTGAGACTGGATAGGATGGGAGAATAGGACAGAAAATGAACTGGAATATTTTTATGAGAGGATCCACCTCTTACAAGGATGCTGCAGAGCTGAGATAAATAGAACAAGTCTCAAATTTCACAGGAAGGTGTTCCAGAATCGGGTATGTATGGAGAAGGGACTTCCACACCTGAAACAGATGTGGCCATAGGTGTTAGAGAGAAAGTGGTATTTGGAAAAAAGAGATGCATGACCATCCGAATTTCTGTAGCCTTGTGGAAAAGCTACCTGATTCAGAGTTGGAAGACAAAGAATGCACCTCTAAGGAAATGGCATTTGAGCAGAGTTTGAACATGATGTAACTGGGGTGAGGATAGCCTGAGCATTCCAGGTAGAACAGTATATACTAAAATTCAGAGGCAAAGGAAATGTGGTATATTTGAGAAACTATAATATCTCCATTGTGGTTAAAAGCAAGTCAAGGAATGGTAACATGAGATCGGAGAGATAAACAAAAGCTTAATTGTGAATAAACTTGAAAGCCATGTTAAGGATTTTTTTTTTTTTTTT
>VBSM01000413.1:3178048-3189604 GCA_008086735.1 Cheirogaleus medius | reverse complement strand
TTGTTGTACCGTACTTAAAAAAAATAACACATTCCCTGAAAATAAGCCCTACGGCGTCTTCTTGAGGAAAAATAAATATAAGACCTTGTCTTATTTTCGGGGGAACATGGCATCTTATAGTTCTGTAGGTTAAAAGTCTGGTATAGGTCTCACTGGACTAAAGTCAAAATATCAACAGGGCTGTGTTCCTTTCTAGAGGCTTTATGGGAAACTTTTCCAGCTTCTAAAGGCTGCCCATATTCCTTAGCATAGGTCCTCTTCCTTCACCTTCAAAGCCAGCAAATGTTGTAGCTCTGAATATTCCTCAGTAGTAAAATCTTCCTCTGACATGGTTCTCCCTGCTTTTAAGGACCCAGTCTAATCGTGTGATTAGACTGGACCCACCCTGATAATCTGCTATAATCTACCTCCATATCTCAAGGTCCTTGATTTAATCACATCTGCAACGTTCCTTTTGTCATAGTTGCCTATATTCCTTACTTTATTAAGGGATATAAAGTCCCTTCTGCCATGTCCTGGAAACTAGGCTGTGGACATCCCTGGGGTGCCATTATCCTGCTACCACACACCTGTAAGAGGATCACTGAGGCCCTCCATGACTTGAGATGCAAGTGGCCTGCATGTATGACAAAGCCAGGGTATTCAAGACCCTGTCCCCCAAAAATAAAACAAAACAAAAAAATTAAATAAGAATATACAGAGCAGGTAAAGAACCACATGCATATCTGAAGACAAGACCTATCCTACAATGCCATATATTTTTGGTAATAACTTCCTGGTAGCTAAAACAAAATAAAAATCTGGTCAGTTACATGGTTGTCATTATTCATGTGATGAAAAGATACCTGTTTCTAAATAGAAGCTTATCCTAGTAGGCCTGAGGTCTCAAAGGAAGTTCTCATCCAAGTGGTACTAAGTGAAAAAACAATCTCTCTGTAGCAAATAAGATGTTTCCTAAGATTGTTAAAAGCATAACACAAAAGCACAACTCAGTAAAAGCAATTCTGTGAGGGCCAAGATAGTAAGCTTCAAGCAGCAGCTTTCAGATAATAAACATGACTCAGCTGGTGTCTCTATTAAGTAATGAAATGAATTTATGACTGATATAAAAGATAAAATGGAATAGAACAAAATAGAATTTAAAAACCCAATGTTTCAGCTGTGTGTGTGAATATGCAGGATGTAAAATGTATTTTTTTATTGAGGTTTACTATTAGAGGAAAAAAAGAACTGCATAGATAATCCTTCAGAAATACAAGATCTCTTAAATAATCTTTTGCTAACAGTTGGTCAGCAAATAGATTGATATGATATCCTCTGACGAGGGTCTGTCACACAAATACTGTTTCTTGTACTTGCTTTAGAATAGGACTCAGAGAAAACAGAACCAGGAAGGTAAGGAATAGGGTCAGAGTATCAGAAGGACTACTGTAAAATGCCCAGGATGCTTGAGAGGATAAGAAAACAGATGGTAAGGTTGACATTTTCCTGTGGAAACTGAGGAACTAAGATTCTGCCTGGCCAGACAGTCCTTCCACCTGTGTGACCCAAGTTCTAGTGACCTTAGACTCTTCCTCAAAGAGGTCAGTCAGCTGCAAAGAGGCCCACACACTGTAAAGTATAATCAAGTTAACACTGTGCCAAATCAAGGAACTGACAGGTATTTTTCATAGTTCAGGCAGACTATGAGATACCAGATCTTGACTGTTGTCTTTTGGTTCACTTAGAAAATTTTTCCTAGAGCAGTAATTTCTTACTTTGCCTAACATCTGTTCTTTTCCTATTCTTGTGACTATGAGAGATGAATATGAAAATGAAAAGAATTTGCTGCTTTCTAAGTATTTTCTTTTTTTTTTAAATATACTGCTAATTTTAAAGGCTACCAAAACAATAAATTAGATAAATGTTTTATGTAATATATGAATTGCCATACTGAGACAGCATGTTTTAGGATAGCATTTGGTTTTAAAATTTAGCTATTATATAATACTAGTTAGAGAATATCTTATTTTTATAAAAAGGTTCTTATTTTACTGAAGTTGGGATCTAGGAGGAACTTACTATAAGCCCAACTTGAACCCTGAACATCAGTACTGTTAACTAGACTCTTGCCTTGTTCTCTCTGACCAAATTCCTGAATTTGATAGACATTATCAAGGTCTTCTAGGACAAGGAGACATTTTGCACTTGACAACATCCAGGGTGCTAGAGCCAGTCAGAAGGCAAAGCTTCTGTCAAGGACCCTGTCTCAGGATGGAGGAGGTTAGGAGGTTAATGTAGCAGATAGCAGGATCAGAACTGTGAAGAACCAATGACAGGGGTCAGAAGGACCAGAAGAGAAGCACATAACAATGCCCTGGGACAGGGGTGAGCCATCATACTGAATTCCAGTAGACCAAGTCCTGTAGGCTCAGAGTTCCTTAGAGAATGAAGAGTGAGCCTTCTGGATCACACTCTGCTTTAAAAAAAAAACAGAACAAAAAAAATCTCCCTTTTTATTTTGGAAAATTTCACACATACAGAAATAGAAAGAATAATATAATGAACCTCCATGTACCCATCACTTAACTTCAACAATTATCAACATCTTTCCATTATTGTTTTATCTCTCTCCAACCCTACTCTGTCACCTTTTTGTTTTCCTGGAGTATTTTAAAGCAAACCTTGTCATCATATTAATTTATTCATAAATACTTTTCAATATGTATTACTGATAAAGGCTTTTAAAAACACAATGATACCACTATCACATCTATTTAAATTAACAATATTTCTTAATATTGTGTAATATGTAGACTGAGTTCAATTTTCCACTATTATCTCCCAAATATATTTTCATAGATGTTTTGTTGGTTTTCATACACTGCATTTGGTTGATTTGCCCTTTAAGTCTTTAGTCTCTTTTAGTCTATAACAGTTATTTCCTTCTCCCTCTTTTCTCATGTCAATTATTTATTTATTAGTATTCCCCACATTCTGGATTTGTCATCACAGTGTTATCTAATACATTTCTTTGCCCACTATAGTTCCTGTTTACCAGTAGATAGGTCTAGCAGCTAGCTTTGGCTTCTGTGGTCTTGGCAAGACTGTGCTGCACTGTAGATGGTGTCGTGGGCTTCCTCTGCACAATGTCAGGGGCACGGGTCTGCCTGTCTCACCTTTAGCAGGTTTGGCATTGACCAGAGGATTCAGGTCTTTGTCAGTCTGACTCATTCATTAAAAGCTCCTTATCAGTCTTGAACCTGGAGGTTTCAGTAGCCATTATGCTGACTGCTTACATTCCTTATTTTATTCATGGATACAAAATATAATTTTCCAGCTGTATCTTTTCTTCTGCTTTTAATAGCTGACATTCCTCAATGAAGAACTCTCCCTCATCAGTTATTTGGTTTCTCTGAGATTGGTTTTGTGCAGCAAAGCCTGCGGCATGTTTTAAAGGTGATGTGGTGTGTCTGACACCGTGTCATTTGCGACCTTGTTCCCATTCCAGCTCCCATTGCTGGGAAGACTAAGGTTCACTCTTGGCATCTCTGTATCACCAGGGCCTGAAGCACAGATGCTACTGATGAATGACAGAACGTACTGCACGCTCTCCTCTCATCTCCCTATGCCCAAGTTTTACTGTTCTTCAAGGACCAGCTACCATCTCCTTCACAAAGCCTTCTTCTGTGATTCTCCCACTTAGAAGTCATCTCTTCCTCCTCTGAACCCCAGTCCTTTGACAACTATCTACTCTGTTAGATGCCAGTCACTGTATCTCTTTTCTAAAAACTTTCTCCTTGTTATTAATGTATTTTATCTTCTTCCCCAGATTCCTTAGTAGCAGGGCTTATGTTTTATTTAGCTTTCTATCTCCATAGTGACTAGCATTGTTCAGCCTTTTGTGGGAAGTCAATAATTACTTACTGAATAAAAAAAATTAATAAGTTAGGAAAGAAAAACCTTTGAACCTTCACATCATTGGATATTTTCTTTTCTCTTAAAGGTGAATGGGTATGTTATGAATTTAGTATAGAATGCTGCTCTTTAATAATTTAGAACTCTGATGGTACACTTCTCTGCTACCAAAAAATAGTTATTTTTCATTAGTTCTTTTTCATTCTAGTGATTTGTTAAATTGCCCTATAACTATCTAGATAGCAAGACCATATTTTCATTTTCTTCTAATATATTTTTCCTGTTTTATCCACCTTTATGTTTACATGCCATCTAAAGCAAACTATGAATGCTGATTCCCAAAGCACTCCTTAATCATGGTTGTTGTACAAAGCTATCATGGTAGTATATGCAACAATATAAATGCGCTTCAGCCACTATGAAAAATAGCACATATTTTTTATTGTTGCATTTTGAAAGAAATAAATCTGATTAGTCTAAACAGAAACCAGGTAGAACAATATTTAAAATTTCAAAACCCAAAAATGTAAACTTCCATTTTGTACCTTTGTGGGTGAATAATACTTTTATCATGCCAATGTGTGACTATTTTAATAAGCAAATTTTTTGAAGGTTGATAATTTCTTAAACTTGTTAATAAAATGATGTTGTGTATGAAAATGACAGCAAGGCAATAAAAGGTCTTTCTTACCAAGAAATCAAGCTGCTCATTTAAGTTGTGGTACTTGTCCAGTTTGACTCCCAATAAGACAGGTACATCTTTGATATTCTTGGCTTCATCTGAATCAAAGTCTGTGATCTGAGATTAAATATATTTGTGCTCACTTTCAATACTTTTACACTTTTGGAACACTTGACAATAAGTACTTTATTAATTTAAAAATTAAAGAGATTATTGGTGGCTGTAATTATAGAAGTATAAAACTTAGAGCCAGAAGGATTTCAACAAATTTACCCAAAGAAAATAAATATCTGGAATTTTTTTTATGTTAAAAGTATGTAGTAAATGTTAAACTTACCTCAATAATGTGATCTTGAAATGCTTTTTCATTAGCAATTAACTCTCTAAAGGTTATTATTCTGTCTTTATGTTTCAGTAGCTATGAAAAAAAGAATTTGATATTTCAGAGAAGGAGAGGAAATAAAACTACATTCTATAACACTTATAATAAAATCATCAAACTACACACAGTTCAATCTCTGGTATCCAAAAGATAAACTGTTTTTACAGCTTTTGTGAGGGAAAGAGTTCACACAGCAGGCCTAAGACTAGCTAGGCTAAGAAAGGCCTGCTAGCAAGGCTGCCGCTTGACTGGCATCTGGAAACTTGGATTGCAGGAGGGTTTCCCTCATCCCTGATATGAATGGCTCCGTGTGCCTAACCTGTTTGTCCAAAGCACCTGGTTTAAGCTAGGCATCTGCTTTCCTTCTAGGGGTCTGGAACTTTAGTACATGCTAGGCAGAGGGTGACTATGTGAACAGCTCCTAATAAAAACCCTGAGCGTTGGGTCTCTAGCAAGCCTCACTGGTAGATAACACTTCACACCTATAGTGGCAACTCATTGCTGGGGGAATGACTGCATCCTGCTTGACTCCACAGAGATTCTTGGAAGCTTGAGTCTCGTTTCCTCTGGACTATGCCCCAGGTGCCTTTCCCTCGGCTGACTTTGCTTTGTATGCTTTTGCTGTCATGAATCATAGCTGTGAGGACGACTCAGTCCTTCAGCTAATCATCAAACCTGGGAGTGGTTTACATGCCTCCAAGGAACTTATCCTAACATACAATAGTTATTACAGTCAGACTATTAAAATTCTTCTTTAAAGGAAAAAAATAGCCAAATTTGTCTGGATGCAATTTATAATCATTTCTTATTTGTTCATTTGTTCCTTCAGTATAGTAATAATCTTAATATTCAATACTCAAACTTCTCCAAGTTATTAGTGAGGTAAAGTGTGCTGCACAAAATGTTCTATTCTTTATTATGCGAATTTTCCAATATTTAAAATAAAGAGAGAAAAACATTAATGAAACCCTATGGGACTCTCATTCAGCTTTGATAACTAACAGTTAATAGCCAATATCCTTTATATCCCCAACCACTGTTGTCCCCCCATCCCCCTTCACCAAATCAAATTGCAGACATCATCATTTCATCTGCCAATATTTCAGTAACTAAACCAAAATTAACCAAAAGAACGTAAATATCTGAAATTGTATTTTTGTATAATAACATCCTCAATTGGGCTTATTTTTGATGGCTGTTTACAGAAGTGGAGGCCAGTAGTTTCTCTGCATGGCTGTGTTTATGCCTTGGTCCTTTCTTCTTCAGGTTAGCTAAGAGGCAGAGAGATTCCCAGGACACCTCCAACATGTCCGTTCAGAGAAGTGGTACAGAACTGAATTTGGGATCCAAGATCCCAGGTTTTAATTTTACTCTTCAATCTCTATACCATCAATCCAAGAAAAGAGTAATAGAAGAAACTCCAGGAATCTCTGCCTTACTCTTCTCCCACCTGAGAAATAAAACTGTTTTCAGTGTTTTCATTGTCCCAAGTGAGGAAGTTGTAAGAATGTCAAAGTAAACTATTCTTCAAGAATCAGTAGTGCCATGCAAAATTTAAAAAATAATCATATCAAATTTTTTGTAGATGAATGAGATTTTCCAATACAGACTTAAGCTGTAAAACAAGTCAAATGTTGAACATTATATTTCCTTAGTGAGGGACACAGTAAAACTAATCTGGTCCCCAAAAATAATTCTTAAAAAAATACAAACTTTAAGAGTTACCACTTCACTATCCTTTTTTTCACTAAAAATAATATAATTTTTAGATGAAAAATAAATATAGTACCTCTTTATCTAAAATTTTCTTTTTAAGATGAAAGCTCTTCAATTTTTGCAGCGTTATATCACTAACTTTCTCACCCTCTTTTAAATGTTCAGCATCGGGATTGGTGATGTCCTAAGGGTAATGGTTTTAGAAACTATATTAAAAAGTTTTTAGTAAAGCTAAAAGGAAGAAGCAAAAACATAAATGAAACAAATCTCGCTTCCAAGTGACCAAACCAAAGGAGGTAAAATCATATTGAACTTCATTCTTCAATCACATATCAGAAGACATCTAATAAAGGGTTAGTATCAAAGACCATTAAATCACATCTGTATAAAAGTTGTTATTGGGACAGACTAGTATAGTTGCTGGGAAGTTAATACTCATCTATAATAACTATGCATGCTTACATATTCATACACACATGCCCCCTTCAGTTTAGTCAGTTTACAAATCCAAATCTTAAACAAATTGTTATATCTAACACCAGAACAATCAGACATCCTCAACAATACTGAAACTCTAGATATTTCAAAGTTACCCTGAATGAAGGTACTTGTCCCATTATAACCTTGGGGTCAAAAGTGCATGGGTTTCTATCTAAGTTGTGTGACTTAACCATATGTGAGACCTTGGACAAGAAACTCAACTATTCTAATCCTTGGTTAGTTTGTCCACATTTAAAAAAAGCCTAATAATATAAAGAATGGTATAAGGATTGAATGAGATAATCCATGAACATCAGGACAATAAATTTAAATGCCTCCCAGGATAGGTCAGGAAGTCAGTAAATACTTGCGGAGTGTCTGTTACAAGTTTAACCCTGTATTAGGTATCAGGCAAACCTAATATGCCTACTTACTTACCAAGTCTCTGATCTTAAGCCTTATGTTCTATTGGGAGTGTTACTTATACAGAATAGGCAAACAGATAATACTTGTTTGGGGTGGGATGAGATCTACTAAGAAGGCTAATGACACAATCTATCATTGAGAGGTCTGGTAGAAAAGCAGTAGGCAGCGAGTAAGACTGTGAAAGAACAGCAGCCCCCAGGGAGACGGGAAAAATCCAAGCAAATATGGTAAACAAGGAAATGTTTGATGGGGCAAGGTGGGGTGGAAAAGTTCGTAGCAAAGAAGAATCTGTGCCATATTCAAATTCAAGTATTAAAAAACAAAACAGTAGGTGGACATAGTCTGTGGGCTACCATTTTGTGATCTCTGCATAAAATGCTTAGCTCAGTTTCTAGCATTCAATAAATGTTAGTGTTCAACAAATTTTAGCTAAGATAAAACAGAAACAGCATTTCTGTTGGATCAAGAACATTGCAAATCCATGCCCCCTAATCATGGTTCAGATAAGTGCACTTAAGATTTAAAAAAATGTACAAAAATAGGAGGAAGAGGAAGAAAGAGCTAGCTAGTTTGAGAAACTATTGAGTGTATGTTCTTTAATATGTTCTATTCATTAAATGTGCTTATAAGCTCCCAGGACAGCAGCATCATTTCCCCATCCTCAAGATGAGAAAACTAAGGCAGAAAAAGGTTAGGTTACTTGACCAAGTCACACAGCCAGGACGTGATGAAGCCAGGATTTGAACTGACACTAACTTCACTTTTCATTCTACTAATGTACACAGCTCGATACTGCCCTCCCTCCGCCCACACCCCAAGCTCTATCTTAGATTGGGCTAAGAGCTCATTAACGTGAACAAACAATAATCACAAGTACAAGACTATTTCTCTGAGAGAGCATTCCTGAAATGTGAGAAGCACTAAATGAAGGAGTTCACTTGATGCCTTTATTATTTATCTTATTGCATTTTATCTTAGACTTGTGGGAATTAGGTGTTCAAGAAAGATAAGCAGAAAGAAGTAGGAGAAAAGAAGGGCTGATTGGTTGGTTTAGGGGTCTGTATTTTGTATTCCATTTTTTTCTTCCACAACTTAATTCTGTCACTTTTATTGTATCACTTTTTTTAGTCCAATCCCAATACGTTTTCATCCCCTACTAAAAAATCTGATTTTTTTTTTTTTATTACCTGGCACGTGAAAAGTCCTACCATCAGAGCTAGAAGACTGTACATTTTGGAGGCAAGCTGAGAAGTTCTTTTCACATCTGGAAGATTCAGGCCCTCTTCTTCACAAGGTGGGCAATTCAGGAACAGATTAGAACTTATCATCTTTGTATCCTACATGTACACAATTTAGATTTGTCACAATAAAGATGAAGGACCCAGAATACCCTTTAAGTAAAATGCTGAATAAAATACCACTCTTAAAAACCTTGGGTGGTAGTTCTTAAACGTTTTCATCTCAGGACCCCTTTATACTCTTAAAAAATTATTAAAGATACCCCAAACCTTTTGTTTATGTGGGTTATAGATATCAATATTTATTATATTAGAAATTAAAATGGAGACTATTTTAAAATGTTTACTAATTCATTTAAATAATACATCTATTATGTATAAATATAAAGAACTATTTTTTAAATAAAACAATTGCCACACTTTCTAAAACAAAAAATTAATGAAAATATTTTTGCAAATATTTTTAATGCTGGCTTAATTGAAGATAGCTGGATTTTCATATTTGCTTCACACATTCCATCAGCCATGAAAGCAATTTACATCATCATGTCACATAGCTTCTGGAAAACTCCACTGTACTCTTGTGAAAGAATGAGAATGAAAAAGAAAAAAAGAAAATAATGAGAGTGTAAAAGTCAATAATGTCTTAATATTACTATGAAATACTTTTGACCTCACAGATGCTCTTAGACCATACTTTGAGAAAATTGACCAACAGTTAGTGAAATGCAAATCTATAAGCACAGTAAGTATGAATTTGGAGGTGTTAGAGAAATTTATTAGTCAAAATAAAACAAAAAACTTTACTTTTAAAAAGAAAGCTCAAGAAGAAAATTGTATACCATACTAAACTTCTGTACAGTTAAGCTACTTCAATTTAGAGCTTACCAATTTAAAGTTTGTCACGATTTGGTTAGGAGCTAAACTTAAGGTCATCTCTGCTTAGGTCAGTGGTTCTTAAAGTGTGGTCCCTGGACCAGCAGTAGCAACAACACCCAGGATCTTGCTAGAAATGTGCATTCTCAGGCCCCACCCCAGGCCTACTGAGTCAGAAACTCTGGGATAGGGCCCAGCAATCTGTGTTTTAATAAGCCCTTCAGGAGATTTTGATGCATGTTCATGTTTGAGAATCACTGGCTTAGATAATTCTTATTTCTTAGAGTTTACAGAGATCTCTGAATTGTTTAAGTTTAGGACAATATTGTCCTAAGAACCTTTAAAAATAATAGAATTTTTTACTGCAAACAATACTTATAATGATTACAAATTCATAAGAAGGTCCACTAAGGACATCTTCAAGATAATATCAGTTCAAGTTATTATAAAAAATACAAAAAATAAATTTATACATTTTTCTAATTCAGATTAGCCTTCTTTCTAAGCAAAGTTAATAGGATTTTTACTATGCATACTTTAACACAGGCCTACAAAACTGAAACAGAATAGGTGTGCTCCAAATTGTGAACATTATCATTTCCAGAATGTGTTTTTCCAGATTCCTGGCTACTAAAAAAGCTTTTTGAACTGCAGATAATAAAAGATTGCATCCTTTCCAAACAAATCGATATGAGGTTCTGATGCTGTTTTTAAATGCTTTATAATTTTATACAATTAATATATGATATAATATAGGTTTGTTTTGCCTTGTAAACTAAATATGCAATTATATTATTTAGTTCAGGGGTGGGGAACCTGTGGCCTTCTAGGTCCTTAAGTGTGGCCTTTTGACTGAATCCAAATTTTATAAAACAAATTCTTTTATTTTTATTAATATATTTTTGTTCTTGTATTTTTTACTTTATTTTTTAAATAAATATATTTAAAATACTGTAGAATAAAATAAGTTTCAACAAAATAATCCTCCTAGATTGGCCCCCACCTGACTGGAGCCACTAGCACACGAGGCTGGTTGGCGAGAATTGACGGGGGTTGAGGATGCCAATCTGTTATCAGCTTTTGACAATAGTGCACTTTGTTTCTGTTTGAAGTATAATTTCTGAATAGTTGCATAACTCTCTAGTATTTTTAAATTCTGTCTGCTTAACAGCCCATCGTCAAAGAAGACCAAGAGAATACCGAAGGAAGAAAACATACGTTTTAATGAGAATTGGAAATTGCAATATTATCTTGTTTCTGCTAAAGACAAGATGATTTGCTTGCTTTGTGGTACTGCAATATCAACACTAAAGAAATTCAATGCTCATCAGCATTATAACACTCATAAGGACCACAAATATTTTAAATTAGAGGGAGAGGCATGAATGGTTATATTGCAGAAATTAAAGATCAAAATCAAAAGCAAAGATGATTCTTTCAAGCAGCAATAAAACCTGGAAATAATGCCATTGAAGCAACTTATAGAGTAGTTTATATACTTGGGGAAAAAGAGAAGCCATTCAGTGATGTAGAAATTGTGAAAAAATGCATTGTCACAGTTGTAGGATGCTTAGACCCTGACAACGTTTCAAACTACAAACAATTGCCTTTTTCAAGAACCATAACTGATTGGCAGCATGAATTCGCTTTCAACTTAACAGAACAACTTCATGCAATACTTCAAAAGGAAAATATATATTATTCAATCATTTTGGATAGATCAATTGATACTATTGACTCGGCAAAGGTTTTATACTTCATTCGTGTCATAACAAAAGATTGTCTTTACTATGAAGAGTTACTTGCTTTGGGCATTCTTGCAAACAGAACATGGGGAATAGATATCTTCAACAACTTTC
>VBSM01000413.1:3133878-3168463 GCA_008086735.1 Cheirogaleus medius | reverse complement strand
CTTGTAGATTCGCATGTATGTGGCCAAAGGAACAACACCATGTTTTCTAAAAGGACTAGAGAACACGTATCGGGTGCCTCTCCTCTTTCCCTTTGTGTTCATCATTTTGGCAAATTACTGGAAGATGGCGGCTCCGGCCGAAAGGCTTGCTGATAATTCTTTAATGTTTATTAAATCTGGTCTAAACAGGATTAAGGTAGTGGTTATTCTAGTCTTTGAACATTGAAGATATATAAAATAGGATTCTAGGAACAAGGTGATATCTCATTCCACTAAGTAGAAATTTATAAAAATTCATGTGGGGCTTATTCTCAAAGTTACTTTAATGTTATCTAAGATGAAAGGGTTTGTTAAGTTAGTTACTAGTATAAATTAGATAGGAAAATATTTTAAATGTTAAATATTGGTTTAATTATTAATAGTTTATCAAGTATGTAGATCTAAATGATACTCTAAAAAAATTCTTCCCTTATTAAAATCAGCTGGCTACAAGCCCCTATTCAATAATGCCTTTCTAATATATTCCACATATTGAGTGTACTTGAAGTATAATAAAACCAGAATTATATCTTATAACAATGTTTTTCAGATTTGTCACTAATTCAGACCATTCCTCATAATTAGATTTTAAAAGTATCAAGAATAATATACTTGAAAAATAAAATAGCACTGCTCACATGCATTGCTGTTATATTTTACACAACTTCTTGGGACTCTGCCTCTTACAGAATTTCAGAGATAATGTCTAACTCTAGTCTTCCCGGATATTACTGTTTTAATTAAAATATGCTTTTTGTTTCTTTGGTCTATAAATTTATTATAAGGTATTCTTTATATGCTTTTACTGCTCAATGAAATCCAAAAGAGAGGACTTCCTTACATAAGATATCCATTTTTTTCAAATTTTTGTATATAGTATCTTGGACCCTGATGAACACTGTAATACTATGACCCAATTTTTTTCAAAATGAAAAATTTTTTATTATAACTATAAAAAAGAATCCTGAACATTGTTTTAAAAGAGAGATAAAGTAAAAAACACTCAAAAGCTCACTACTCCTTAAAAAATAGTTATCTATGTTAACAAATTTCTATTATCATATTTAAGGTTACATGTCCACTATATATCTGTACAGTAACTTAATTATCCCCCTATTGGTGAATATTTAGGTTATTTCCAATGTTTACTTATTAAATATCTTATTTGAATACTTCCTAGATAAAGAATTTTAAAAATGCAGTTTAACTCTTGACTTCCTATCACTAAACAGCCCTTTAGAAAGTCTTTGACAATTTATAGGCTGAATCACACGAAATTGTCCATATTCGTCCTTTTTTGAACTGCAAAAAAGGCAATTTCATATGACACAACTTAATACATTCCTGTTATTTCCCTACAGTCTTGCTAATAACTATCAAACATTTAGAACATTCATGATCATCTTGGGACATTACGATCTTTTATTTTGTAAGAAAGGGCTCTAGGAATGTTCACAAAGATAGGAAGGGACTCATTTACATGCAGGGAGCTGTCAATGTCATTATGAATGACAACTGAATTATTTGCATACTGACATAATGGAATATACACTAGACCAGAGGTAGGGCCCCTTGGGCTCTAATCCTGCCTCTGTGACTGAGTTGTTGTGGCCATGTCCCCAGCAGCACTCTTGGGACTTCATAGGGAAGCTAGAGAGGATCAGTTTTAACATTCTATAACATTGTGTCCTTCTTTGTTCACTAACAGAACTGGGAAGACCAGGCCCTGTATTCCCCTTCTTTGTGTGACCATGGGAGAGTCTTTTATTTTTTCTTATATTTTTTGAAGAAACTTTCCAATGGAAGACAATGCGAATGCCGAATACATCTGAACCTCCCAGAACTTGTAAGCAATGCACACCTGAGGCAAGTCAGAAGTGATACTGCTGGTTTCCATACTGATGGGAGATTCCGAGCGAGTTAAATCTGGAAAAAGACTGCTGACATTCAAGGCATCTGATTCTGACATGCTTTCTAATTTTTCACGAAAGTATCCACTTCAAAATGTACGGGATCTGAAAGTGATGGTCAAAGTTTTTGATAGTCCTTGTTCCTAACTGTTCAATGATGAAAGTCTTCTTAAAAAAACATAATTTTAATGTCTATTAGTATGTACAAACAAAAAGAGTTTTTTCCCATCCCTCTTCTCATTAAGAAAGCAACAAAGGTCACTGCGCTAAATTGTATTAATAAAATGTCATTTGTCAAGTTATTGGAATAATCAAAAATGTTAGTCTACCATGATAATTTGGTATGGTTATAAATACTGGTTTGGACAAAAACAAGTCAATATTTGTGGCTACTATCCAACAATTCCCTAAAAGGCTTGGGACCTAGAAGGTAAAGGGATTATCTCAGCTACTTAATCAAAGGATATTTACAAAAGACTATCAGATACCTATTAGGTTCCACAAAATGCTGTTATTTCTATTAACTTGATACCTTTTACTCGAACACCTCATTATCAAGTCAAATCCAACATTGTAAATCAGTTTTCCCTCCTCACTTCCCTCTGGTACACCTACTCTCTCAGGTCCCTGGGTTTGAAAATTTGCAGGTGTCTTGGCATCCCTTTACCTCATCCACAGCTATTCGGTTACCAAGTCCTGTTCATTTTCCCATTAAAAATATCTTTCAGGCTGGTCATAGTGGCTCGTGCCTGTAATTCCGGCATTTTGGGAGGCCCGGAGTTGGAGACCAGCCTAGGCAACACAGTGAGACCCTGCCTCTACAAAAAACAAGAAAAATTAACCAGGTGTTGTGGCACACTTGTAGTCCTAGCTACTGATGCAGGAGGATCCCTTGAGCCCAGGACTTTGAGGTTGCAGTGAGCTATGATGACACCACTGCACTCTAACCCTGGCAACAGAGCAAGACCCTGTCTCCAAAAAGAAGCTTTCAATAATCCATGCTTTCTCTCCATCTCCTCTGTCATCTCACCCTGGTCCATATCCTTGTGACAGCCTCAGGCCTGTTAGGAGCTGAGAGTAAAAAAAGGATGTCCAATCACACCAAGTCCAAATTCCTCTGCTTGACCTTCTAGGCCTTCCATAGTCTACAACGAGATTATCTACCCAGTACACCCCTGCGTTAGTCAGATCAGGCGCATTTCCCTGCAAATAGATAACGTTCCTTATCACTTCAATAATCTGTCCTAGCCATGTGCTTCTCCCCTAAAGCCTTCCCATCTACCCATTCATCTATTTTTAAAATTCCTGCAATGTCTTTAGTCTCTAAATCTATTACAACTCAGCACCTATTTAATGTTTTAAAGCTTCACCACAGTATCAAGGGTATTAAGTGTTTGTATTTACAGATTATAAATGCCTTCAGAGGGGTCCACGTATGGCTTTTCAATACCCTCACTGCAAATAGGCCAGTGTTGTCTACACAGCAAATATTGTTTTCAAACCTTTGCCATCACTTGGCAAACTACAAAGAAGTAAGTCAAGCAGCCTAATCGAAACTGGAGAAAGGCCCAACTTCATGCTCACCTTTTTCCTGCCTTCCAAACACATAAATGCTGCCTGAGTTGTGGTAAAGGGGATTTTTTAAATCCTTGCTTTGTTTTTCAAATGCAAAGAAAGCGCAAGGACCTTATTTCTTAAGGTTTTTTTGTTTGTGAATCCAAAACTTCCAATTTCGCTTTTACAACGTCGTTCATCCCACGCAGTTGGGCTCCAGCGCGCAGGAACGTCCCTGTGTGACGTCCCCCCGCGCCAGCCTATCCAGGCTGGGAGGAGCCGCCCTCGGGGCCGTCGGCCCCACAGCGGCTGCGGCGTGGGGAGCTTCGGCGTCTGTGTTCCCAGCGTAGTGAAGTTGTGAGGGTGTGACCCCCGCTAGACCGAACAGCCCGCGGGCTAGCCGGCGCGTCCTTCAGCGGGAGGGAACACAAAGAACAGCGCAGGCACCAAGAGCTGTGGGAGGAACGGCCGGCACAGAGCCAGGCGGGCAGGCGACTCACTACGCCTTCCTGACACTGCGGTCGGTATGTGCCTCCCCCGCACCGACGGAGCGACCTGCGGGTGCGCCGCCCGGCGCGGGGGCGGAACTTCCGGTCGGGCCCCGCTTCCGAACGGGGCGGGGCTTCCGGGCAGGGCCGCCGGGGCTGAGAGGGTGCTGGTACTGTAGGTCTGCATCCCGGTAGCACGTGGCAGGCGCGGCTGGCGTGCTTCTGAGCGGTTTGCGAGGCCGGGATCCGCGCAGGGGCAGTTGGATAGGCCGCGGGTAGAGCCCTCTCTGTGCCGTTCCTGTCCCAGCGCAGGCGGGCGGCTTCCGGTGGCGCTGAGAGCGCGGCGCGCGTCGGTCATGGACTACCGGCGGCTGCTCATGAGCCGGGTGGTCCCCGGGCAGTTCGACGATGCGGATTCCTCCGACAGGTAGACGGACTAGAGCACACCGACTCTGTTCGGATTCTGCTCTCTCCCTCTCCGCCCTCTCGGGGAGTTGACACTTACTTGTGGTTTACAGGGAGGCTGGTGGTTCATCACTCAGTCTCTCGGTAGCCTTTTGCTTCTTTGTGCATCCCAGTCGGGTTTTTCGTCCCAGATTGCGGCAGAGTTGAAAGCCACTTGTCGAGGAAGTCAGCGGTTCCCGGGTCACTCACTTAGCGTCGCTCAGAGGCAGAGTTGGGGATAGTGATTGGAAACATAGGTTTTTGCGGTTTAACTACATTCAGCGCTCAACAAATGTTTATTGAGCACTTACTGTGTCCCAGGTTCTTTCCTTGGCGCTGGAGATAATGACGAACAAGATGAAGCAAGTCTCTGCTGTCATGGAACTTTACCTTCTACTAGGGAGGGCATACCATTAAAAAAGTCAAATGACGTAGATAATTAAAATAGGTTGGTATACTAAGTAATGACTGAATGGCCAGGGAAGGGTTAAGTCCAGTTTTGAATGACAAGGAGCTAATCTTGGGAAGAAAGGAGGGAACTGCATTTCAGGCAGAGTAACAACAAGTACAAATGTCTGACGGTGGGATCCTTCTTAGCTGTGTAAGGAAGACCACCAAGAGGCCTAGGGCACAGTGGAGGTAGTTGAGAAGATTGGTAGGTGATGATAGAGAAGTGAGAAGGGGCCAGATTATGTAGAGCTTTACAAGGGATACTAAGCAGTTGAAATTATTCTAGGTCTTATATTAATAAAAAGCCATAGGAGAATTTAGCAGAGGAGTGACATCCTCTGATTTATGGTAATCGTTCTGCTGTGTAGAAGATGGTTATGGAGGGCAAGCATGGAACAGAGAGACAGTTCAAAAGTAATAATCAGATTCAAAGATGGTAGGAACTAGAGCTCAGGTCCTAGAGATATGTTTGGAGGTAGAAGTGATAGAGTTTGGCGGTGGATTGAGTGTGGGATCAGAGGAAAGAGGAATGAAGGATTACTCCTACCTAAAAGTAAAATGGAGCATAGAAGTATTTTGAAATTCTGAAAAAATGGTTTGTACTTTCTGTTTATAGTAAGGATTCATTACATGTAGATTTTATTAATCAATTGGGGATATTTTCAATAAATACTTGTTAACTGCTTTCTGTGTGTCAGATCTAGTCTTAGGTGGTAGGTATACATTGGTAAACACCACCTTGATTGACACAGAGCTTGCACTCAACCGGGAAAACTGATAATAAATATTAATAATTAGACAAACTGTATGTATTAGAATTGAGTAAGTAGTACAAAGGAGAAATGGGTGAAGAATAGGGAAAACTTCCCTGAGCAACTGATAGTAAGATGATATTGGAAGGATGGGTAGGGGTTAGCCAGAGAAATGGGAAGGGCATTCCAATTTTGTGGTTACAGATCAGTTTATAAAAGGCCTTAGGCAAGAAGTTAAGCAGGAAGAAGAAACATAGCCAGTGTAGCTGGTAATAGTTAATGGTAGTGAGAGTGCACTAATTTACCATTAAGTGCAAGATATTGTGAGGATAACTCAGTGGTTCTCCACTGGGGGTGATTTTGCCATCCTCACCCCCACCCAGGGGACTTTTGGCAATTTCTGACTTTTTTTTTGTCACAACTGGTAGTGATGATGCACTAGTGGTATCTGATAGAGAGAGACCAGAGATGCTGCTAAACATCCTACGTTGTATTAGACAATCTCACACAACAAAGAATTTTCTGCCTGAGGTTGAGAAGCCCTTGTGCAAATGCAGTTATAACTTTAACATGCCACCCTAGGTTATTGGCAATTAAAGGATCAATTTATGGATTATATTCATGAAGTCCTAGTAAATAGCAGGTATTTAGTGATTATTTTGTTTTCTTTCTACCCATGTCTGTGGGGATTTGGAGCCTTCCTAGCCGTGACTAATTAATAAATCTGAATTTACTTAAACTCATGTCTGACTGTTAAGCTGGTAGTGCATATTATCAGTTGTTTTATATGGTTTCTGTCTTTATTCTCTACATGAAAGGTCAGAACTGGCAAGGACCCCTTTTAAATCTGGCCTGAGGATGTATTTTGTTTGATATGCACAGTGTTTTGTAAAAAGTAAATATGTCAATTAAGTGGAAGATTTTACACAAAAATCCAGATTTCTGGCTTCTCTTGAAAAACTAAGAAGATCTGGGCCTGAATGCTCACATTGGGGAGAGGAGTGGGGAAAGACCTTACTAGTTGTGTTTCCCTTACCCTGGACCTCTTCTCCCAGTTGCACAGTCCCCACTTCTGCTGCCTTATAACCAACCTACTGCACTCACTTGGACCCTGTATTGAACATTCCTTCCCTTCACGAACAAGGGTGATTTGGAGTTTTGTGTAACACGTATCTTGATACAAGCTCCTTTTGTTGCAAATGGTGTTGAGTTCAAGGTAAAGGCTGCATTAGACTTATTCCCAAATTTTGTCAGAAAGCTTTTTTTTTCTCTGAAAGTAACTCTGCGAATGATTTTCCTAGAGTCAAGTCTGGTGTACTTACTAATCAAAGTTAGTTTATTAAACAGAGAAGAGAACAATGTAAATTCTAACTTCACCAAGGCAGAAGCGGATTTAACACTTGATGTACTTTTTCCCTAGTGGGCTTTGGGCATGGAGAATAAGCAAACAACTGCAACAGAACTGAAAAACAGGAGAACTTGGTATAAGAAGATTGAGCTTATTGTGAGATATATTATAAAGGAACCTTTTAGATTTACTGTTTAGTTTATTATATCTTAAATAAATATGTGAGTTCAATTAGATTATGTCTAAATATGCCAAAACATTGTTATTTCTAGTGAAAACACAGACTTGAAGATAATCAAAAAGGAGGATGACATTCTATTTAAAGACCTTCAAGATAATGTGAGTGAGAAGAAAGATGAAGGTGAGATAGAAGATGAGGAGGAAGAGGAGGATTATGATGATGACGATGATTGGGACTGGGATGAAGGAGTTGGAAAGCTCACCAAAAGTTATGCCTACAATGGAGGAAGTAACCCACAGGTATTTTATAAATGATTCTACACGTCTTATATCTTCTTTTTTAAAAAAACAATTTTGTGATCCTCGAACCGCTGAAAGATTTTCTTCAGGTTATATTGTCCTATAGCCCTGGCCTTTATTGATTTTCACTCTTTATCCATGCTATATTTCTGATAATTTCCTGGGTGTGGATTCTTTCCAGAATCAGTAAATTAAAAAGAGTTATTTAAGGCATCATAAGATTATGAGTTTAAAAATCTGCATAGGAAAGGACATAAATAGGCAGTTTACTACAGATCATTAATCATTAGTGAAGTGAAGTTCAGCCTCATTAGTAATTAAGGAAATGCAGATTAATTATGTATACATGACATTTTTTCACCTGTGAAACTGACAAAGACACAAAATATGTCATTGAGTGTAAAGTAAATAGGTGTAATTATTTGTAGGATAAATTGGTATGTGATAAAAACTTCAAAAGTTTACAAACACTTTTTATTCAGCAATTCTAGGAATGTGCCAAAACTTAGTTACAAGAATGGTCCTCTAGGATAGTTTATAGTAGAAGAACATTGGAAACAACCTTGAACCTTGATTAAGTTTACAGTGGAACTAATGCACGCAGTGGTTGTTATGTAGCCACAGAATGCTTTGCAATGGAAGACTGTATTAATGACATGAGAATATGTTCACCATCATCTACCATATGCAACATCTACTGTATGCAACAAACAAGTTACCAAACCATGTAGAGTCTGCTTCTCAAACTGGAAGTACCAACCATGTTAAGCATTTGCAGAGCATAGGATTAACATGGTACATCTTCCTGGAGCATAAAGATTACTGGAAGATATGAAGCGGGGGGAAATGGTGATATTCCTTTGACTATTAAAACAGCTATATCCTGGACTAGATGCATGTGTTTTTAAAAAAAAAAAAAAGAAAGAAAGAAAAAGAAATTTCACAGTTACTTATGGTCTTGTTTTGGTAACTCCTCCCTTGATTTGTGGTGAAGCTTTGAGCAATTTCAACATACAGCATAATGCCTTTTAAGAAAGTTTTGGGGAAAAAACTGGAAGTGTATGTGTTTAAATGTTATCATTGGGTACTAGGATTATAGGTGATTAAAATTTTATCTACATTTTCTACTGTGAACATGTGTTATTTTAATTTAAAAATTATTTTAAAAGATTAATGGAATTTTAAGTTCTATGCAAATAAGAAACAACTCAACCACAGCGTTCCATGCTTAGATAAGAGGATTGAATCAATAATTGTTATAAACTCTTTTTTATCTATTCTTTTATTTAAGTGTTTTGGATGTCATCTCTCCTTTTTGCCGTTATTTAAGTTTGTGCATAGCACTAGTCTAAGGGCTAAGCCTCATACTTAAATCTTTCCCTTTCTTGAGATATTGAGCCCCAAATTAACTTCAGAACCAGTTTAATGTTGATCTTAGCTTTTTATTATACCTGATGGAGGTAAATGAACATTCTCAAATTTTAAATCTATAAACCAGTCAAATTAGAAAAATACATATAATTCTAATTTGTTATTTTTAATAATAGGAATATGTCATAGAGAAGTAAAGAAAAAACAAAACCAGCAGATTATGTAGACCCTTCTAGCCAGCAACTTTAACCTTCTATTTTAAATGGCTTTTAAAAAAATTTCATGAGCAAATTTGATTGATTCTTACCTTTGGTTACTCCTCTAAGTATGGATGCTTTAATAGCTAACTGTGAACTAAAAAAAAACCATGTGATCATGAACTCTAGGTCTGTGTTTACAACTAGTGCCTTAGACTCTGGAACTCATTTCTTCTAGGCAAATCGACAAATTTCCAGCTGCAGTTCAGCCAAAATGTCTACTCCAGCAGACAAGGTCTTACGGAAATTTGAGAATAAAATTAATCTAGGTGAGTTTACAAAATATATTACCTCACTGGGCTATGAGGAAATTCTTTGGAAACCACAGTGTTATGCAATTTTATTAGATCAAGAAATTAATACATTCAAGTGTTATTGACTCAATAATAATGTTTAGAGAAAATAAAACTAGTGATTTAGAAACAGGGCTTCAAGGGAAGCCTTTAGCTTGTCCTTTTTTAGTTCTGTTTTCTCATCCTGTTGTAGGGATGTGAAGTTATAGATGCCTATTCAAGTTATTGTCTGTTCTGTATTAGATTTTGTAGTGGTAGGGTCATCTTGTAGTTGGATGTTAAAAATGCTAGAGTTTTTTAGTTACATTTTGTTTTACTGGAGGCTTTATGTAAGTTAGTTATTTAGTGAGTTGTTTAATGCGGGCAATCAGAATGTTGATTTGAATCATCACCTCTTAAAAAAGGCAAGGTCATCTTTCTATTGTTGTAGACCTCAGTTGTTATTATCAGCTTAGCACAGTGTCTCTTGTATAAGCTGTCAATGCATGCTGAATTAATGTAAGTATTTCGGGGTCTTCATTTGTCTGTCATAGACCTATAACTTAAAATGAAACTAAAGTTTTTAGAATTAAACTTGGAATTCAGGCAGTTATATTATCTGTATTAGTCATACAGAATGTTAACAAGTATCTGAAATTTAACATACAGATATAATCTTTTTGAGGAATTTCTGCATCTTTAATTCTGTGGTTCAAAAATTATACCTGTAGTAATGAAAGTAACACTTGTTATGAAGGAAACACAACTTAGTTCTTGCCTTTAAAAACATTAAAAATTTTTTTCATTACTAAAATATATCCTATCTATAATAAAACATTTAGAAAGTATAGAAGAGAAGGAAGAGGGGAGAAGTATCCTATTCAGCAAAACTGTTAATAATGTCTTTTTATGGGGATCCAGCACCTCTTATATTATCCTGGATAGAACCGGAACCCATTCTACTAAGGGAAGTATCCCAAGAATGGAAAAATAAGCACCACATGTACTCACCATCAAATTGGTTTTAACTGATCAACACCTAAGTGCAGGGGGATGGTCATGCTTGAGGCTCTGCCTCGGGGGGGGGAGCATGGACAATATAAGTAACCGTAATATTTGTACCCCCATAATATGCTGAAATTAAAAAAAAAAAACACCTAAGTGCACATAGAGCAATAACATTCATGTGGGGGTGTTGGACAGATAGGAGAGGGAAGGAAGAGATGGGTATAATACACACCTAATGGGTGCGGTGCACACTGTCTGGGGGATGGACACGCCTGAAGCTCTGGCTCTTGGAGGGCAAGGACAATGTACATAACCTAAACATTTGTACCTCCATAATATGCTGAAATAAAAAAGAAAAAAAAGAATGTCCTTTTGTTTTACATATTATTTACATTGTGGGTTTCTTGTATTTTTAGATAAGCTAAATGTTACTGATTCTGTCATAAATAAAGTCGCCGAAAAGTCTAGACAAAAGGAAGCAGATATGTAAGTAATATTTTAATAATAAAACATGGGCGATAGGGACTAAGTATCATCTTGGTCATAATTCTTTTACAAAGGATGTTCATTTGTATACTTAAACCAATTTCTGTTTGTTTCAGCTTAAATCAGGGTAGCCAATGCCTTTGTAAATTGAAAATATTAAATGAATCTTAAGAAATATATGGTGGCTGGGTGCCATCTGTAGCTCACGCCTATAATCCTAGCACTTTGGGAGGCTGAGGTGGAGGATTGCTTGAGGCCAGGAGTTCAAGACCATCCTGAGTAACACAGTGAGACCCGTCTCTACAAAAAAATTAAAAATTTGCTTAGCATGGTGGGGTGCGTGTAATCCCAGCTACTCAGGATGCTGAGGCAGGAGGATCACTTGAGCCCAGGAGTTTGAGGTTGCAGTGAGCTATGATGACACCACTGCACTCTAGCTAGACCCTGTGCAAGACCCTGTGTCAAAGAAAAGGAAAAATACATAGTAAAATTATAATCTTGTGAAATTGACAAATGTGCTCTCATTAGGGTAATAGTGTTTATAGATTTTAGTTTAAACTAAAACGTGTAAAACTACTCCCTTTTTAAACTTTATTAAGAATTATTGGCCGGGCGCAGTGGCTCACACCTGTGATCCTAGTACTCTGAGAGGCCAAGGCGGGTGGATGGTTTGAGCTCAGGAGTTCAAGACCAGCCTGAGCAAGAGTGAGACCCATCTCTACTAAAAATAGAAAGAAATTAACTGAACAACTAAAAATATACAGAAAAAATTAGCCGGGCATGGTGGCTCATGCCTATAGTCCCAGCTACTCGGGAGGCTGAGGCAGGAGGATTGCTTGAGCCCAGGAGTTTGAGGTTGCTGTGAGCTAAGCTGACACCATGGCACTCTAGCCTGGGCAACAGAGTGAGACTCTATCTCAAAAAAATACATAAGTAAAAAGAATTATTCCTTTCCATGAAGTATTTTTTAAAATTCAAGGGAGGACTAAAAACTAAATAATGATATAACTGAGAACTAATTCTGTTTACAGTTCTGTTCTCAAGCCATTGTCTAAGATCTGGCTAATTTCTCTTCTATGCTAATAACTCTAAAGTATAATCACTATATTATAGAAGATGACACTAAGATCATACAACTAACATTGTTAGAATTGAACTTAAAAACCAAGTTTCGTCTGATTTATTGCTACGTCCAACAGATATCAGCTTTTTGAGATACACTGTAGTTGTTATTTCACTGGTGTCTGAGTCTTTGTCCTTGTTTGAACCCGTATTAGTGACTAGATTGAGTCACTCTTTGTGAGCTGAAGCAAATCAGTCTACATTTGAAGACTGTCTTGAAATGATTAAAAGAAAAACAACAACAAATACTTTGTATCTTTATACAAAATAACTCTAAAGAGAAAGCTTTATAAATGACTTTAATTCCATTGGGAGGCTGAGGTGGGAGGATCGCTTGAGCCCAGGAGTTTGTCTAGCTTGGGCAACTCTGTCTCTTTAAAAGAAAAAAAAGACTTCTGTACTACTAAAATCATTAAATAATTTGAAGGACAGTATAGACAGACTTGATGTTTTCTCTTTTTCAGAGTAGTTCACTTTACCCCAGCTGCTTTTTTATTTAATGCTTCTGAAATATGGGTAGACTTTTTCTTCTTACTACATACATACTCCTTTTGCCCTAGAGGATTAAATTGCATATTTCGGGGAAATGAAGTTTCACTGAATAGTGAAGAATCTACAATCAGATCGTAAAATCTGTTATTAAAGAAACTACCTATTTAGGAATTTTCATGAAATAAAGTGCATTTAGAAGTTTTTTCTTTGGCTTCTCACTGAATTTTGAATATGTCAACTGTACTTTTTTGTTTTTGGTTAGGTATCGCATCAAAGATAAGGCAGACAGAGCAACGGTAGAACAGGTACAGTTTAAATTTATTGCAAGCTCTTATTTTAAATTAGCGTTTCTTTTTGCAGTTTGCTTTCATCTTTCTTGCTTAATGCTAATGTTGCTTAAAATTACTTCTATATAAAATTACTCTTTTTTTGTAGTTTTGAGTTTAGAGATCTACGTTTTGCTTTATAATAGGATTATTGGTAGATTACCATGGCCATGCAAAGCCACTTTTCTTAGGGGAAGCAGAGAGATTATTAGACCAGGAATCTTTCTTAAGCAAGCGCTGCAGGAATTTTATGAGCTTTCCCAGAAGATAGGGTATCTGCCACAAAGCAGGGGGTGTGGGTATGAGAGAGAAAAAGAGGCAGGTAATGCTTTCAAATTTCCAATTAGAAATTCTTTTTGTTGTTGTTTAGAAATTATGCTTATTTTATTTTTGCTATTTAAGAAGTAGAAAAATGTGCCCTTAAGTTTTGTCCTGATTGGAAGTTAGCATTGGCTCACATTTTTGATGTGAGGAAAGTAATAAAAAGGGTCAGAACATAGCTGTTGCCACTTACCACTTCTCTCCCCTTCCCTTACACTTATACACAAAGACACATTTTGGAATAGTAGCCTTTTCTATCTACAGATCCTGATTTAAGACTTAAGCACCTTTTCTCTCATACCTCAGTCGTAGCACCTAAGTTGAGGTCCAGAACCATCTGTGCAGTTAAAGAATTCCACTGTTGGGCAGAAGCAGGGGCTGGGAGTCTAGGTCTTCATTGTCCAATTCATTTTGTTTGATTTATTTGTATGGTTGAAAATAAAGTATAGTCCACCTCAGAGAGATGAGGCAGCTTTAAGCTTCAAAGGCCATAAAATAACTTAGACAGAAAATCCTTTTTCTTTTTCAAAATTAATTTTGAATGGTAGAGTATATGGCTTGAATCTTAAGCTGTCTTTTAAAAATATATACTTGTCCATAAATTTATCATTTCTTTTTTCCTATTTTGTTCTTAAGCCATTTGGTATGTTTCTCTTTCCTATGCCCCTCACTTGTCTAACTACCAGTTTTGCAGAAAGGCAGGTCTCTACCTAGATTCCTGTACTCAACCAGCTGACTTCCCCTCTTTGCTTACCTTTGCAGTAGCAAGGGAATGGAAATCAGTGCCTATTCACTCACTTTCCGTCATTCTTCAGTTGTAGTGGCTGTGCTTTTAGTCCTGCAGTCTTCCCATGTTGTTTTGTTTATAGCCTTAGGTTTCTGGCATGACCAGAGCCAACTCATCGAAGGATGGACCCTAAAGTATTAGTTGAGTTTGGCCAGTTTACACTGTCTCACGCCAGAAGCTGGAGGGCCCACATGGGCCAGGAGGACCTATTGGCAGGTGTCCCTTGAAATTGCATTCAAATATTTGGATACTTAGTTTCGGAGATGGATGAGAACAGACCTTAAATTCATTGCCTTCTGTTTGGTAAAGAGGACTTTGAAATCCTTTTTACTGAAAATCAACTACTGTGACTTGGAAGGAGACTTATCCTGATTTACTCATCTATAATGGCAGGAGTCTGCAGATTCATGAAAGAGCCAACTGATAAATATTTTAGGCATGTGGCTCACATTCAGGTAGAGTTCCTGTTGAATATTCTTTGTTTTGCTAAGCAGCCCTTATAAAAATGTAAAACCAATTTTTAGCTTGCTATAGAAAAACAAGCAGCGGCCTGGACTTGGCCCATGGGGACTATGGGCTGTATGGTGCTGACCCCTGGTTTAAAGACAGAAGAATTCTGCCACAATTCATTTTTATTCAGCAAAGCTGATCCCTTGGAGAGCCTTCTCTAATGCAGTAACCACTGAGCATTTGAGATGTGGCTAGTCTGAATCGAGATGTGCAATAAATATGAAAGACATAATGGGGTTTGAAGACTTAGTATAAAAAACAAGGTTAACTATTTCACTAAAGACTTTTTATATTGATGCATGTTGAAATGGTAGCATTGATATATTGGGTTAAATAAAATACTAAACTAATTCATTTGTTTCTTTTAATGTGGTGACTACAAAATGTACTATTACTTACGTAGTCTGCATTATATTTCTATTAGCTAACGTTGGCTAAGAGTCAATTTCTGTTTCCCTTGGACTTGGTAGACTTTGAGTTCCATGACTGGATAAACTTGTTGGTTTGTCGTCTCTGGTTCCTTTGCCCTTTATCTCACATTTTATTTGTTAAAAATCAGAGTCAGTAAAAGCGCCATAGTAGTGACTCTTCACTACTCTCTCATAGTCAACCAGGATAGCTCTTCAGTTTAGTAATTGTCACAGGATTTAATGAGGAAGTTTTGGTACCATCTTTCTGAATTTTTAATTCTTTGCATTTCTTTTTAGGTGTTGGATCCCAGAACACGAATGATTTTGTTCAAGATGTTGACTAGAGGAATCATATCAGAGATAAATGGCTGCATTAGCACGGGGAAAGAAGTGAGCTTTTCTTTGGATGACTGAATGCTCTCATGTTAGTTTTCTTATTTCAGATACCAAGTGAAACTAAGGCACTTAGTAAATGCATCGTGCCTTTAAAAAGAAAAATAAAACAAAACCATAACACAGGTCAAGAGAGTTTAATACAATGTTTCTGAAACTGGTTTTATTGATATTTATGGCTAGGTAGAAGGTCGTGCACATAACCATACCTTTTCACTACCATTAATGCATTGAGTCTAATTAGTTGTGCCCAGCAGTAAACTTAGATGGTCAGCTTATTACAGGCCTGAGTCCTAATCAAAACAATACTTTATTTATGGACATAGAGAAGGACAGACATGGTGTTTTTTAATTAGCAGTTTATTCTGTGGGAAGCAGTTCTCAGTAAAATTCAGTTTATAAATTATGAGATGTAAGAAAGTATTTAAATATTTTCTGTACACTTGAGATATTAAAAAGTTTGAAACCACCTATCCCATATAGTTAAATTGTATTTTACTGACAATATTGTGTTGCTTAATGACAGACACTTCTGAGACATGTATCATTAGGCAATTTTGTTGTTGTGTGAACATCATAGAGTGTAATTACACAAACCTAGGTGGTATAGCCTGCTATATACCTAGGCTATATAGTATAGCCTTCTGCTTTTAGGCTGCAAACCTATACAGCATGTTACTGTACTGAATACTGTAGGCAATTGTAACATAGTGATAAGTATTTGTATATCTAAACATAGGAAAGGTACAATAAAAATACAGTAGTATAATCTTATGAGACCACCGTCATATGTGGTCTGTGGTTGACTGCAGTGTCATGATGCAGCACATGACCATTTGTGTATTGGAGACATATTTACTGTTCCTTTTGATAAGGTGCTTCATATTTTAATTCACATCTTCAAAAGATAGTGTTGTTCTTTATGTATATTATTTCAGCTCGCTTGACTCTTGAGGTTAGAATCAAATAGGTTGAAAAAGTAAAAAATTGTTTGTAGTTATTAACACAAACTTCATTTTCCCTGTTTTTGACTTAAAATAGGCTAATGTCTATCATGCTAGCACAGCAAATGGAGAGAGCAGAGCTATCAAAATTTATAAAACTTCTATTTTGGTGTTCAAAGACCGGGATAAGTATGTAAGTGGGGAATTCAGGTGAGCTCAGATTCTTTCCCCTACCCGCAAGTTGGTTTAATTTCTGTTTCCTAAAACATTAAAACAGAATAATGGAATGATTGAAGTAACAAATACTTTTCTTGTTCAAGGTTTCGTCATGGCTATTGTAAAGGAAACCCTAGAAAAATGGTGAAAACTTGGGCAGAAAAAGAAATGAGGAACTTAATCAGGTGACTGTCTGGGTTGTATTTATGTCTGTTTTGTGCCCTGGATGTCACCTTGGGCCCTTCCTACCAACAGATCCTAGTGTGGGTCTGCCCAAATGTAGGGACCTCAGACTTCTTAGGGCCATTCATTGCCACTAGATCTGCTGAGGTAAGCCATAGAAACAAATTTCTGGACAAATAAGAACTACCTATTCTCTATTTTCTATTCTAAGAATCCATTACAGAAAAATTCTGACATGATTCATTTTTATTCAGCAAAGCTAGATCCCTTGGAGAGTCTTGTAAGCCATGTGAAAACATTTAGGTTTGTCCTGAGGATAATAAGGAACTGTTTGTTACAGGATGTTAGGCAGGATAGTGACACAATCAGGTGGTGATAAGGATGCGTCACTTTGTAATAAAATCTTGTTAGGTCCTAAACTCTTTATCGTAGTTTCCTTTTCCTATTTCAGTATAGTTTGAACACATTTATATAGTCTTTGTACTAACACCTATTTATCAGGTAAAGGTCTCTTACCTCGTTGAGATCAAATTTCTTTAAAATTTTGGGGTTTTTTTTTTTTTTTTCCTTTTTTCAGTGTCTTTTAACTTTTTACATTCTGTACACAGGTGATATACATTGGACAGTTTAATATTAATTAAGCAAGTACTACTTATTTTGAAAGTCCTGAAACCTTTGCTCAGCTAGCTTTTAGGTATGGGCCCACCTATTTTTATGAAGCATTTTTTTAGCTGATCAACTCAAAGGCTAATTGTTGACATATCTGTTCTAAGATGCACATTTTTTTCACAGTTTAACAATTCTAGAATTGGATTGGGTGGTTACAAGATATGGGACATAATAGTTTAATTACTAGTGTTTTGTCAGTTTACATGGTACATAATGGTAACCCTTAAAATCATTGGCATCTTAGAGTTTATGAAATATAATAATAAAATTGAGAGGTCTTGGTGCTATCTCCTAACAGCAATATAATCATGTTTGGGCTGTAGCTGTTGAATTTATTTAGATGCCTTTTCAAGTTTTCAGTTGTTCTTTTATCTGTTATTATGTCACAGGCTAAACACAGCAGAGATACCATGTCCAGAACCAATAATGCTAAGAAGTCATGTTCTTGTTATGGGTTTCATTGGTAAAGATGACATGTAAGTATTTGGAATGCCTAATGATTACATTCTTAAAACTGTATTTTTTTAAGTACTTTGAATTATCCAATATATAATATGAATATTTCCCATTTGAATAGCTTTTTCATGAATCTTTCCTATTGTATTAGTGTATAAGTGTTTTCAATTTATTCTACCTTTTAAAGTCCCAAAATGCTTCAGAATAACAGAAAGGTAACTCCGTGTTTGAGGGATGTTTTATAGAGTGTGTTGGGAAAGCACCTGTTTGTTGGCAACTTCTTGGAATGGTTTATCTGTCATGAGACAAATTGTCCCACACACGGTGCACATGATGAGTTGTAGGAGAAAAACAAATGTAGCAGTGTAGTATAAAGCAAGAAAACTTGTTCTTGGTCATTTTATCTTAGTTGTTTATTTTATTTTTATTCAAGTCCTGCACCACTCTTGAAAAATGTCCAGTTATCAGAATCCAAGGCTCGGGAGTTGTATCTACAGGTCATTCAGTACATGAGAAGAATGTATCAGGATGCCAGACTCGTCCATGCGGATCTCAGTGAATTTAACATGCTGTGAGTGTGTTTTGTCTCTTAGAAACCACCCATAAGTCATTTCATGTCCATTAAAACAACAGAACTCCAATCCAAGAAGTCATACTATATTCTAAAGTTTTAAAGTTGGCTTCCACATGATAACCTTGTAAGATATGGTCCCTGCCTTCAGTGACCTTAGCTACAGAATTGACCACTTTGATTAACAGAGTTAATGGACTTTGGAAATGTTGTTAGTTTTCATCTCTTCATAGTCAAGGTGGCCTCTTATCTACCTTGGTCATTTTATGAATTACTTCTCTTGCTCTTAAATGTAGAATTTTTAAAAACAAAAAAAATGTAGTAAAGTTGTATCCCAAAGCCTCTGTATCTGTGTCCTAAAAGGTACCATGGTGGAGATGTGTACATCATTGACGTTTCTCAGTCCGTGGAGCATGACCACCCACATGCCTTGGAGTTCTTGAGAAAAGACTGTGCCAATGTCAATGGTGAGTGGAAATATGGCATTTTTTAGTTCTGTACTCAGTTAAACTGTTGGTATAAGATCTTGTCACTAAATTGTTTGGTGCAGTGACACTTAAACCATTTTCTGGGAGGTGTTATATATTTTTATCTTCTTGTTTTTCTATAAAGTTGTTGGAATGTAATCCTTGTAAAAGCTATCATTAACGTTTTTCCTTCTGACAGATTTCTTTTTGAAGCACAGTGTTGCTGTTATGACTGTGCGGGAGCTCTTTGAATTTGTCACAGATCCGTCCATCACATGTGAAAACATGGATGCTTATCTGTCAAAGGTAATAGAAGAAGGAAAGCACAGAAAATAGCAGTACAGGCTCAGTATCCCTTATCCAAAATGCTTGGGACCAGGAGTGTTTCAGATTTTGGATTTTTCCCAATTTTGGAATATTTGTATTATTCTTACCTGAGTTGAGCATCTCAAATCTGAAAGTCTAAAATGCAAAATACTCCAGGGATCATTTCCTTTGCGCATCACGTTGGTGCTCAAAAGGTTTCGGATTTTGGAGCATTTCAGATGGTGGATTTTCAGATTTGGGGTGCTCAATCCAAATCCAAATTTTTATTTGCATGACACTTCTGAGGAACTCAGCTTGTAGAGTGTGATTTATTCATTTTGACAGCTTCCTAAGACCTTTTCCTTCTGATTTCACAGATGAAGGATCAAAACTATAGCATTTGGCACATATGCTCCTACACAGGTTTTCAGGTTTTATCCTGCCTTTTCATATTTTCCCCTTTTCCTAGAATGCCTTCCCATTTCTGCGTTTGCTCACCTTGCTCTGCCCGGTGAACTTTATTTATTTATTTATTTGAGACAGAGTCTTGCTCTGTTGCCCAGGGTAGAGTGCCATGGCATCAGCCTAGCCCACAGCAACCTCAAACTCCTGGGCTTAAGGGATCCCCCTGCCTCAGCCTCCCGAGTAGCTGGAACTACAGGTGCGAGCCACCACACCCGGCTAATTTTTTCTATTATTTTTAGTTGCCCAACTAATTTCTTTCTGTTTTTAGTAGAGACAGGGTCTCACTCTTGCTGAGGCTGATCTCGAACTCCTGACCTCAAGCAATCCTCCCACTTCAGCCTCCCTGAGTGCTAGGATTATAGGCATGAGCCACCACGCCCGGCCTGCCTGGTAAACTTTAAATCTCAGTTCAGAAAGCTTTCTCCAGGGGAAATTTGGCAGGAAACATTGTTTTCATAGGTATATTTTCATATTACATAAGTACAAGAAAAGTAGTCATACTGTGTCACTTTTTATTATACTAAGTTCTTTTTAATTTTGTCACCCTATACTAAATTATGAACTCTTGTGGGACAGGAGTTTTATTGTGTATTATGTATCACCTGTACCCATTCAATACCTGGCACATAGTAAGTAGTCACATATGTCAACTGAATCAATAAATATCACATCATTTTTATTATTAAACTCTTTGACACTGATTTTAGTGTCTACACTTTAAAAAACCCTACTCCCATTATTATTTCCTTTCTTCTATATGAAGTAGAGTATAGATACTCATTTTTACAAGCCAAAAGAACCCTTTAGAATCTTCCTCACGTTCTTAATTTCAGTCATTGTTTGCTCAAAGAGCTTCCTTTGGTGGTTTTTACTGCAGGAGCCTTAGAGCCATATTCTCAAGGTTTATGGGCAGTCAGACTTCTTTGTGATTCCCTTCACTGACTGCTCAGGAATTAGGGGTGGTTCTTTCGATCTTTGGGTCTCAGTTTTCCTTTAGTAAATACTTTTGCTAATCATTTAAAAATTAGGAAAAGTAGTATTACTTTTGAAGAAGGGGGGCATAAGTTTGTACTTGAACTGGGAAATGCTTGTGTCTTCTGTAGGTTGAATGTAAAGGAAAGTAATTTTTGTTTTCTTTCCAAGGCCATGGAAATAGCATCTCAAAGGACCAAGGAAGAAAGGTCTAACCAAGATCATGTGGATGAAGAGGTAGGATTTATTATGCATTCACAGCCTTTGAAAACACTTGTGTTTTGAGGTCTTTTTTTCTCTGTTACTAGAGCATGAACTTGATTTTAATAGATAGGCAATTTTTTAAATGATAGTATTTCCTTGAGATGTATTATAGTACATAATTTAACTGAGCCAAGTGGCATAATTTATATTCCATTATATGAGTCCACTCAGCAACCTATTATATTAGCTCATTGTCCTGGGTAGAGAAAAATTTTTAAAGCTCCTGTTAGGGTATATGAGTGAAGAAGGAAAAGCCTGTTTTTAATTTGCAAATGTGAATTTTTAAATGACTTAAGTGTTAGTTCTAGAAGTATTGTAGATTTTAAATATTTACGCTTTGGTAAAAATAACATTAGTTAGTCTGGGCAGGGAGTCAAGGTATGTTTTTGTGAAAGATCCTGTAGTAGGTGCTTTTTTTCTTTCTCACAGCTCTTAGTGTGATGGATGAATATGAGGTACCCTTTGTTTACCAGCAGCTCTCTACTGGTTTTCAGTTAGCAGCTGGGTAGGTGATTTCCCACGTAAGAACACGCCTCTTTGTAAAGCATAGCCAGGTGGTGCTTTCCGACTGTAACTTCATCCCTTTCCCTCCTACTCAGAAAAGCTTTTAGGAATGTAAATGAAAGGGACGGAGTGTTATTCTGAGGATAACTTTGAATCTGCTATCATGGTTCTTTTTCTTCCTTAAAATAAGTTATATGCAAAATTTAGTGTTTTATCATTAGTAATATAACTTTTGACACACCACATAGCAGATGTCAGACCAGCGCATGCAGACGGCGTGGCTGAGAATCATGTTGGAGATGATGAAGAATATGGATTCCCCTGTGACTGGATGGGACGAGGGTATCCTGCTGCATGAACCTGAGAAGTGTGTGAATAACAGTTTCTATTTTGCTTCTCTTCTCTGCTAGGTGTTTAAGCGAGCATATATCCCTAGAACCTTGAATGAAGTAAAAAATTATGAGAGGGATATGGATATAATGATGAAATTGAAGGAAGAGGACATGGCCATGAATGCCCAACAAGACAATGTAAGTAGCTTGGTTTGTATATAGCAAGCAGATTGATAAAAGAAAGGGACTGTCCGAAACCTGTTTGGGCCATTGAAGTTCCTCTGATCTTGAATGCTGGCTTCTGAGCTAGTGTAATAACTGGTTCCCTTTGCATTAACATGTCCTCTGTACACATTGGATGTAAAGGGAATTCATTGGTATTTATAAGAGCGGGTGACACAAATGAGTCCAACAGACTATAATTAAAGAAAAAGGAAGATTCATATAGAAGTCTAGGTTAATGGTATAAATGGTTATTATACTAAATCCATGAACATATATTTTTCTTAAATTAACGTATTTCAGGAAAAATTTATTTCTGTTAAAAGTGCAAGATGGTAAATATTTTAGGCTTTGCAAGCCAAGAAACAAAATTGAGGCAATTATGTGGGTTCTTATGTAACAAGAGAGAGCTTTTATTCATGAAATTAGAAGTGCTTCAATAATAATTGAATACAACTTTTTATAATACAGGTCTAAAGAGAGAAGAATGGAATTATTGGGGGGGCGCAGATAACATTTCACTCAATTGGGGTTCAGTTAGCGTTTGCCATCATCAAATTGATTGCAAATATTTATCTGTAAAAACTACCAGGTGGCTGGCTGGATTTGGCTTGTGGGCCTGGTGTACCTGGTGGACGTGAATAACACCCATATTATAAACTTTGTGTTACTATGAGAAATTTTTGATACTTTTTTATAATCACAGAAGATATAAGTTCGCCCACAGTGTTCTTAATAGGTACAATGTGCGTATTTCACTGGCTAGCTTTATATTGATTCTTGTCTTTTTCTTTTTGATTACAAGATTCTATACCAAACTGTCACAGGATTGAAGAAAGATTTATCAGGAGTTCAGAAGGTATGAAGAACATGTGTTACTGTTTATGTGAAAACTCTTTTAAAGGATATAAAACGTAAAGTATTAGAATTAAATTACCTTCAAAGTGTATGGGCATTTTCAGAAATGTCCTTTTGTGTTCTTTCTAACCGCGATAGTGAAATTTGGAGATTGATTGATTTCTCATTCTGTCTCTGAATTGTTCTGTTGTTGTAGGTGAGGCATTTTGTATCTTAGTCTTCATTGGTGAAGTTATTAAGGATGGCCATGTGCTTCTTGATAGTTTTTTTACAACCAGCTTAGAGAAAGAGTGTGGAATGTGGTCTCATACCAGTGTGTAGCTTGTGGAAGAACAGTATCAGGAGTTTAGCAGTCATATCATGCTGGATTCCTGCAGTGTTCTTTTTTCTTAAAACAATCCTGTTTTGTTTTACATTTTGGAAGGGCAGGAATGAAGTAATTTTAACTTAGGCAGTAATAAAGGCAGGCCTTATATTTTTTAATCTTCTAATTAAAAGCTTCAGTGAAGGATCACAGTTTGCTTTTTGAGAATTGTGTCTTTTCTGTGGGAAGAATTAATTTAAGGGAATTCCAGCATTTTACATTTTTGAGTTTTATATAACAGGTATTATAGAGGAGTTGTGCTTTGAATTCCAGAGCAAGAAGATTTTGTAGCCACTGGCTACAATTGCCTTTTAAAGATGTGGTTTTATCTTATAAGAAGGAAACCTCACTCTTTTAAAAACTTCCTGCTGCTTTAAAAAACTTCAAATTTCAGGAAAAAATGAAAATTTCTCATTCAGATATTATTTTCTCACTCAGTTGGATTAACTTATTGCTGGAAATGAGGTTTACAGGAAAATAGCTGTGAAGTTATCCGACTAAATATTTATTTTTGACTCTATGCATGTTTCATATCCTTCCAAATCCCAACTCAATCCTCCTGATTCGCTGGAAGAAGCAGAGCAGTTCTGTTGTTGATCTGAGTCACCCAGTAAAGCCCTGGCTCCTTCATTTGGCTATGTTCATGAGCCTGACTGTCGTGGCTACTTTCAAGCTGCTTCTCTGATGTTGATTCTATTGTTTTGATGTTTCAGTACAGGATGTTATTTTTCAAAGTATACCTGCAAGGCTAAAACCTGAATTCTGGCATTAACACATTTAATAACTATAGATAACTAATTAGTTTAGAATAACATGATTCTGTGATAATTTCAAGGTCCCTGCACTCCTAGAAAATCAAGTTAAGGAAAAGACTTGTTCTGATTCAGAAGATGCTAGAAGCTCTGAGTGTTCTGACACAGACTCTGAAGAACAAGGAGACCATGCCCATCCTAAGAAACATACCACTGACCCTGACATTGATAAAAAGGTTAGCCAAGAACTTACATTTCTTTTTCTTCAATGTGCTAGTGTGGCCACTCTCATTTTTCTTTGTTCAAGGATCTAGCTAGATTATCATGGCTGAAAACATTATTAATTATAATTTTAATACCTATGTGTGAACTTTGCTTCTGGTGGTAACATCATCTAGAGATCGGGCTACTATTAAAAGCTCTCTAGGCACTGCATAAAAGACGACACACTAAATTCGGTATGTTGGTTAAAAATGATTATCATTCACGTGAAGTACAAATGATACTGGAGTTGACTCATGGTAGAATACTGAAGAGCATGTCAGGGAGGATTTACAGCCCAGCCTGATGTTTGCAGATATCTAAGACTGTATAGTAGTCCCTCTTTATCCATGGTTTCACTTTCTACTATTTTGTTTATAGTCAACCACAGTCTGAAAATATTAAATAGAAAATTCCAGAAATAATTTGTAAGTTTGTAAATTGCTTGCCATTCTGAGTATCGGGACGAAGTCTCTCACTGTTTTGCTCCCTCCTGTCTGGGACGTCAGTCATCCCTTTGTCCAACATCTCCGCTCTGTCCGTGCTCCCCACCTGTTAGTCACTCAGTAGCCATCTTTGTTATCAGATGAACTGTTGAGCGGTGTTGCAGTATTTGTGTTTCAGTAACCCTTATGTTATTTACCAATGGCCCTAAAGCACAAGAATGGTGATGCTGGCAATTCGGAGAAGTCATAAAGTGTTTCCTTTAAGGGAAAAGATGAAAGTTTTCAACTTAAAGTAAGAAACATAATCTTATGCTGAGGTTGCTAAGAGATTCAGTAAGAATGAATCTTCTATCTGCCAAATTGTGAAGAAGAAAAAAAGAAATTCATGCTGGTTTTACTGTCAAACCTCAAACTGCAAAAGTTACGGACATAGTGTGTAATAGATAAGTGCTTAGTTAAGATGGAAAAAGCAGGCCAGATGTGGTAATCTGTAATCCTAGCACTCTGGGAGGCCGAGGTGGGAGGATCGCTTGAGGTCAGGAGTTCGAGACCAGCTTGAGCAAGAGTGAGACCCTGTCTCTACTAAAAACAGAAAAATTAGCTGGGTGTGAGGGCACGTGCCTGTAGTCCCAGCTACTCAGGAGGCTGAGGCAGAAGGATTGCTTAAGCCCTGGAGTTGGAGGTTGCTGTGAGCTAGGCTGATGCCATGGCACTCTAGCCCAGGCAAGAGAGCAGGACTCTGTCTCAAAAAAAAAAAAAAAGGAAAAAGCATTAAATTTATGGGTGGAAAACATGAACAGAAAATGTGTTCCAATCGACAACATCATTTTGGACCAAGAAGTACTGAGCCTCATACGAAGACTTCAGCAAGGGATCCCCTAAAATGAGTGACACCAAGCTATTTACTGCAAGCAAGGGATGGTTACACAGGTTCAGGAATAGATTTGGACTGAAAAATATAAAAGTTACTGGAGAGGCTGCATCTGCTGATGAAGAAGCAGCTGCCACACGAGTACAGTGCAATAAGATATTTTGAGAGAGACCACATGCATTCACGTAACTCTTATTACTGTATATTGTTACAACTGTTCTATTTTATTAGTAGTAATTAATCTATTACTGTGCTTAATTTATAAATTAAACTTTATCATAGGTATATATGTATATGAAAAAACAGCATATATAGGGTTTGATACTATGTGTATTTTCTGGCATTCACTAGGGGTCTTGGAACATAACCCCCACAGATAAGGAGGACTACTGTATCCCTTTAACCCCTAACCCTAGACTTAAGAGACACTGCTGATTGAATGATATGTGAAGGCTATGTAACTACTATTTTTCTGTCTTAGCTTAATCTTTTAAAACTTACAAAATTTGGATCCTGAGACTTTTTTAAATCCATTTTTAAATTTTATTTATTTCGTGTGTGTGCACACACATGTGTGTGTTTAGAGGTGAGGTCTTGCTGTGTTGGCCAGGCTGATCTTGAACTGCTGGCCTCAAGCGATCCTCCCATCCTGGCCTCCCAATGTGCGAGGATTACAGACGTAAGCCACACGCCCAGCCTAGATCCTAAGACTTTTGAGAGACATACTCAATTACTAGTACAATTTCTATCTATGTCTACTAGAAACAAATGTTTTGCTTCTTTCCTACCTTTGTCTCTGTTAGAATATGGAATTTGTTAAAAAATAAATAAATAAATAAGTAGTTGCAAACATTTAATAACACCCTCAGGGATATTTCTGTTTGGCGGTTTTCAAATTTCCATTAAGAAAGTTCAAAGACAATTTTCATCCCAAGTTCTACCAACAACCCATAATCATTTTCATTTTTATCCTTCTATATATATCTTTTTATTTTGTCACAATACTAATAAGATTACTCTGGATTAAATTTGTAGTTTTTTACATGTTGGTTGTTTTTTATAGGAAAGAAAAAAGATGGTCAAGGAAGCCCAGAGAGAGAAAAGAAGAAACAAAATTCCTAAACATGTGAAAAAAAGGAAAGAGAAGACAGCCAAGACCAAAAAGGGCAAATAGAACGAGAACTATACTGTGTACAGTCATTTTCCAGCAGTTATTTTTCTTACTTGAACTCTAAGCTGCATCTGGAAGACGGCTTATTGATTTTAACCAAATTGTTATTATGGTACTATGAAGATCAATTCAAGTGCTTTTTTGTAATTATGTAAAAAACTCTAAGCTATAGAGTCTAGATCCAGTCACTGACTCTGTCCAATGTTGACAGGATTTATTTAAGCTACTATTTTAATGAAGAACTTTGTACATTTTTATTTTTATATTTTTTCTCCTGCAAATATGTTTTTAGAAGCATCATAAATATTTAAATGTAATTAACATCTGTAACATTTATGTGAGTGTAAAGGCACTTTGGAAGAACTTGGGAAAATTGCTTTTGCTTTCTTTGTACCTGCCAACGACCCATCTGAAATCATGTGATTATAAGGCCATGTTGTGTAAAAGGGAGTTTTACTTACGAAAGAATTCACTTGGCTATTGATGTAATCCTTCACTGCAGCTCTGCTCTTGGGTGCATCAATGATCATTTGTAATGTGCTTACACTTCATCTTTTTGGATGCTCTTTTTGGAGCTAGGGCCTCTTAGTTCATAAGGTATTTTACATTCAACCATTTGGCATGTTCATTTATTTATCAAATATTTGAGTATTTTAGGTGTTGGGGATACAGCAGGAAACAAAACAGACAAAAATGACTACCTTTGGGTAATTTGCGTTTTAATAGGAAGATAAGACATTAAGCAAAATAAGTAAAAAAAACACTGTTTCATCAGGTGATAAATTCTGTGAAGAGAAATAATGCATAGAAGAGAAGGTGCCTGGGGAAGGTGGGGGTTTACAATTTAAAATTGGGTTCTTGGAACGGCCACACTGAGAGGCGATATTGGAACAGAGACTTGAAGGTCAGTCGTGTGCATATCAGAAGGGAAGAGCTTTATAGGCAAAGCAAACTGCAAGGACAGAGGCCCTAAGGCAGAAGTGTGCTTGACATGTTCCAGAAATAGGAGGCTGGAGGATCATAACGCAAATAGTCCTAGATGAAATCAGATAGTACAAGGTGGGGAGGGTTTTGAGTAGAGGAATAATATGATCTGACTTCTGTTTTAAAAGGATCGTTCTGGGCCGGGCGTGGTGGCTCACACACTCTGGGAGGCCAAGGCGCGTGGATAGCTCAAGGTCAGAAGTTCGAAACCAGCCTGAGCAAGAGCGAGACCCTGTCTCTACTAAAAATAGAAAGAAATTAATTGGCCAACTAAAAATATATAGAGAAAAAAAAAATTTAGCCGGGCATGGTGGCTCATGCCTGTAGTCCCAGCTACTCGGGAGGCT
Source organism: Cheirogaleus medius (assembly GCA_008086735.1). Taxonomy (NCBI): domain Eukaryota; kingdom Metazoa; phylum Chordata; class Mammalia; order Primates; family Cheirogaleidae; genus Cheirogaleus; species Cheirogaleus medius. The sequence goes on along the minus strand of VBSM01000413.1, from coordinate 3,140,618 downwards.
GATGAAGAAGGGTTGCTTGAGCCCAGGAGTTTGAGGTTGCTGTGAGCGAAGCTGACGCCACGGCACTCTAGCCCAGGCAACAGAGTGAGACTGTCTCAAAAAAAAAAAAAAAAGGATCACTCTGGCCTCTGTGGAGAATTGACCAGGAAGCAAGGGTGGGAGACCAGCTGGGTGTGTTTATTGTAGTAACCCAAGTGAGAGGTGCTGATGGCTTGGTCTGAGGTTGCAGCAGGAGACATGGAGAGAAATGGTTGGACATGCTCAGAGAAGAGATGAGGAGTATGAGAGCAAGAGTGAAGGGTTTGTGACCTAAGAAGCCACTGAGATAACTAGAGTTGCCACTTAACTGTGATGGGAAAGAATGTGGGTAGAGCAGGTTTGGAGGTAGAAGGGTAAGATAAAATAAAAGCTTATATTACAACATAGCACAAATATTAGAAGACATTATCAGTTTCATTTTTAAAAACCTTTTACCATATATGTATGTTAGAAATGACTGTTGTAGCTTTGTATTTAGAAATGATTTCTGTAAATAAACCTCTACTTTCCACTTAAAACAGAAGCTTGCACCTGCTTATTTGATGGTAGGTTATTTGAGGAAATCAGTTGACCTCTTTATTATGTTTATATCTGCCCTCCATGACTTTAAAGTTAAAAATATGATATATAATTTTAGTGAGACACAAAAGCAGTTCCTCTAACGTAACCTACAGTTCACACAAGAAAAGCAAAAGCAGACTTAACAATTCTGTACATATTTGGGAAGTTTATCTTCAAGATCTTCCAATTGTATTTGTTTTGGTGTGTTTGCATCAAGTAGTCAAGCTCCTGAGAGCTATCTTTTGCTGGGTGTAATGCTGTTTCTAAGTTTGGGAGCAATTCATTGTCTTTTACATCATTACTGGGAGAAAGTCACTTGTAAAGCATCAAGATTTGGTACTGTAGGAGATTCCAACCTGAGAAATGTTTTTCTGATAACCTCTTTTGCTGATGTGGCTGTTTCACTGTTTGGATTCTGTGCCTCAAGGCTGTGGCTAGGTAGTAACCACTAGTAGTAATTTTGGCAAATTTGTCTGAAACTGTGTTTTCCTTGTTTCTGTCTTTCTCAGAGAAGGAGCCTAAACTTAGGAAAACTACTTACTGGGCTACTTGCTAACTTTGATTATAATTGAATTTTGATTGCTTGACAGGTTTTAATGTTAATAGATGGTCAGTTGTACAGTTACTTGCAAAATATAGAAAGATGAAGTTTGAGTCTCTGGGCCCAAAGCTGAGGGATATTATTTTGTCAATTGTAGATATATCTGATTTTCTATCATATTTTGTTGATTTTTCTCATCCCTTAAAATAATGCAGATATTTCTAAGTTTACTGTGAGAAATCTTGATAATTTTTTTTTTTGAAGTATTCATACAGAATCACAGCTCTTCCCTGTGCTGCTATCGTTCTTCTTCTTCCTTTGATAGAGCAGTTTAGGGACAGAATTTAACTCAGGCCAGAAGCTCCACCATTTGAGCGTGGTCTCTGGGTGATGAAACAGGGTGCTGTGCAGCCAGCTGCCTAGGTCTGTGTGGTCAAGCCTGACGAATCCATGGTTCTTGGCTGACATCAGGTTTTCTTCAGCTTTATCTATAACTTTGACGAAGATGGACTCAAGATGTTGAAAAACGTTATAGTTTGGTACAAAGGGTTTGAGAAGATCTGTTCTTTTCAGGAGTATTCTGTTTCATTCTGCACTTGGTGGTGGTTGTTTCTTGGCTTTGGGCCCATCTTGTTTTGTGGCTCTGATTTCATTAACCTTTAGGCTTAGAAAACGAAGAGATAAAATAAAAGATTCTTCTAGATACTGGTAAAAATTAAATTTAAGGGCATCTCAAATGCTGGGCTCTGAATGGTATCTCTAAAAAATTTTTTTCATTTTCAAAAGCTTGACAAGATTTTTAATGTTTAGTTGTCTATACCACAATAAATAAAGACCTTGAACATTCAGAGCTTTCCTTTGATTTCTGGGGTTTACTTTTTAATGATGGAAGAGTTGAAGGACTCGCAACATGAGCAAATTCTCCTCAAGTATAGTTCCTGTGACGTTTTTTGTGAGCACGTTGAACGGGTAAGGTTTCCAACCAGTGGGATCATAAACAAGCTCTCCACATTCTGCCCCTTGAATTAGATTAGGTTATCACATTCCCTATGTCTTGGAGTTTGTAACTTCCATATATCCTTTGGGTTTGTGTTGCCTTGGACCCAAAGGCTTTTATAAATGTTCCAGGGGAAACCATAGTGTTGGGTATCAAGTCATTTGAAGCCAGTTTTTAAAGGAAAAGATACTGTCTTGCATCTGTGCCCTACAGAGATCTTAGTCGCAGCTGATGGAATGGAAGCCTTTGGATGGGAATTTGGAGAATTTAGGCTGCATTTGTGGAATTCTTGACTTCAGTTTTTGGCTTTCCTTCCTTTCCGCATCACCCCACATCCTTCTGCCTTGGTTGCCGGGGATCAGGATCACGGGGAGGTGACCCTGTACAGCCAGAGCAGCCTCACTGCTGCAAACTCTTCATTTTTTTTTTTTTTTTTTTTTTTTTTTTTTTTTTTTGAGAAGTAATGGTTTCTTCTGCTGTATGAGCAGAGCTACCTCCAGATCTCTGAGATAAGTTTCCATTTTCTTGCATTGGTACTGCTTCTGGTTTTGTTTAAAGGTTGATCAACTTTCGTCATTTTGGGTGAACTGTTAACCTTTACAAGTTCTGTACAGTGTATAGTTGCCATGGGGTCATATAATATGGCAGTGAGAAATGGTGGTAGGTCGTTTGGGACCAAGTCAGGATGTTAGAATGCTAAGCTGGCAAGGTAGGAGTCAGAGAATGGGATGTTTTTAAACTTCAATTGCAGTATGGAGGGTTGCCCTTGCTGGGGGTGTCTAGGGTGCAGCCGTGGGTGTGAAAGGCTGCAGTAGAGCAGCTGATAGAGGCACTGGAAGCCAGAGGGCAAGGCTGGGGCTGGGGCTGTGGAAGGGTCATCTAGGTTCTTACAGGCCTGGTTTGAGTGTCAGTGAGAGAGAAGTTGGGGACAGGGTGGCACCTATGCCTGCAATGGAGGGGAAGTGAGTGGCCTCTGGTGACATAGGGTCAAAGAAGGTGGCAGGGGAAGAGTTACCCTCAGGGGAGAGCCAGAGTGTAGGTCGAGTAAGGAAAGGGAGTCCTCACAACAGAAGTCAAGGATAAAGGGGTTTTTGCTGGTGTCTGTCCAGGAGTGTCAGAGGGCACCGTGGGAGTGTTTCAGGAGTTAGAAGTAGGAAGTTTTTATTTGACCTTAGGTATAAGCCCTGTTGTGGGGTTGGATGCATTAGGTTCCCAGATCCGGATGCCATTAAGTAAGCAAAAGTATCTCACCTACCCCAAAAAACATTGAGCCTGAATCTACTATATATGGCCTCTAGATGGAACCAGCAGTTTACAGGAAATAGGGACACAGGAACAGGAAAAATGATACTAGAAGGATATAATCAACCAAATCCGAAATAAGGCAGAGTCCATACAAACAAAAAAGGAGGGAGAACTATTCTAAAAAGCACAAGAGGTCTAAGGCACACATCTCCACACTGTGGACTTCATGTGCATCCTCATTAGATCAAATCAGTTGTAAAAAATTGCAGTTTTTTTTTTTGCACAAATAAGGAAAATTGAAAGTGGTATAGGTATTAGATGATAGTAAGGAACTGTTCTTTTATTGGATCTGATAGTGATATTGTATGGTTACATTTTTAAAAATTATGTTCCCTAGAAGTATCTACTGAAATCTTTGTGAATAGTATGTCTGAGATTGCTTTAAAATACTCCATCCCTGTCTCTAAAGAAAAGTGGTGGATGAAATAATATGAACCAAGATTAACAGAATGTTAATAATTGCTAAAGCTGGGTATTGGGTATGTGGGGATTTAATGTACTATTCTCACTATTTTTGTATATAAAAATTTCTATAAGAAAACATTTTTTAAAAATGAGTTAAAGTATATTGAGCACTTAAAATGGCCTGTCACGTAGTAGGCATTATATTTTACAAGAATCTATATATTTATCATTTTACTTACTACTTTTAAGTAACTTCCTTTGCTAGGCATTAAGTTTAACCACGTGTTCTAGAAAGGTAGATGGAGGCCGAACTGTAATGCCTGCTGGTACTGGCCTGGCTTGATGTTACTTATAATGCCCTTTTGGTTCTGAAATTCAGATTCTACTAGTGAATGCAGTTAGAGAATTTGTATATTGAACAAACACTGATAGAATTTTTAGTTTTGCCAGATCTGATCCTTGTTTTAAAATATAATGTCACCTTCTCCATGAGACCTGTCCTAACCACTATATTTGAAATGTGGTCTCCCCTACGTGCCTGTGTCCGTTACTCTACGTTATTCTTCTCTGGCTCATCCAGCAAACTTCGTAACTCACGTATGGAATTCACTTACACATACTGTGTGTCTTCCTTCACCTTCCACCTCTGACTGGGATGTAAGCTCCATAGGGTGGGGATTTTTGTCCTGGTTCCATTTTGTATCCCCCCTTCTAGAATGGTGCCCAAACCATAGTAAATGCTCAACAAATATTTAAATGAATAATATGTTGTGTTTTCTAAGATGCACACCCCTCATATTCATAAAAATGAAACGAGAAGATGGATGTGAGTTGATTGGCACCTCTTATCCTGCCCCCTGTGACCTATGGCACGTGTTTGCAGGTGGCAGCCTGAGTCAGTCTGTGGGCCAGAGTGCTATGCCCTGTCACAGAGCCTGTTTTGTCATCAGACCTTGACATGCACCACATTCAAGCCAATGGAACTGATGCATTTCAGACTAAGATGGTAGAGTAATGTTGCTATTTTAATCTTGACCATGTGAGACCACTGGGATATCATCCATGATGCTCGGCCAAAAAAGTGGATTGCCTAATGAATCCATCCTAGTGTTCATCCACAGTATGTGAGAAAATGGGAGGCTTTTGAAAACAAGCTTATATTCACACATGTTGCCATTTCTTCCCAAATGTTATGGACTGAAAACTTTAAAGATATTTTGATTTCAAGAAATGGTCCTGAGTTTAAACAAGACCTCTGCTTACTTGAGAAGCTGACAAATTCCCACAGCAACACACCATCATGATCCTTTCTTTCCACAGAACATAAACTAGTACCCCAGCCCTGGGGTATCAGTGTGATTGTTAGTGGGCACGTAGTCTTGCCCAACCTAGTTTATTGTTTTTTAAGTGATACCAATACTGACAGCAATGTTGGGAGGCTGCCTCCTGCTGCCTCCGCATGTAAACATTGTCAGGGCTAGCTCAAGGGTTTCGATGGTTATAAAATTTTTTCTTTAAAATTCTGTTATTTTTTTAAAAAATCTATCAAATCAATGATTTAGAAAAAGACTCTTCAAATATTGGGGCCAGGTTGGAATTACTGCATTTCTTTAAAAAGCTTTTTTGATTAAAAATAAATGGGTTTAAAGTGCCAGTTGTCACAAATGTCAGGTTTACTTTGTACTTGAATCATACATAAAGCAGCTTTTATGCTGAGCTGTTTTAATTTTGTGGTAGGAATTCTGTTCGTTGTCCTTGCAATAACTTTTGCTCCTCTAGAGGGAAGTGTGCTCTTGAGTTCTGATTACTGACTGCATTTTGAGTAAGGTGGATAGGTGGCTGGGTGCCAGAACTGTAGACTGCACGGGACACACAGTCCCCTCACAGAAGGATTAAGTCGACTGACCCTGATGGGCTCATGTGTGGTAGCTGATTTCTAAGTTAATCTTCATTAAAGGACTCGGGGGTAACTATTAATAACTCCTCACCATTTTCCACAGGTTGTAGTTCATCTAAGCAGGAGTTGTTTTATTTTAAAATAATACATAGGGAGTGGAGTCCAATCTCTCTCCCCCACTGCAAGACCCAAATGGTTAATAAATAAATAATAAAATGGAAAAAATAAAAAATAATACACGTACTTTAGCAAAAGAATAGCAACAACAAAAATAGACTTCAAATGGGCCTTCCCCTGGGAGCATGACATGGTATTAACTTGCTGAGACTCATTCCATCTTTCTGGGCTTCAGTTTCCTCATTTAGAAAATGAATATATTGAACTGATAATGTCTCTGATAGTTCCAGAGCTGCACTGTTCAGTTTGGTGGCCACTGGCCACATGTGGCCACTGAGCACCTGCAGTGGGCTGGTCTGGAGTGTAAGTGTAAGATACACGCTGGATTTTGAAGACAGTATTAACAAATGTATAATTTTTAAATGTTGAGTACATGCTGAAATGATAGTATTTTGCATATATTGGATCAAATAACTATATTAACATTAATTTCACTGATTTTTACTTTTTTCTGTGATAGAAAATTTCACATTCCATGTGTGGATGTGTGATATGCAGGATAGAATAACATACAAAGGAAGGAATAGGCAAGTTATTCCTAGTGTCTAAACCAATCTTCTGTAAGATCTTTTAAAATTTCATATTCAGGAATATTAATTATTCCTGAAGAACAAAAGCAATAAAAAGGTAAAATTACCATTCCAATTAATTTAAATACAGACAACATATACAGTGCGTGAAGCCTTCTTAAGAATAAATAGGCCAGGCACAGTGTCTCATACCTGTAATCCTAGCACTCTGGGAGGCCGAGACGGGCTGATGGTTGGAGCTCAGGAGTTCGAGACCAGCCTGAGCAAGAGCAAGACCCCGTCTCTACT
>VBSM01000413.1:3116377-3130491 GCA_008086735.1 Cheirogaleus medius | reverse complement strand
TCCTGGGCTCAAGCAATCCTCCTGCCTCAGCCTCCCCAGTAGCTGGGACCACAGACATGCACCACCATGCCCAGCTAGAGATGGGGTCTCGCTCTTGCTCAGGCTGGTCTCCCAACTCCAGACCTCAAGCAACCTTCCTGCCTCGGCCTCCCAGAGTGCTAGGATTACAGCTGTGAGCCACTGCGCCCAGCCTCATGCTGCATTCTTGAAGAGAATTTACTACATGGAGTCTGGCTGGAGGTCAAAACAGAGGTTTGACAGCTAGGCATAAATGTTACAATAAACATAGATGGCTTAGATTCTTTTCCCAACATCCATCCCCTCACCAAACTAAACTAAACTAAACACTAAAGACAACCCCTCCCCTCCAGCAAACAGAAAGTTGATGAAAATCAACAGTAGCCATATAGTTCATTCACTGTGTTTTTTTAAAAATTAAATATTATTCTAAGCCTATCAGTAGTACACTATTGGGGAATATACAGGGTTATATGTTATCTCCTGTCCTTAATGTTGCTATTTTCTTATGGAATAATACACTCACACATACACTCATCCACACATACACCAAACAATTTGTAAATAATATAAGGCTTATGTGCTAAATTGCATGGCCCAGGCCATACATGCTATAGATGTATGGAGAAGGGAGCAAACTGCGTGGATTGGAGCGGCCGGGTGGGACTGGAGAACTGGAGCCTGATGGAGGGCTGGGTGTGTTCAGGTGAGGAGTAGGAAGGTGAAAAGCTGAGCTACATAGCACGGATGGATCACAGGGAAGCTACTCTGCTTGGGTGGGAAAGTGCATCAAGTTTTTGGTTGCAAGTAACAGTAAACCCTGACTTGTGCAGCTTAAACAGGAAGGACAGAAATTTCCTTTTATGTGATAATTGTTTCGGCATGGAGCCTGCCCAAACAGAATGGACGCTGGCCATGGTGATGGAGCAGGTGCTGCAGGCCTCTGCTGTGCCTGGTATTTACCCTTTGGTGGGGGGCAGAGAAGGTCGAGCAAATTCCAGGGGCAACACAAGGGGCTGGGGTGATAGAGGGACTCAGGGGGCTCAGGATGGCAACAGAGCAGCATAGAAACATTTTAGTATGTTAACGACCAATTTGGCAGGACCAGTGTACACCTGCCAAATAAGAGCCCTGAGCAAAGCAAATGTATCATCTCATGCACTGGAAGTTTAGAGGTAGGACCATTCTGGGTGCTTAATTTAGCAGTCCAGGGATTTGTACGGTCTCTAAAAGTTGGTGAGGGCTTTAGCCATAACTTATTCCATTTACAAAGACATAATTTAATCCAACTATCCTTTTAAACTAGTGAGTTTTATCAATACTTGTCTTATGGCTAAAATTTTAAAATCAAAGCTATAAAATCTTTCGTATGCCTGTAGTCCCAGCTACTCAGGAGGCTGAGGCAGAAGGATTGCTTAAGCCCAGGAGTTTGAGGTTGCTGTGAGCTAGGCTGACGCCACAGCACTCTAGCCCGGGCAACAGAGTGAGACTCTGTCTCAAAAAATTAAAAAGCTATAAAATCTTTATATATGTTTGTATACATATACTTGTATATATGTTTACATATATTTTCTTTTAGAGACAAGTTCTCTCTCTCACCCAAGTTGGATTGTAGTGGTATTAAAATTATTACAGAGGTAATGGTTTATGGCCTTAAAAACATCTATTAGAGACAGGCTAAACCTGTCTAACTAGTACACTCAGAAGAAATGTCTGAATTAAGTTTTGAAGATGTTTTTATTTTATTTTACCAACTATTTTAAATTAGCTTTATTTATCAAAGATTAATAAAGTCACATTAATTTGAAAAGAATTTGGGTTTATTTATTAAGCTTATGAGTACTCATTTAAGTTAATTTAATACATATATACAATATACAAACAGGCATGTATACATGTATATGTAAAAATATAGACTAGCCAGGTGTGGTGGCTCATGCCTACAATCCTAGCACTTTTGGAGGCTGAGACAGGAGTATTACTTGAGGCTAGGAGTTTGAGACTAGCCTTGGCAACATAGTGAGACCCCATCTCTACAAAAAATTTTTAAAAAATAGCTGGGCATGGTGGCTCATACCTATAGTCCCAGCTACTCAGGAGGCTGATGTAGGAGGATCACTTGAGCCCAGGAGTTCAAGGTTACAGTGAGCTATGATGATCTCACTGCACACTAGCCTGGGTAATAGAGTGAAAAAAAATTAGATAAACTAAATATATATAAAAACTTAGAAAAAACTAAAAAAATTATAAGAAGTTATAAAAAATATATAAAAATTTTATTTTATATGGTCAAAACTGAATAAAATTAAATAGATCTACTTATAAGATTTTATTAAAATTAACTTCAGCATTCATCATTTATTGATGCAAAGATAAAATATGGTTTTCTCTTTTAAACAAAATTTTTATGTAATATTAAAAAGAAATAGTAAAAAAATTTTTACTTACGTTTTAAATAAACTGTAAAAAAAAAAAAAGATGGGAGAGAGGGAGAGACAGGTTCTGTTTGTCTCATGCTGTCTTTATTAGATCTTTTGATTGTTTGAAAAACTGAGTCTTTACCAAAGAATAAGGCTTTTTGAAATCTTTGAATTATCACTTTTGCTAAAGGAATAACTTTTACTTTACAGTGACTTGTGATCCTATTTTGGTTTTTTGTTTGTTTTGAGACAGGGGCTCACTTTGTTGTTAGCACTAGAGTGCAGTGGTGTCACCACAACTCACTGCAACCTCGAACTCCTGGGCTAAAGTGATCCTCCTGCCTCAGCCTCCCAAGTCGCTAGGACTACAGGCTGTGCCACCATGCTTGGTTAATTTTTTTTTTTTTTTAGAGATGGGGTCTCACTATGTTGCCCAGGATGGTCTTGAACTCCTGGCCTCAAGCAATCCTCCCACCTTGGGCTCCCAAAGTGCTAATTACAGGTGTGAGCCACCACGCCCCACCTCCTAAAAGCTTTTTGCAAATCCTAAAGTGTGTCTTCAAGAAAACTCATGGAGGCTGTGTGCCAAGCAGTTGTGCCAAGCAGGGATCTGCCCCTGACTCCACCCCTCCACTTCTTGGAGCCGCCAGGTTTGGCTGAGTCCCTGACTAATCTAAGCAAGAGCTCGGCAGAAGCCAGTGGGCCCTGTGGCCTGATTCCGAGGTCAGCAGCTCACACTCAAGTCCTCTCCTGCCTCTGAAGTAGGGAAGGAATGCATTGCTAAGACTCCAGGGTGTTTGGGGAGAGCTCCCTTTATCTGTTTCCTTTGCCTTTCACATTATCTCTACTTTTCTAAAGTGCAAATTCCTCCCTTTCCTAATTAAACAGTACTGTTAGTAGCTTTCCCCATGCCTTACCCATCATTCCTTTCGTCCTTTCAGTAAAAGGATTGGAGTGCTTTGGTTAGCTCTCTCCTGTCTCTCTAGGGTATTGTTTTACTCTTTAAGGATTTATCACTTAACCTAGGCATGTAGGGAAAACAGATCTCATCATCAAATGATGACATTTCCTAAATAACAAGAGTACTTGGCCCTTGGGTTCCCACTGTGAACTAAAGTAAAATTTTAAGGCTCACACCTCCCCCAGCAGCTGACTGTATGGACCCCCTCATGGCCAAAGGAATATCCTAAAACTAAATTGTCTGCCAGGAGAAGGGAGGTCAGACAGGCCTCATCATGCCCCTCCCCTCTTGAAGAATATCCTCTGTAACCCATTAACAAGCCTAAGGGTATGCAAGACAAACCTGCAGGTCATCAATTTACACAACAAATCTATGTCCGGTGCTATGTCGGTGGCTGGTCTCTGATTAACAGACCTCATTATCTTAAAACATTCCAAGCCTTTAGACAAAGCTTCATGTCTTTAACCAATTACAAGCCAAAGAATCTTCAAACCCACCTATAACCTGTAAGCTCCCCCCCTCAAGATGGCCCACCTTTTCAGGCCAAGCCAATATGTCTCCCACGTATTGATTTATGACTTTACCTGTAACCCCTGTTTCCCTGAAATGTATAAACCAAACTGTAACCCAGCCACACCAAGTCCACTTGCTCAAGGCTTCTTGGGCATGGCTCCGGGTCACGGTCCTCAAATTTGGCTCAGAGTAAATCTCTTTAAAATTGTTTTACAGAGTTTGGCTTTTTTCCCCCTTTGACACCATATCGAATGCTAAGTTTCAGAGACTCCAATTGCCTTGTAAATTTGTGAGGAGGCTTGAAGTCTTAAACACTTTAGAAAGTTATCAGAGTTGGGTGTGGGGAGACAGAGGCAGCCCAGAACTGGCGGTGCCATGTTCTTATGGTTCCAGAGGCAGCTGCAGGGTCAGGGGAGAAGGAAGGGGCTGGTCCCACAGAGTTTCTCAATCTTGCTCCGTGAGCTGCATCTCTGAGAAACAGCCAGAGGAGCAGGTGCGTCCTGTGGGCTGCAGGGCTGGGCAGCTGCATGGACCAGAAGAAGCGAGGCCATTCAGACAAAGGTGATGCGGTGTAAGGAAATGACAGGAAGCAACAACAATGTGGCTGAGGGAGGGTAGACTTTGACCAGATCTCTGAGCTAAGAGAAATGATGGTGAGTGAGGAGAGAAGATAACTGTAAGACTGGTGGCAGGCTCCCCTCCCCTCCCTAGAGAAAAAAAAAGAGAACAGGCTCACTGACCAGACTGCCAAGCACCACCTCCCCCTGGAATCTGCAGACACCACCAGCCCCTCCTCCTGGAATCTGCAGGTATCACTAGCCCCTCCCATTTCTCAAGAATAGACCAAGACCACAGTGGAAAAAAACCCAGTTCTTCCCGCCAAAAGTCTCTAGCACACCCAAAAGGTATAAAAGGCCTCACTCCTTTCAAACGGATGCAACTTCAGGGGCCCCATTCTCCCGGGACCCCTGAACCTCCTCTGGGAGTGCATAATAAAGCCACATTGTTTGGCCCCACTCTTTCTCTCTCTCTGTCTGTTTCTTTCACTGCCGGAAAACCTTACAATAACAAATACAAAACCTAGTTTAACACATAGGTCTTGAGAATAATCTGTTCATTTAAAGAAAAAAAAGGGATTGAGTTCTGCACGTGATGCAGCATGCCTGGTGAACTTGAGTTGAAACCTTGTAAGGGTCATTTTAATTTTTTATCTAGACTGAAATATGGGAAACTGGCCTTTGGAAAGATGTCTTTCAGTTCTGTAAAAAGCGTCGGTAGGAAGCAGGCATCCTTTTTATGTGATTTACATTCCCGTGAATATTTCACATAATTATTATCATTCCTTCAAAAAGATGACATGAACTTCTTATTTAAATTGAGATAATTCCATCTGTATGGAGTGAGATATTTTATTTCTTTTAATGTCAACCTAACATAGTGATATCCAAGAGATTCTATTTCTTTATTGTTAAAAAAAAAGTCTAAGGTTTATATGAATAAGTTGTTTAGAATAAACTTTTTTCATATTTCTTTGTTTTACTTGTCAAACGTATATATGTACTTATTTTTTAAAGTTGACTAAATTATTAAATTAAAAAAAAGCCACTTCACCGATACCGACTCCTCAATTTTTCCATCCCTGGTGTCAGTTATGTTCTTTTGGCTGACTCTTTTGGTATTTACCTCAATCACTGTAATTAACAAGTGTGTATTCCTATTGCTTTATTTTTCAGTTTAAGGCGTTAGTGATTTGCTTTCATTTATGATAGCTGAGGACGTAGCTCTTATTCTCCATATATGTGCACTTCTATCCTCTTGCCCACACTCTCTGGTTGTATTTTATACTGATTTGTGGCATTTATATTAGTATGACTACCTGCTGTTCAGAGCCAACCTTGTAGTATCGAATTTACTTTTTTCTTTTCTGCTTAGCTATTACTTTTTCCCCAAATTAACAATTGTCTTTATTAAAAGTTTGCTTACTTTTCTGTGTGGTTGTGACTAAGTTAATTCCCAGCTCTCTGCTCATTGTCTGGATCCCCTGCCCACAGGCTCATTTCCACCACACACCTCCCAGTTTCACCTTCGCGCAGACCTCGGGCCCAGTGGCCCCCAGGCTGGTATACGCGGTCATGGGGTCTCCCTTCCCATCACACGGGGATTTCCTTCATCTCTTCTGCATAGGGTCTCCAATTCACTGACTTATTTCTCATCTGTCCTTTTACTCTGAGCAACTTCCAATTTTATCTTGAACTTTGCATTTCTGATCTATTTTTAATTTCCAATAGCTCTTTTTTGTTCTCTGAATGCTACTTGTTAATATCACCGCATTCTTCTTTCATGAATATACTCTCTTCTCTCTATATTGCTACAATAGGGGTTTTGTTTTATTTTGTTTTGTTTTGAGATAGAGTCTCACTCTGTCGCCTGGGCCAGAGTGCAGTGGCATTGTCATAGCTCACAGCAACCTCAAACTCCTGGGCTCAAGCGATCCTCCTGCCTCAGCCTCCCGAGTAGCTGGGACTACAGGCATGCGCCACCATGCCCGGCTAATTTTTTCTATATAGTTTTAGTTGGCCAATTAATTTCTTTCTATTTTTAGTAGAGACAGGGTCTCGCTCTTGATCAGGCAGGTTTCGAACTCCTGACCTTGAGCGATCCTCCCACCTCGGCCTCCCAGAGTGCTAGGATTACAGGCGTGAGCCACCGCACCTGGCCAATTTTTTCTATTTTTAGTTGTCTGGCTAATTTATTTTTATTTTTAGTAGAGACGAGGTCTCACTCTTGCTCAGGCTGGTCTCGAACTCCTGAGGTCAAGCAGTCCTCCCGCCTCGGCCTCCCAGAGTGCTAGGATTACAAGCCTGAGCCACCATGCCCGATCTGAGAGACATCTTTTTTAAAAATGCAGCACGGACACAGTGTGATAAGTGGTAGCCAAGTTTTCCTAACTACAAGCTACAAAGGAAGCCCAAAGGAGGGTGGGATTAATTTTGCCTGGGGGCATCAGGGAAGCCTGCAGTTGGAGAGGCTTCGAGATGGCCTAAGGGCTCTTGCGGAGTGTGGGGCGAGGACGGCTGAAGAGCAGGACTTGTGTGGAGCAGGGGTCCTTCGAAGGAATTTGAAGATGATGCTTCAGGCAAGCGATTTTCAAACTCCGCTAAGACTTCCTGGGGACCCTGACTCAGCCTTTCTTGTACCCCCAGAATCTCCCTTTTTTAAAAGTTCCCAGGTGTGTCAAGGAGGTTTAGAAACCACTGCTTTAGGTAGTACAATTGACTGAAAGGGTTTAAGCAGGGAGAGAATGTAATCAGATTGGCATTTTAGAAACACCCCTTTGGCTAAAAGGTGGAAATTGGACTGAGAGAGAGATTGGAGGCAGGAAAGCCCCCTTGGAGTCTCGGAAGAGAGCACGTAGAGGCAGGAACCAAGGCAGTGGGAGTCGGGATGGAAAGGACCAGGGAGAGAAGGGAGCACAGTCTTGCAGCTGACGCCCAGGTTCCTGGCTTGGACGTGAGCAGGGTCGACAGCGTACCACTCCATCCAGGTAGGAAATCAGCAGAGGATGAGTTTTGGAGACCGAGTGAGATCCTTGGGGGGATAATGAGTCTGAGCTATCAGCAGGCCGGTGTGTAGATGTGTGTGAAGATTTGGGGTCACCACTTGATGGGGTGGTACTGGACATCTTAAGAATGAGGGAATTGCCCAGAGAGAGGGTGAGGAGTCGAGAAGGGACTTCAAGGCAGGTAGCACAGTAAGCGTGGGGGCTGGGAGAATGTGGTAGGGTCAGAAAACTGGCCAAAAGGGGAGTTAGGAGAAAAAGGAAAAGCACAGTGTCCCCCAAACAAGGGGAGGACAGCCATAAAGAAGAAGGGCCACTCCCAGGCCCACTCCCTTTCCCCAAGGCCACCTCCCACCCTGCACTGCACAGCAGCCTGGGAGCTGGCAGCTGCAGCCCGGAGGGAAAGGCAGGGAGAGCAAACCTGCGGATCTTCCTCGATTATGTTTAATCTCCTGGCAGATTTCATCAATGCTCAGCAGCATTTTCTCCCCAGACAAAAGCCGGAGGGTGCTTGGGGCCTGGGCGTGGCTCCAGCCGCCCTAATTGCTGAGCTCAAAGTTCCCATTCCTATGGCTGGTGTCCTGGAGAGCGAGTTGGAGGAGCTGGCCACCCCACCCTTCAGGAAGAGGCCAGCTCAGAGCTGTGCATGACTTTGTACATTTCCTCTGATGTTTTCTTCTGAATTTTGCAGCATACGCCCATTGCTCAGAGATCATTCTAGATACTGCAAAAAGGCAAAGATATTTAAAGAGGAAAAGTGAGTTTTTCTCCATCATTCTATGTTCTCCACTGTTTGTATTTTTATTTGCATTTAAAGGAGACATTATACACCCATTAAAACAGACTCATGGAGGCCCCTAATACCAGGTAAAATATAAGACTTTTTTTTTTTCTAGCAAGCAAGATTTAGTGTTTTTCATCTGAAGAGCTCAAGTCTCATTATGTACACAAATGAATTGATCTAACTGGCACTCCTGGGAAGTGGGAAAGAGTAATTACCCCTGTGTTGTAGATCTATTTTTTGTAATTTTTTTTTGTTTTTATTACCTCTACTAGAACAGAATGTAGAGCTATTTTTTGGATAAATGGTTTTGGATAGGTGCTATGAGTACATTCTTTCACTTATTCATTCAGCAGATATTTTTACTGACTACCTACTCTGTACAAAATAGTGTATGTGAAACCATGCCCTGCCCACAGGAACACGTCCAGCTGGGGAGCAAGACGTAACATGCGTGCGAAGGTTTGAAAACACTGCACTGTACAGGCCGGGTGTCGTTCCTTGCCATGCGAAACGCAGAACGTGAGAGCTGGGGTTCCCCAGGGGCAGTCACTTAGGTCTGCCGTGATCCGGAAGATTCTGTGCAAGGTGGGCCTTGTGAGCTGTGCAGCAGCAGTGGCACGTGGACCTTGGGCACTCTGGCTCTCTGTGTCCTGTCTGGAACGTGATGATTGTCCCTAGCTGAAAGAGTTGTTAAGAAGCGCTCAGCCGGTGTAGCTCCTGTGACTCCTCTCTGCCCACCCACAGCACTGGTTCACTGTCCCCATCTCTGCTCCGAACCGAACACCTCCCACTTCTCATGCCAGGTCACAGCTGTCTGCTGCCCTCACTGGCGGTGTCACCGTGAAGTCTCGCCTCTTGGCATGTAGTGAAGACTTTGTATTTGTTGAATGAGGAAGTGAAGAGCATCCTAGACAGAGAGTGGAGAGTGCGGGCGGCCTGCGCTGGGGTGTTTGGGGGAAGTGAGAGTGAGTCAGCCTGCTAGGCTGGAGCCGAAGTGTGTGTGGGAGAACAAACGGTGGAAAGGTAGCCCAGCACTCAGCTGTGGCACGTCCTATATGTCCGCACACCAGGCCAAGGATCGGGACTTTGTCCTGTTGGTGCCAGAGAGACACAGAATGATCTGGAGCAAGGGACTGACAGGCGATGTAGGGGTGTGGTCAGCCTGTGCCCCTTTGTAGGGGGGACTGCAGCAGGCCAGAGCAGAGGACAAGAGGCCAATTAGGACTGTCCTAACAGCTCAGGGGCACAATGCTGCCATTTTCAGAGTGGGAATATAAAGGAAAAGATGAAGTTAAGAAAGACATGTGTCTATCTTCCATTAAAGAACATGTTTGGGGGAGGGGAAGAGTGTATACTTACATAATGGATGTGACACGCACCTCCAGGGGGTTGACATGCTTGAAGCTCTGGTGGGGGGTGTTGGCAGGGGCAATATATGTAATCCTAACAATATATGTACCCCCATAATATAATGAAATAAAAAAAAAGAACATGTTTGCCACTGATAGGACAATGACACATGTAAGCTAAAAATCCAGCCAGGTTTCATTCAGGCCATAGCAGAATGGCCTCAACTTCGAAGCAACAATTGATCTGAAACTGACCTTTCACTCCTACGGCGCCACTCTGGTAAATACGGCCTGCTCTCCCAAGCGTGGGCGGCATACTCCCTTGAGACCAGACAGAGACGACAGTGGAAGAGTGGCAGCTCTTATCTTTTGTGTTAATGATTTAGTCTACCCTGACTCTCAGGAGATACTGGCAGCAGAGAATCCTCTGGAGGGCGCCTGCATGTGCACATGTTCACGTGTGTGCACGTGTGTGTGCGTGCACATGCATGTGACTTCCCCAGGTCTCCTGCTTCTCCAGACCTTACCTTGACCTAAACGTTGTCCAATTGCTGCTGATCCTAATCTCTGCTGAGAGTCTGTTGGTTTGCCACTTGACTAGCCTAAAAAGAAAAAAGAGCCGATCTCTTGGGGGCTCAGTAAACCTGGGCTTGAAAACTACCACAGCTTCACGCTTCCCTGAGATTGGGGGCAGGACAGGTTTCAGCACCCTCCTGGCCTGCAGGCGAAGCGCTGATGGCAGAAATGACTATTCCGAGAGAGCTTGGGTGGGCCGGCTTCTCATTCTTTCCAGGATGAGCTAACTTGGCAGTGGTGATTGGGCATTTGGCAAACAGAGGGGAGAATGAAACCTTGCTGGGCAAAGGGAGAAAGAAAGGTGGTAAGCAGGAGGGAGAGGAGGGGAGGACTTGGAATGCAGAGAGAAAGGGCATCTGTGTCTGCTGTAGCAGTAGCAGGAGAAGAAAGGAACAGCTGGGGGAGAGCTGAGAGGATGCGTGAGAAGTGCATGGACCTGGAAAGAGAAGATTTGACTTAAAGGAAATTTTGACTTTTTTCATAACTGGACCAGAATGTATTTTAAATGTGTTTTAAAATGTGTACCACCAGGTATGTGGCATGCACCTATAAACGCAGCTACTTGGGAGGCCGAGGTGGGAGGATCCCTTGAGGCCAAGAGTTCAAGACCAGCCTGGGCAACATCATGAGACCCCGTCTCTAAATAAAACATGTGTATAGAAGATATCCACCGTCATGGGGAAGTACATGCCACCCTATTCTTGTTTTAAGTATTAGGATATCTTGGAATGGATCAAAATATATATGGAAATATATGGATCAATATATGGATCAAAATTTTACGTTTCTGAAGCATTATTCACAATAGCCAAAAACAACTTAAATGTTCATCAAATAAATGGATAAACAAATTACGGTATACCCACACACACAACAGATTATTATTCAGCCATAAAAATGAGCAAGTTCTTTTGCAACATGCAACAACATGAATGAATCTTAAAAACATTATGCTGAGTGAAAGAAGCCAGCTACAAAAGACCACATACTGTATGATTCTATTTTAATGAAACATCCAGATGAGTAAATCGTCGATACATAGAGCAGAGTAGTGGTTCCCAGGGGCCAGGAGGAAGGGGGAACGGAAGTGACTGCTAATGGGTATAGAGTTTCCCTCTGGGGTGATGAAAACGTTCTGGAATTAGATAGTGGTGAGGGTTGTACAACTGTGTGCATACACTAAAAACCACTGAACTGTATACTTTAAAAGGGTGAATTTTATCACATGTGAATACTATCTCAATTTTTAAAAAAATTTATGTTTCTATGACTATACTTTTCAACTTTGGCCCTACTTGTTTTGTTTTGTTTGTTTTTATTTACATTTTTTTCTTCCTAGAAATAGTATTACAGTCACATGATTGAAAATTCAAAACATATGAACGGATATAAAGTGAAAATCCTTTCTCTTACTCCCTTCATTCTCCCGCCATTCAAAAAGTAAGCAATTATGTTCCAGTTTCTTTTCTTGTTTTTTGGAGACACGGTCTCACTCTGTTGTCTAGGCTAGTGCAGGGGGCTAGTTGCAGCTTACTGCAACCTCAAACTCTTGGGCTAAAGTGATCCTCCTGCCTCAGCCTCCCGAGTAGCAGGGACTACAGGCATGTGCCACTATACCTGGCTAATTTTTTGTAGAGATGGGATCTTGCTATGTTGCCCAGGCTGGTTTTGAACTCCTTGAACTCCAAGCGATTGAACTCCAAGCGATTCTCCTGCCTCAGCCTTCCAAAGTGCTGGGATTACAGGTGTGAGCCACTGTGCCTGACCCTAATTTTTTTCTATAAAGGAGACTATCACCAGTAATTTATTTCTGACTCCCTCCTGATCTTGAGATCAAGCCTCTAAGTATCTCACCACACTTGGCTCAGTCATAGTTCTGCTATGACTAATGGTTAGAGCACCAGCTCCTCCTCCTTGCCTGTCTGCCCTCCCTTTTCTCTCTTAGCATGAGAAAGAAAGTGGACCTTGTGATGTCACCAATTCTTTGATACTCCTCTCTTTAAGAGGTGGAGCTTTAATACCTCTCCCCTTGGGTTTAGGCTGGACTTAGTGACTTAGCGACTCATCTCTAGTGACAAGAGTATGCAGAAGTAAAGAGGTTGGCTTGCCAGACTAGGTCACAAAAGGCATCCTGGCTTCTTCCTTGCTCTCTCAAACCCCTTGCTCTGGTAAGTCAAGCTGCTTGCTGTGAGGACACCCAGGCAGCTTCATGAGGAGGTAACCTGGTGAGGCACTGAGCCTCCTGCCCGTAGCCATATCATCCAGCCATAGTGGAAGTGGGTCCTCCAGCTCCAGCCCACACAAGCCTTTGGATGCCCACGGCCCCAGATGATGTCTTACTGCAACCTCACGAGAGCCAGACCTGCCCAGCCAAGCCATGCCCAACTTTCTGACCCACAGAAACCGTGTGAGATAATAAATGTTCATTGTTGTTTGAAGCCGTTGAATTTTGGGGTAATTTGTTATGCAGCAATAGAACAACAAATTCTCTACTTACAGAAATTACGATTGACATGAATCTCAATCACCTGTAGCCCTTGTGCCTCTGGCATCACCCGTGGTGGGTGCAAATGTGTCAGGAGTACAGTGGTACCGCAAATTTCAAAGCTCCGAAATGTAGCCTAATTGAATGGCAAAGAACACTGGTATTTTCCTAAACTTTCCCTTGTATTCCTCTAAGGGGTTAGTGTGTGTCTCAGGAGTTAGTTTTGTTCACCGATGTAATGGGAGCTGCTGCCTGCAGCTCTGCAGTCTGACGGGGATGTTGACTTGTTGCTGCTGTGCTAAGCTGACCTGCTATTGTCACCGGCAACAGCTGTATTCCACTCCCTCACCCGCTCCCAGCCTGTCCACACCTGCTCTTGCACTCCTTGTTCTCCACCCCTCAGATGAAATTTTGGGCACATCCCAGGACTTGTCTGGTCCCTCTCAGATAATAAAAAGTGATCACTTCGAGTCTTGCAAACCAGTCTCATTTGAGCAGGTCGAAGCAGGGTGGGGAAGAGACAGGCTGGAAAGGTACAGAGGGAGAAGGACAGGGAAGTGTCCCCGGAATAGCTCTTTCTTCAGCAGCATCCAGGTTCTCTGGGCCGGGCAGATGTTTATGGCAGATTCTGTCCAGAGGAACAATTTCCATGAGATCTTTGGTGATGCCCCATCTTGTAAAATGCTGGAATAGGAATCCCTAAGATCCCCTGCTTGAAGTTTCTCTAACACAGGTGAACGCATCCTCCCTAGCTGGCCACAGCGGCTTCTGTCTGCTGACCTCCACTCGTCCCTCCAGGTGACACTCTCGGGCAGTTTCTTTGACAACCTCAGACCAACTTTCTCTAGTCTGGCCCATGGGAACAACTCTCCAATTCTGAAAGTACAGACATTTCCCAGGGTTTCTTGCCTTGAGGCATCCTGAGATGTGGGTCTGGCATTAGTCTGTTATATCCCATAAACTCAGGAAGCTGCGGGGGTGCTGGAGCCCAGAGGGACACAAATCTGGTCTTCTTGAAGGCCCCCTGCAGGCACTCAGGCCAGGGGAGGAGCTGTTCTGCCCTGGGCGGAGGAAGTGGGAAAATGCCAAAGCACTTCAATTTTTTCAAAGAAATTCTCTCTCCAATTTCCAACTCCCTTTTGGAGACTTCAGTTTTTTATACAGAATTGAAGTGGGCGGTCAGCTAAAGGGCACAAGGAGAGTTCTTGATGACTTCCTTATGAAAGATCACCTTTGCTAGTTTGAAACAAAAAGTAACAATTGCTGTCATCCACTGAGGGTTTCTGCACAGAGAGGCAGCCGGAGGGCAGCGCCCGCTACTGCCTGGAATAGCCTGCTGCTCTCGCACCTCAGAGCTTTGGCTCATTGGATCCTTTGGCCCAGAGAGCTGTTCTCCTTCTGTGTCCCCTGTCCCTCTCCTCACCCTGCCACTAGAAGTAATCTTTCCCT
>VBSM01000413.1:3067306-3116277 GCA_008086735.1 Cheirogaleus medius | reverse complement strand
TTTTTTCCTAAAAAAGACTAGTATTTACACAAATGGCGACAGAAACAAAAACAAAAAAATCCTAGCGACTGCCACCCAGAAGGGGCCGGCTCGGCGCGGGGCGGATGGAGCGTAATCATTTTTAAGTGTACGGTTCTCAAAGATAAGCAAAGCTAGATGTTAGAGCATAAAAACAAATTTTATTCAGTAACCATTTCAGCGAGGGAAAGAGCAGAGCTCTGTTCAGATACACGGTGGTGGTGGGGCTATTTAAAAGGAGAAGGAGGGAATCAGAAAGGGGAGTGAGTTGGGGTGGAACAGAGTTAGAAAAGTGAAAAATCACAAAAAGCTGGTAAGAGGCTCAGTCATGTCAATGCGACTAGGCCAGCGGTGTCTGCTAACCATGGCATGCATCAAAGTTAGGCTGCTATCCTCCCACAGAGACTAGGGAGACTGAGCCCCCATCCTTCCTGAAGATTACATTTAAAAGGAATTGCTTTCAGGTCCTTAAAAAAGTTGACTGTAGCAGATAGATAAGATAGATATACATCTCAAAAAGGACAAAGCAAAGATTTACAATCATAAGCATTTTTTTTTAGTAAATGCACTAAGAAAGGGAGGTCAAGGGTCTACAAATAGGTGCTGCCTAGAACTAACAGTAAATTCCATTTGTTAGCCTGGAGTTTTTCCAGACAGGAACTCGAGGGGGGCTGGATTTTCTCAGGGATGGGGCTGTAGGTTGCCAGAAGCCACGCTGCAGTTTGATCAAGGCTCTTAGTGCACAGGTTTAGATTAAGTCTTTCCAGTTGGGAGTTTTTGCAGTTCTCCCAGGACAGTAGCATTAAGTACATTCACGTTGTTGTGCAACCATCACCAGCATCCATCTGCAGAACTTTTTCATCCTGTAAATCTGAAACTCTGTACCCATTAAACAACATATCTTCATTCTTTCCTCCCTTAGCCCATAGCAACCCCCATTCTACTCTCTGTCTCTATGAATCTGACCTCTCTAGGAACCTCACAGAAGTGGAATTATACTTTATTTGTCCTTATGTGACTGGTTTATTTCACTGAGCATAATGTTCTCCAAGATTCATTCATTTCCTTTTTAAGCTTGAATCATATTCCAATGTCACATATTGTTAATTTATTCACCTGTCCATGTGTAACACTTAGCTTGTTTTCATCTCTTGGCTACGGTGATAAATGTTCACTGATGCTATGAACATAGATGTCATGGGTGGTGCAAGGCCAGACATAACCAGGTCCACATATGTTTGTGTCTTTTCGCAAGATCAAACGTTTACTGATGCATATGCAATCATAAAAGCCACGAGCTACATGGAGTTCCCAAGGAGGCGGCTCTCTTTCGTACTGTCTGTTCACTTGGTAGCCAGAGCCCCAAGCACACAGGCTCACGCTGATCCATGAGTCAGTCAATATAGCAAACCAAACACAGCAGTATACTTAATCAATGTATAAATGTTATAGGTTAAAAATTTCATATCAAACAGAGCAACATATAACATCAAGAGAAAAGTGATAGGAAAAGGGGTTACAAACCAGTTCAAGGAGATCGACATGGACAGGAGGGTGTGCTGGGCTCATCCGGTCAGGTCATTAATGGCTTGCAAAGCAGAGTCCTTGATTTGGGCAGAACCTTTGGTGGCAGATGCTGGATGCTGATCATGAGTAACAGCAAGATGGTATCTATTGAGATGGCCATGTCACACTGGTGAGGTTGCCTGGGCACGGTGGCTCACGCCTATAATCCTACCACTTTGAGAGGCCAAGGCAGGAGTAGAGTTTGAGGCCAAGAGTTGGAGACCAGCCTGAGCAACATGGCTAGACTTCGTCTCTACAAAAAATGTTTTAAAAGTTAGCCAGGTGTGGTGGCGTGTGCCTATAGACCTATCCACTCCGGAGGCTGAGACAGGAGGATCCCTTGAGCCCAGGAGTTCAAGGATATAGTGAGCTTTGGTCACTCCACTGCACTCCAGCCTGGATGACAGAGTGAGACCATATCTCTTAAAAAAATAAAATGAAAATAAAAAATGCAAAGAAAAGAAACCTGGTGAAATGCTGCTCTTTTAAAAGCCCCAGGGTCCTCTGGTGAGGGCTGAGAGTACAGGGTTACATCCTTTCTGGTTGAACTGATTAGGTGAACATCTGGCCCTTGTCGGCATGATGCCTTTTGAAATATAAGGTGGAGTCTTGTTCTAAGATGTAGTTACTTATGTCAAGGGTGCTCTCTACAGTAGGTGTACAAATATCTCTTTGAGACTCTGCTTCCAATTCTTTTGCTTATTTATGTTTGCTTCTTCAGGGCTGGCCACCTGTTAGCTCCTCAATACATTCTTGTTGAATGAATTTCTTGGAAACAGGAAAGGCCACAGCAGCTCAGCTGAGGCCCAACATGGAGAGAGAGATCCCAGGAGGCCCCAGTGGAGATGAGGGGCTCCCAGATGAGGCCACTCAGGCAGTGCCAGGAGGTCACCGAACTTGTTGTGCCACTGGAGAGCTGGGGCTCCTCAGCCTAGACTTTGGAGCTGAGGTTCAGTCCCAGACAGCAGCATGCTGACTCTCTCGCTAGCCTCGGGAGCCTCTGCAGTTGCTGTTCAGCTGCAGTTCCTCTGCCTAGCAGGTGCCTCCTTCGGCACTTCTACCTCTTTCTCCAACCACCTTAGGACCAGCATGCCCACAACCAAGTTACTCTCTAGCATAACACCCTGTTTAGAACCTTCAGAGCCTTAGCCTAGGTTGTAATGGTTTCATTTGTTTACGTGCTTACTTATTTATTGTCTGTTCCTCAATGTTAAAAGGTAAACTGAGATACAGTCAAATATTAAACAATTTATTTGAGCAGTGATTCAAGGATTGGGCAGTGCCAGACCAAACCTAGACCTAGTAGTTCAGGGCTTCTCCAAAAGGGCAGGGGAAGGCTTTTATAGGGTGAAATTGGAAGCCAGACAAAGGAATCATTTCAGTGGAAAACCCCTAGTTAGAAGCTAGTTGACAGTTTCTGATTGGCCTAGAATATGACCATTTACACTGAGTTGGATTTCAGTTTGTTGTGTAGGAACCAGGGCGCCAGAGCCTCCTCAGTCTAGTGACCACCCAATTAATTATTTTAGCACCAACCATGCTGTTAGCACCATGAGAGCATGGGTTTTACTTGTCTGCATCCAAGCAGTGCTTGGCACATAGTAGATGGTATTTTAAAAATTGTGGAATGATTATGATTATTTTGTGTACATGAGGAATGTAGGCACTTCTGGTTATAGTCTAAGTAGCGCAGGGGAGGAGTCTGTTACTCCAAGACCCTGGTCATCTAAACCTCACTGACCCAGGGAGGAAGCTTAGGAAAGATCTCTGGAGCAAGCAGTTGGAGAAAGTCCTGGCAGGTGAGTAGAACTCAGATAATCATGACTGGGACAGGGTTGGAGGGTCTAGGTTACGGGACACAACAAAGCCCTACGCTGGGGCTGAATTCAGGTACAAGACTCCATTCATTAGAAGAACTGATGAGAGCAGACAGGAACTGGCCCAGAGGAACCAGGCCTGAGACTGGAGTCACTAGACTGGGTTGGGCCCAACAAATGCTGCCAGGAGAGTCTGGTCAGTGGACCCTGGCCATGAGATTTGAGTGCAGCCAGCCAATGAACTCTATGTTTGCCCTGATTCAGGTCTGGACCTATGGTCCCAACCCCTGGCTGAGGCCCAGTACCAGTCTGTGGCCTGTTGGGGATCGGCCACAGAGCTCTGGTCAGTGGAAACATTGTCTTCCATGAAACTTAGGCACCAGGGGTCACGATGTGTGAGGGTGAGGTGAGTGAGGGAAGGCTTCATCCCCATTGCTCCATCACCGCCTGAATTCTGCCTCCTCCCTCCCACCCCCCACTGTCAGTGGAAAAATTGTCCATGAAACCTGTCCGCAGTGCCAAAAAGGTTGGGGACCTGCTAGCAGGGGGTAAGTAGGCTTAGCATGGGGGCAACAGGAACCAGAAAGCAGGCCATGCTGGCAAACGTGGTACATGTAAACAGTGACGTTTTATAGCACATAAAACATGGACCATGAAACAAAGAGTGAAAAAAGTGAATGTGTTAAAATTAAAAAAAATTGTTTTTGTAAAACAACAGCATAAACAATCAGATAATTGTACACCAATGTTCATAGCAACGTCATTCACAGTAGCCAAAAGGAAGAAGCAACTCAAGTGTCTATGATGGATGAACGGATAAACAAAATGTGCCATATACATACAATGAATATAATATTATTCAGTTTAAAAAGGAATGAGCCAGGCGGAAGGGAGAATGGGCAGTTAGTGTTTAATGGTTACAGAGTTTCAGTTTTGCAAGATTAAAAAGAGTTCTGTGGGTGGATGGTGACGGTGGTGATGGCAGCACAGCAACGTGACTGTACTTGCCATTGAACTGTACGAGTAAAAACGGTTAAGATGATAAGTTTTATGTGATGTGCATTTTGTCACAATTTCTTAAGAAAAGAAAGGAAATCCTGGCACATGCTGCAACATGAATGAATCTTGAGGACATTACGCTAAGTGAAATAAGCCAGTCACAAAAGGACGTGCTGTCATTCCACATAGACTCGGTCCCTGGAGTAGTCAAATTCATGCAGACAGGAAGTAGAATGGTGGTTGCAGGGCTGAGGAAAGCAGTGATGAGGGGCTGGCGTTTCATGGGGACAGAGTTTCAGTTTGGGAAGATGAAAAAGTCCTGGAGATGGATGGTGGCGATGGCTGACCAGTGCTGTGAATGTACTTAATGCCATTGAATTGTACACTAAAAAATGGTTAAAATAGTAACTTTTATGTATTGTCTGTATATTTTACCATAATTTAAAAAGAGCATAAACAAAGGGAAAAGATAAACTACGAAACAGGAGAAAATATTTGTTAAATTTTTATATCTATATTTGTTTACTTATCCTGCCTGGTGACATGAGGTTTCTGGATCAGAGAACAATTATTTGCTCACCTACAAGTCTGAGTGCCAATTCCCCTTGCCCCAGTTCACCAGGCCGGCATGGTGAGACCTGTACAAATGTACAGGCGTTCGTACCTCAGGGAAGACCTCCGATAGGATGGATCTCGGGGCACAGAGAGAAGCTGCTGGCACATCTGTACCCCCTCCTGCTCTGAAAGCAGAGGGAGAGACCTTTGTTCTCAGATGTAAACACAAATCCGCTCCAGGGAAAGGAGAGGGCACCTCTGGGTTTTTACAACCCTTTGGAATGTAAGCTAATTGCTCTGGATTTATGACCCTTAGAAAAGGAAGAGAAAAGGGGTCTGGGAAAAGGGAGGCATTCTTTATTTTGTAGCATGTCAGAAAGGTCGTAAGGTGGCCTTCCAACAATAGCTACAACATATATAACCAAAAAAGAATTAATACATGATTGTTTAACTCCTACAGATAAACAAGAAGAATAAGCAATCCTATCAAATATTGGATACAAAATTTAAGTTGGTAATTTATAGAAGGGGATCTCTAAATGGTCTATAAGCATTTGAAAACATTGTCAGACTTACTAATAATTAGGGAAATTAAAATTAAAATGGGTACCAACCACATAATGAAATATTTCCCAATATTAAAGAAAAACATAGGTGAAGTGTTATGGGAATTTGTGAAGAGAATGAAAGTATGATTCTACTCATTTGGAAAGTCCAGAATAGGCAAATCTATAGTGATAGAAAGTAGATCAGTGGTTGCCTGGGGTGGAGGAGATTGTGGAAGGTCGAGGAAGGAATTGGGGGTGACATCTAAAAGTGGTGGGATTTCTTTTGGAGGTAATGAAAATATTCTACCATTGATTGTGCTGATGGATGCACAGCTCTGGGAATATGCTCAAAACCATTGACTTGTACACTTGAAACAGGTGAATTCTACAGTATATAAATTATATCTTGATGAAGCTATTTTTAAAAAGTAGGGGATGAAGATTATATTTACTGCATGGTGACATATTAATACTATATTATATACTTGAAATTTGCTAAGAGAGTAGATCTTAGGTGTTCTCATCACATACAAAAAATTATAACTATGTGAGGTGATGGATATATTAATTAGCTTGATAGTGGTAATCATTTCACCATGTATATATGTATATCAAAATAGTATGTTGTACACCTTAAATACAGACAAATTTTGTCAAGTATACCTTAGCAAAGTATAGAGCTGGAACAATTTTTTAAATAAATAAATAAATAAATAAATAAATAAAGGCTGTGAGGATAGCATTTCCTTCTTACTACCAGAAAATAAAAAGTCTGACTATTCTGTGTGTTGGTGAAGATGTGGAGAGACAGGAACTCTCCCACTCCTGGCAGAAGGGTAAGTTGGTACACATTGGAAGAGCAAATAATTGGCAGCATCTTGCAGAGTTAAAGATATGTCTACTCTGTGTCCCCAAAATTCCACTCCTAGGTAAAGAAACTTGGGGACAGGGGCACAAGGAGACATTTATAAGTATGTTCATGGATACCTTATTTGCAATAGTGAAAATTCTAAGGGACTTAAATGTCATGAACAGGAGAATGGCTAAGTAAGTTGTTTTTCTTCATACAATGGAATACTATTCAGCAAATAAAAATGAAGAAACTAGAGTTACATGTATCAACATAGATACATCTCACAAATATAATGTCGAGTGAAAAAAAATCAAGTTTGCAAGATGTGTATGGTATGACACTGTTTACATAAAGACATGCAAAACAATAACATATTTTTATTATCATCTATGAAGCAATAGTGTAAAATATGCATGAGAGTGGCAAATAGCAAAGTCAAGATGGTAGTTAGCTATGGAAAGGGGAAGAGGAGGAGGATTGGGAGGGGTACCCAGAGAATATCAGCTATACCTGTACAGGTTTGTTTCTTTTAAACAAAATTAATGTTGATGTTTGATAAAGCCAATATAGATATATTTGCAATATTAGTTGCACTTTTCAAGATAGTTGAAATATTTCCCAGTGCTAAACAAAAAAACCAAGTAAAGTTTTATGACATCAGGCTGTAGGAATTTGTACAGAGAATGGAAATCTGCTGCACAGCAGTGGCAGAAACCAGGGTCAGGGGGAGCTGCCTGCCCACCCCTCCTCTGCCCACCCTGGGGTGGAACATGGTGGGTGGCCTGACAGCAACTGACAGTGTTGTCTCCACTGTCCTTACCACACAAACACAAGGCGGAGGTGCTGGTGGCAGTAAGATGCTACCAGGTGCAAACATCATCCCTACCCTGCGGGCTGCACAGTTGACATCCAGGCCAGAAGGACACACACAAGGATCCCCCTGTGGTTATGGTCTCCTGTCCTGGACCTACCTTAGCTTGAGGTCTTCAAAATCTTCAGACTTTGCAGTTTACCTTATTATTCAGAAACTGTGCCCCAGAGCCTCGGCTTCCTCTTAGTTTATAGGGTGACAGGCCTTAAGACTTAAAAAATGAGACTGCTTTGTGCTTTGATGACTCTGGCATTCCCTGGGCGTTGAGAAGCTGGTTATCAGTGTTGCCATGACAACTGCAGCATATAAACAACATGGTAGAGGTGAAAGGTCACGGGAGACACTGATAACTGAGTATTGTAAAACCTTTTAGGGGCCTGGACTATGTACCTGAGACACATTGGATGGTAGGTTTGAAAGGCAATTTTTCTTTTCATTCCCAAATGACCAATGCATTTTATTCTTTTTTCAGTCCATTGAATTGGAATGTTGCTTAGCAAACTTATACCTGGCACTACACTTAAAAGCAGCGTGTCTATTAACTATGTTAGGTGCAGAGATAGTATCATCTCCCTAGTTTGTATAAGCTTTTAAACAAGCACGACTTTCTTACCTCCATACAGTGCTGTGATGTGCTAACATTAGCATGGTTTGCAAATTAGACTCTAAAGAGTCAGAACAATTAAACTCAGAATAATTAAAAGCTCAGAATAATTAAACTCCCAGAAAGCTGGAAGTGAGGGAAGAATAGGCTCTAGATGTCATTGTCAACAGGGATATTGTCTATAGTCGCCTTCCCAGGTCTGGCTCCTTGAGAGTTTATTAGAAATCCAAAACCTCAGACCCCACTGCAGCCTAACAAGATCCCTACAGGATTTTTATGCACATTTAAGTTTGAGAAACACCGACTCTTACAACCTGAGACGATGGCTTTCCAAAAAGATGCTAGCATTGTGAGAAACGAAGCTGAAAGAAAGATCAGACACTCCTGGGGAGTAAAGCAAAAAAAGCTTTGCTAGGAGTTTTTGAAGGTAGATTCTCTAGGCTGTCCGGAAGTACTGGGTTGCTATTTCTGGATCATATTTTGCACAAAATTGTTATTCTGTTTCCTCCCCCATTGAAAATGAACTGGAACCCATGAACTGGATTCTGGAAAATAGGAAGGATGGGGATGGAAGGGTTAAAATTAACAGGGAAGTCCTGAGTTCTTGTTGGCTCATCCCCTTGTATGATACTCAGCATGACCGTGGCCCCCACTGTGCCTCAGTTTCCTCGAATTCGGAACAGCCGGCATCATTTCCTAGGATCTGCGCGAGGATTCCTAAGTCAACGTTTGCAAAGGGCTTTGAGGGCCTGTTGCCCTCTGCGCAGCCACTGCGCAGGCGCGACATATGACTGGTGCCCACCCGGCGAGCACCAGGCGGACTGCTCACTGAGCAGCCTCCTCGAACTTAGCACTTGGGGCGCAGTGTGCTGACCTTTAGCTCAGCTCCTGGCTTCTATGGAGGAATGAACGGGGAGGGACTGAGGGAGGGGAGAAGGAGACAAAGCAGCTTCTTGCATGGATGAGTCAGAGGAAGCCTCCTGTGTGGCTGGCAGGTCCAAGGCTCAGTAGAGCCCTGGCATGTGGCTGAAAAGAGCTCGAGGTTGTCACATCACTGTTGCGAGGTGAGTGGGGACCACGCGTGCATGTCCCCCAGCCTCCCAGTGGGAGGGGTAATTACAGGATGACATCATTAAGCAGAGGGTTGGCTGTCACACGTGTGTCAGCACATAGCAATGGAGATGGGTGAATGGCTTTGACTCTCAAAGTGATTTTTAGAGACAAGCAGGAAATAAAATGTCTGTGAATGAGTGAGTGACTCTTACAGTCTCATTGAGGAAGTGGTTGTAAATGGGCAACTCCCGGAGCGAAACATATCATAGATGTGCCTGGCAATGTATACATTGTGAGGACATGCAATGTATACAAACCTGAACTAACTTCCACAACAGATTAGGGGGAAGGAAGTGTGATTCTGCACATTATATTAATAGAAGAGACTTTGCTTTACAAAGGGAAACATCTCTGTGGGGTTTTTTTTGGTAGACCGTAAAGATAACATAAGATTTACTATCGTAACCATTTTAAGTGTACAGTTCAGTAATGTTAAATACACTCACATTGTTGTGCAACTATCTCCACCATCCATCTCCAGAACTTTTTCATCTTTCCAAATTAAAACTCTGTCCCCATTAGACACCTCCCCATTTCCCCTCTCTGCAGCCCCTGGCAACCATCTTTCTACTTTCCTCTCTATGAATTGGACTACTTTAGGTACCTTATATAAAGTGCATTCATATAGTATTTGTCCTTTTGCAACTAGCTGACTTCACTAAGCATAATTCCCTGAAGGTGCATCCACGTTGTGAGATGTTAAAATTTCCTTTGTTCATTAGGCCAAATGACATTGTATTCCATTGTACATACATACCACATGTTGTTTATTCATTCCGCTTGTCAGTGGATGCTTGTGTTGCTTCCAACTTTTGGCTATGAACAAGGTGTACAAGTATCTGTTTGAGTCCCTGCTTTCAATTCTTGGGTATATATACGCAGAAGTGGGATTGGTGGATCCTATGGTAATTCTACATTTAATTTTTTGAGGAACTACCATACTGTTTTGGTTTTAATTTCTCCATATTCTCACCAACACTTGTTCTTTTCTTTTCTTTTCTTTCTTCTCTCTTTCTTCCTTTCAGTAGCCATCCTAATGAATGTTATTGAGAGGTGTCAAATAGCAATATTTAAAAATAGAATTATGTCTATTGGCTGGCCGTCGTGGCTCATGCCTGTAATCCTAGCACTTTGGGAGGCCAAGGTGGGACAATCATTTGAGCCTGGGAATTTGAGACCACCTTGATGTGACCACCTTTGTGATGCTTGAGCAGCATCAGAAGACCCTATCTCTACAAAAAATACAAAAATTAGCCAGGCGTGGTGGCATGCGCCTGTAGTCCCAGCTACTTGGGAGGCTGAGGCAGGAGGATTGCTTGAGCCCAAGAGTTTGAGGCTGCAGTGAGCTATGATGACATCACTGCACTCCAGCCCAGGAGACAAAGCGAGACCATGTCTAAAAAACAAAGAGAGAGAGAGAGAGAAGTATGTCTATTAAAAACAACATATACCCAAATTTTAGATAACTGGAACAAATAATATAGTAAAATCTACCTAATTTCCTAGTTATACTTTAAAGGTGGGATGAAGCTTAAGGTGCAGAAAGTGAAGTTTATTTGCCTTGGTTCTTGCTCAGCCTCCTCTTGAGTGGAGCAGGGCCCTCTTGTATTCACTCCCTCCCCTTCTCCTGGCCCCCGGGGCCTGTCCTGTTCTCTACCGCCACATACACTCAACGTAATGTGACTGCTAAGATATTAACACAGGATTGTCATCAGGGATCCCAACTGTACTTAAAACATTTTGAAAATAGCACTTTTTAATGTTGTCACTGTTAATCTGTTACTCTTCTCACGCAGGCCACTGTGCTGGGGTTGAAAGGCTTTGCTCTTGAGCTCTCCCTACTCGCAGGGAGGATGCCTGCAGGCTGATAAGCGCTGTGACTAAAGGCCCCTTGAGGGCCATGTGGTGCAATGGGAGCCAGAGAGAGGCACCTACTTCTACTTTTCAGGGAACTGAGGGCTCAGAGGTGGTTCCTGGGAAGAAGTGACTCCCAAGCTGAGTCCCGAAGATCAAGGGTGAGTGAGCCAGGCAAAGGAGAAAGGGAAGAGGAGCATGTGCAAAGGCCCTGTGCCTAGAGAGAGCCAATTTATAGGAAGAACCTGGAGCAGTTCAGTGGGGCTGGAGTTCAGTGCTTAGTAAGGGGTAGAATGGGGAGAGAGGAGGTAGGCAGGACCTCAGTCATGAAGAGCCTTAAAACTATGCTGAGTCTGCAATTTATCTTGTAGGAAATGCACAGGCATTGATTTTAAAACAGGTCATGCCATGATTAGATTTTATTTCTTTTCTTTCTTTCTTTTCTTTGTTTGTTTGTTTCTTTCCTTCCTTCCTTCCTTCTTGTCTTTCTTTCTTTCTTTCTCTTTTCTTTTCTTTTCTTTTCTTTCTTTCTTTCTTTTCTTTCTTCTTTGGCAGGGTCTCTCGCTCTGTTGCCCTGGCCAGAGTGCAATGGCATCATCATAGCTCACTGCAACCTGAAACTCCTGGGCTAGAGTGATCCTCCTACCTCAGCCTCCCAAGTAGCTGGGACTACAGGTGTGTGTGCCACCACACCTGGCTGATTTTTCTATTCTTTATAGAGACGGGGTCTCAATCTTGCTCAGGATGATCTCAAACTCCTGGCCCAAAGCAATTCACCCACCTTGGCCTCCCAAGGTGCTAGGATTACAGGTGTGAGCCGCCATGCCCAGCCTAGGCTTTCTTTTTAGCATAATGATGCTAACGCAAATGTGGAACATAAATTGGACAGGGGTGTGGAGAGGTCTTTCAGGAACCTGCTTCATCCTGGAAAGAGACCAAAAGGGCATTGGCAAAAAGAGAAGAACAAACATTTGTTTGCCCATTCCTTCATTCATTTACTTATTTGACCTTTATTCAGTGTTTTTACTGAGCAGCTACAATGTGCTCACATTGTGCCACAATGGGTGCTGGGAATACGAAGGGAACCTAAAGGTAAACAAGAGCAACATGGTCCCTGCCTTCCCAGGAACAACACTTACTTGCCAGTTTCCGATGTCTTAGTCCATTTTGTGCTGCTCTAACAGAATACCATAGACTGGGTAATTTAGAAAGAACAGAAATGTATTTCCTCAAGGTCTTGGAGGCTGGGAAGTCCAAGATTGAGGGGCTGGCACCTTGCGAGGATCTTCTTGCTGTGTCATCCCTTGGTGAAGGGCAGAGGGCAAATAGAGAGAGCAAGAGCGGCTGGCCCCGCTTTCTCAGTAACGGCACTAATGCATTCATGAGGCAGAGCCTTCATGACCTAGATACCTCTTAAATGTCCTATCTCTTAAAACTATTATTAAATACGATGGCAATTAAGCTCAACATGAGTTTTGGTGGGGACAAACATTAAAGCCATAGACCAGACAAGAATGAAGTCAACGACAGTGCGTAAGTGCTGAAATGCTATAGAGTATTTGGGGAGCGTATGTACCAGGAGTGTATTCCAAGAGATTTGACGCATCAGAAAGACTTCCTGAGAAACTTCTCTAAAAATGATGTCTCAGCTAAGACCTGAAGGAGGAGCTGGGTGAAGGAGAGGCCGAGGGGGTTCCAGGTAGATGGGATAGTAGATGCAACTTTCCAGAGACAGGAGACATCTGAGCTTTCTGAGTAAATGAAAAGAAGTCCAGTGTAACTGGACCACAGAGATGATTAAGGGATGATGCTAACAAGGAAAGCAGGACCTGAGCCCAAAGGACCCATAAACCACATAAAGAAGGCTGGGCCTTGTGAGACGTGTGGGCTGTTATTGAGGGAAAGGATCGGATGGATGTCTTGAAAAGATCATAGTGCAGAGAAAACTGGATACATAGTAACAAGAGAGACTGGACAGAACTCAGTGAACCATTAGTTAGATCAGGGTTTGCAGAAGGGCATGGAGACTTCCAAGTCTCTGACTTGGGTATTATTTAATATAAAGCAACAAGAGAAGGGGAGCTTGGGGAAGGAAGATCTAAATTCTATTTTGGACGTGTTGATTTGGGGGAACTTTCAAGTGGAAGTACTCAGTAGGCAGTTGGTGTCATTCCACCTGCAGATGGAACAGAGTCATTGGCACGTAGGACCTACGTGGTGCAGAAATCATGGGAGTGGGTGAGACCAGATGGGCGAGTCTGCAGGTAAGAAGAGAAGAGAGCTGAGGATGGAAACTCAGGAAATTCCAACAATAAAGGTTCAGACAGAGGAAGAGGACTCTGCAGAAGAGGCCGTCAGAGGACTCAGAGAAAGGAATCATGCACAACACAGACGGCGTTTCCAGGAGGGCAAGGTCAAGCATATCAAGTGCCTGGGAGAGGTTAGGTAAGGCATGGATTGAAAAGTGGCCGTTGAGTTTGGCAGGAATGGTTTCATAGAGGGATGAGGGTGGGAGATGAGGAAGGGGAGACTTCAAGTCAATGAAGGGGGAGGCCAGCACCATCTTTGCTGGTAGAGCAATGTCCAAGCCAGCCAGCAGAAGGGCAATGGAAGCAGCAGCCACAGAGGCAGATTAAGTCCATGGCTGCAGGAGGAAAACGCTAGTAATCAAGGAGGCAAGACCCAGCCAGGGGAATCGGAGACTTTTAAGGGATTAAAGACCAGAGACCCTGAGCTACCAACCACATTCATTATTGCTCTTAATAATCTTGAGCTTTGAGTATATTCCCCCAGACAGGAAGCAAGAGACTTATAAATGTTATTTAAGCAATCAGCGAACATGAATTATTGAACATTTACAATGGGCCATGGGCTGGAGTTATAAATATAAATAAGTGCCTGCTCTTGAATGTCTCATGTCCTTTCAAACACCTGCATTTTAAAAGGCAGAGTAAGCCAGGTACGGTGGCTCACACCTATAATTCCAGCATTTTGGGAGGCCAAGGCAGGAGGATCTTTTGAGCCCAGGAGTTTGAGACTAGCTTGAGCAACATAGCAAGACCCCTTCTCTACAAAAATTAGAAAAATTAGCCAGGTATGGTGGTGCACACCTGTAGTCCTAGCCACTCAGGAGGCAGAGGTAGGAGGATCGGCTTGAGCCCAGGAGTCTGAGCTTACAGTGAGCTAGGCTGACACCACTGTACTCTAGCCAGGGCAACAGAATGAGACTCTGGCTCTAAAAAAAAAAAAAAAAGCACAGTATAACTCTAGATTAATTTCTTTCTTTCTTTTTTTTTTTTTGAGACAGAGTCTTGCTCTGTTGCCCGGGCTAGAGTGAGTGCTGTGGCGTCAGCCTAGCTCACAGTAACTTCAAACTCCTGGGCTCAAGCAATCCTTCCTTAGCCTCCCGAGTAGCTGGGACTACAGGCTCTCATCACTATGGCCAGCTAATTTTTTGTTTCTATTTTTAGTTGCCAGGCTAATTTTTTCTATTTTTAGGAGAGACAGGGGTCTCCCTCTTGCTGAAGCTGGTCTCGAACTCCTGACCTCAAGCCATCCTCCCACCTTGGCCTCCCAGAGTGCTAGGGTTACAGGCATGAGCCACTGCCCCCGGCCTAGATTAATTTCTAAAGCATCAAAAACAATAAAGAATGTAGATTTTAATTCTCTTACTTGTTTTTTGTTATATTGGGTACAGAGAAAAACTAGCTTTGTAAAGTTTTGCCTTTACAACTCATGTCCCCAAGTTCTAAGGAGTCACTCAGAAAGGAAGGCAAAACCTAAACCTAGAGCTCTGTGTGGGTAGAATTCAGGGCCAGGGTAGATGGAGAATCAGACCACAAGGCAGGGATGGGAGATCAAGGCTGGTAGGGTTTTTGGGACAAGCTTAAACCAAACTTAAGTGGCCTTATCCCAAAAGGGTATGGATTATGGGAAAATTTCTTTTGATTAAATGGAAAAATTTCTTTTGATTTATTTGCTCTATAGCTTTTGGGGAAAAAACGATTATACATAAAAATACTAAAAATGTTAATAGTGATTATCTCTTAGCAGAGGGATTAGGGGTGATTTAATTTTCTTCTTCGTAACTCTTCATATTTTAAATATTTGTCATGAATAGTACTAATTTCATAATCTAAAAAAAGATGCTATTTTTAAAACATAAAAGAAAAAAGAAAAAAGAAACAGGTTTGTGTCCCAGTGGAGTCACAAAAACAAAACAAAATGAACACTCTCACCCCCCCAAAAAGCAAGAAAAAAAAAGAGACAGGATGATGATAACATCGTTTCATCAAAACAAAACAAAACAAAACAAAAAGGTAGAGAAGACACAGTATTGGAAGGAGAAACACTCAGAAATAACCGAAAAATCTCACACCATGCTTAACCTTGTCACAAATTGGAGATGATCCTAGGCATTTTCTTAAATCTATTACATAAAATTGAGAAATAATACATCTGAAAGAGACGGTGTGATTTTGGCCAACACATAGTCTCTAGACGAGGAAAATGACTTGCCTAAGGTTTGTGTAGTTATGATCAACATTCTTCCTCTTATGTGATATGTAATTTTGTCTTGAAGGTCTTGAAATTCTCATGTAAAAAGTAGAGAATGAGTGCAAATAAATAGTGAATTATAATTCTTAATTGTGGCATTTTTACTGATGAAAAGAAAATGATTTGATGCCTGTGATAAGAGGGTGACATATTCTATAATAAAATAAAGGATCACTACTAACTGAAACAGGGTTTTTAAAGTTTAATTTGGTAGAAGGGAAGTTAATTTCTTCAAAGACATGCCTGGCTATTCTTAGGTTCAATTGTAATGAGAATTGGTGGGTAGGGACATAGATGGAAAGGTATTTTGGGTATACTTTATTTTAAATAAAATTCCCTTTCATTGACTTCATAGGAATGGGGCCTGCTTTTCTTTTAACAAATCTCTAAACAAAAGAAGCGAAATGTGGGTCCTACAAGTTGCTGCTGGTGCAGGCAGGCCCACGAATGCGCTGCCGCTGGTGGAGAAAAGAAGCTTGCAGGTTTCCACACCCATTCCCGAATTGCGAGAAAGAAAACCTACCCGAAGCTGGAAGAGATCCAGAAGGCATGAACAAACCCACAGCTTCTCCCTTGAGAGAGAGGCGTGTCCCTTGCTTTCTTGTGTCTGCCAAAGCCTAGAGAAGATTAATTGGTTTGCCTGCCTTGAAGGCTTTTCACCAGGGCGGGCTCCGTCCTGATCAGCCACGTCCCGGGCTGGCAGGATAGACACACATTTAGGCACCTCAGTATGTGAAGCCCCCAGCCCCAGTGCTGACCTAGGATTTTGTAGACCCTCTCAACCCTCTCCAAGCTTTACTTGGAGAGTAAGTAAAGAGACCCAGCAGTGAAAAGCCCCAGGAAGGTTTGTTTTCCTTGTCATGTCTTCAAAATTTAGAAAAAAAACAATCATAGCTAAATTTGAGAAATTCTTGGCACTGCTCTCAATTAAATT
This sequence comes from Cheirogaleus medius, assembly GCA_008086735.1. NCBI lineage: Eukaryota > Metazoa > Chordata > Mammalia > Primates > Cheirogaleidae > Cheirogaleus > Cheirogaleus medius. The sequence continues at coordinate 3,099,988 of VBSM01000413.1, read as the reverse complement.
CTCTACATAGAAACCCCATTTTTCTCCTATAAAACAAAATCTGAGTTCAGTACACTCTGGGGTCAATTTAAAAATCCCAGTGCCTTCCTTCCAGTGCGGATGTCTGTCAGGGTAATGTGACCGGGTTTCTTCCAAGGGACTGAGAGCTTGATGAACCTGTTATAGAGAGAAAATTATTGGTAAAGGTGCCCAAAGGAGCCCGTAAGACCATTCAAGGTATTTGGCTCAGACATTTGCCTGAGTGAAATAAAGCAAAGAGCTATTTAGTAAGGATTTTTTTTTTTTTTAAAGATTTTTAGCATTAGTGTAGCAACATTCTTGTGTGAGTTAAGGGATACACTTTTTTTTTTTTTTGCCTTGGCATCTTTTTTGAATATCAACTGATCATAAATGTCAGGGTTTATTTCTGGACATTCTATTCTGTTCCACTGATCCATATGCCTGTGCTTAGGACAATACAAGATCATCTTGATTACTGTAGCTTTACTTGGAGAGTAAGTTTTGAAATCAGGTTGTATAAATCCTCCAATTTTATTCTTCTTTTTCCAAATTGTTTGGCTCTTCTAGTTTTGTTTTGCATTTCCATATAACTTTTAGGGTCAACTTGTCAAATTCTAAAAAAATACCTGGTAAGATTTTGATAGAGATTTCATGGAATCCATTGATCAATTTAGGAAGAATTTTCCTTTCAACAGTATTGAGTCTTCTGATTAATGTACATGGTATGTCTCTCTACATTTATTCAGATCTTCAGGTAAATATCCAAGCAATGTTTCGTGGGTTTTAGTGTATATTCTTGTACTTCTTTTATTGAATTTATTCTCAAGTATTTTATTCTTTTTGATGCTATTGTGAATGGAATTGTGTTTTGATTTCATTTTGGGGTTGTTCATTGTTACTATATTGAAATACAGTTAATTTTTGTGTACTGGTCTTGTCTCCTGTGACCTTGCTAATCTGCTTTATTAATTCTAGGAATTTTTTGTAGATTCCTTAGGATTGTCTACAGACAGGATAAGGTTGTCTGTAAATAAAAACAGTTTCACCTCTTCCTTCCCAATCTATGTACCTTTTATTTATTTTTCTTGCCTTATTTCGCTGGACAGAGACTACAGTACAGTGTCCTCACTATTGTCCATAGGGTCTTGGAAATTGCAACTTTAAGTGAAGCAACACACAGCAGGTCCTTTAATAATTTGTTTTGTTCAACATAGTTTTGTTATAACATTGACAAGAAAATAAAATTGGTTTTGTTTATATGTCGCTCACTTAAAGTTGCAGTTTCCAAGAACCTATCAATGACAGTGAAGATTTACTGTACAATGTTGAATAAAAGCATATATCCTTGCCTTGTTCCCAGTCTTAGAGGGAAACCATTTGGTATTTCACTGTTTTATTTACTTATTTTTGCTTTTTACTTATTTCTTTTTAGTATTTTACAAACTTTTTCAGAAACCTGAATATTTTTATTTTTTTACATTGTGGCAAAATATACATAAACAAATATACTATGTTAACTATTTTTAAGTGTATTGTTCTCTGGCATTAATTCCATTCACATTGTTGTGCAACCATCACCACCATCCATCTCCAGAAATTTTTCATCTTCCCAAACTGAAGCTCTGTCTCTATTAAACAACCCCTCCGAAGTTCCCCTGCCCTCAGCCCCTGGCAACCACCATTCTACTTTGTCTTTATGAATTTGACTACTCTAGGTACGTTATGTAAGTGGAATCATACAATGTTGTCCTTTGGTGACTGATTTATTTCACTGAGTATAATGTCTTCAAGGGTCATCCATGCTATAGCATGTCTCAGAATTTCCTTCCTTTTAAGGCTGAATAAGATTCCATTGTATGTTCGTTCTTTTACTATAAAGTTATTGCTAATTGTAGGGTTTTCATAGATGTTCTTTATCAAATTGAGGAAGTTTCTTTTTATTCCTAGTTTTTGAGAGTGCTAAAAGAAAAACCTTAAACAAATTTATCAGAGTTTGAGCAAAGAACAATTCATGAATTGGGTAGCCCCTGAACCAGAATTGGTTCAGAGAGATTCCAGTGCTGCTGTGTAGTTGAAGATTTATAAACATAAAAAAAAAAATGAGGTGCAGACAATGTAAGTGAGGTTCAGAAACACTGGATTGGTTACAGCTCAGCATTTGCCTTATTTGAACACAGTTTGAACAGTTGGCTGCCTGTGATTGGCCAAAACTCCATGATTGCCGCTAGAGTAGGTTACAGCCTGTATACAAGTCTAGTTAGGTTACAGTTCACTTATGTATGGAGCAACTTTTTTTTTTTATTTCAACATATTATGGGGGTACAAATATTACGGTTATGTATATTGCCCATGCCCCCCTCCCCCCTCGAGGCAGAGCCTCAAGCATGACCATACCCCTGTATGGAGCAACTTTAAGGTTGAACTTAAAATATATAAGGAGGCAGCTTTAGGATAAGCCTAATTTAACAGGACATTATATCATGAATGTAAATTGGATTTTGAGAAATAATTTTTCTGCAGTTGTTGAGATGATCATGTGGTTTTATCCCTTATACTATTAATATAGTAAGTTATATTACTTGAATATTGGGTGTTAAAACAATCTTGCATCTCTGGGATAAATCCCACTTGGTCATGGTGTATAATCCCATGCTTTTTTTCTAAGTGTTACATAGTTTTAGGTCTTACATTTAGGTCTGTGATCCATTTTGAGTTACTTTTTGTGTATGACATAAAGAAGGGGTCCAAAATCACTCCATTGCATGTGGCTATCCAGTTGTCCCAGCACCACTTGTTGAAAAGACTGTTGACTATTCTTTCCCCATTGAATGATCTTGGCATTCCTGTCTACAATCAATCAACTGTAAATATAAGTGCTTATTTCTGGACTCACAATTCTGTTTCATTGATCTATATGTCTTCCTTGTGCCACACTGTCTTGATTACTGTGATAACTTCTTTATTACAAAGTTTGAAACCAGGAAGTATGAGTCCTCCAACTTTGTTCTTCTTTTTCAAAATTGTTTTGGTGAATCTGGTGAATCTGTTGCCCAGGCTATAGTACAGTGGTGTCATCACAGCTCACTGCAACCTCAAACTCCTTGGCTCAGGTAATCCTCCTGGTTCAGGACTACAGGGGCATGCCACCCTACCTGGCTAATTTTACATTTTTTTGTAGAGACAGGGATCTTGCTATGTTGCCCAGGCTGGTCTTGAATTCCTGGCCTCAAAGGATCCTCCTGGCTTGGCTTCCCAAAGTGCTGGGATCACAGGTGTGAGCCACTGTGCCTGGCCTGGGTCTCGTATTTCGTAAAAGTCCTTTAAACTGTACCACTCCCAGGGAAGACTTGCCTTCACTGAATTGTGATTTAGGATCAGGCACTATGCCAGCGGTTCCTAACCTTGGCAGTACATAAGAATCATCTGGGAGGCTTTTTAACAGCAGCTGATAAATGGGCCTGTCCCAGATGAGTTAAATCAGAACCCCTGGGGTGTGAGTACCGAGCACTGGTAGCAGAACTGCCCAGCTGAGCTCAATCCAATGTGTTGACGCTCAGAATCAAGAGCAAATAAAAGGGTGTTTGTTTTAAGTTTGGGGGTGGTTTGTCACACAATAATACATAACTAATATAAAATGTGTATCCCAGAGTGCGAACCACTCTATTAACGTTTATTGGGAGGTTTTACTTTACTTTGCTGCTTTTGCTATGGGAATATATGATAAAGTTACTGTCTATTCCATCACAAGGGTGAAGGTTGAAAGCCAATATGAAATTGTGCATGAGGTATATATTCTAGAAATAAGTTCTTAGAAAAGCTAAGCCTCTCCTAAGGAAGAGTTTCTTTTCCTCTCTCACAATTGAAACTATGTAACTGGCCATGTTTTTCTTTTCAGTTTGGCTGCTGGCAAAAAGTGAAAATTGAGGCTTAATTCTAGGAACTATGTAAGTCCTTATAGCCTTCATGGTTATGTTTTTTTCTTCCCCTCTTCTGTTATTAAGTTTTATTTTAACTGCTTATATTTATGTTATCCGCTGTTCTATTGTTTTATTCTTATTTATATTTAGTCCTGTTATGGTATGTATCTTTGTGGTAAATCATTTCAAATCCCTTGGGGAGAAAGTGGGATATAAATAAAAGCATTTAAGATTTGAATCTCCCTTTAGAGAGCCTAACATAGCGTGCAAAGCTTCCTGTTCTCTGTTAAATAGGTTTTGTGTGCTGAAAAGGGATGGTGACTGGCTAAGAGTGAGGGATCAGGAAAAACTAGGTTAACCTGTATCAATTTGATCAGGATGAGGCTCCAGCCACGCCTGTCCATCGTTTATCAAACACGGTGCTAGATGCTTGAGCAGAGCATTTGCTCTACTCTGGGCTGGGTGAGGACTCTGCTAGAGATGCCAATACCACGGACTTTGTGATGACATTCACATCTGTAAAGTAGGTTAACAATGCCCACCTCACAGGAATGTCAAGGGTATTAAATGAGATAATATATTGAGAACACCCATCACAAAGTCTAGCACTTGGTGGGTTTGTAAATATTATCTTCCTTTCTCATCCCCTTACTCCAGATGCTGTGACAACTTACTAAAATCATATTTACTTTACAAAAAGAATATCATTGGCCGGGCGCGGTGGCTCACACCTGTAATCTTAGCACTCTGGGAGGCCGAGGCAGGCGGATCGCTCAAGATCAGGAGTTCGAAACCAGCCTGAGCAAGAGCGAGACCCTATCTCTACTAGAAATAGAAAGAAATCAATTGGCCAACTAAAAATATAGAGAAAAAATTAGCCAGGCATGGTGGCGCATGCCGGTAGTTCCAGCTACTCAGGAGGCTGAGGCAGAAGGATCGCTTGAGCCCAGGAGTTTGAGGTTGCTGTTAGCTAGGCTGACGCCACGGCACTCTAGCCTGGGCAAAAAGTGAGACTCTGTCTCCAAAAAAAAAAAAAAATTTACAAAAAGAATATCATTTGTCGAATATGCAAATGAACTTTGCCATGTCTTTTTTTTTTTAAGCCAGAGATAGCAGTGGAGAATCTTTTTTTTTTTTAAGCTTTGTCATGTCTTGATTCAAAGTCATTTCTAATCTTTTTTGAGGGGAGAGTAAGAAATGATAGACACCAGGCAGGTTTGTGTAGAATCACCACTGAGGGCTTAAGTAGCAGAAACATTGTCGTTGGAAAACTTTAGAAGAGAAAATAGAGCCCTCGCCTGTGGAAGTAGCCAGGCATGGAATTAGAGTTGCCAGCAGCAGCAGTCCTTAGAGAAGGGGTCAACTGTCCCCTCTGCAGGGGGCTTGACTCGATGGCCTTAAAGCTCTCTCTGTTCTCCAGGGCACCTCTTCCCTGTGCGCCCCTGGCTCTGCCCCCACACCAGGACTCCAACAGCAGGGCCCTTGTGACACTCAGGGAGCCCATCAGGGAACTGCCCCCACAATATCCACTTTTGATTGTCCTTCTTCTGCCCCACCTATTTGCGATAAAGTGACAATTTTTTAAAAATTGGGGATGGAAGGTGGCAAAGGAGACTCTTACGTAACTGGTTTCTAGACAGTATAGCCGAGCTTTAAGGTTGCTGGCTCAGTGGCTCCTAGGCCTGCTCCTCCTACCTCCATCCTATTTTTCAATCCGATAAGACAATGTAGGTTGTGTATTTTAAGGTGAAGACAAATGAACTGTGCAGTGGCTTCCTTTATTGCTCTCTGAGGAGGACAATGCAGAAACCCCAGGGCTTACTCTACCTTTAGCTCCTACATTTGCAGTGTCACCTCCCACTAATGTATCCTCCACTCACAGTGATGTAGATCTATAAGGAGTTGTCCTAAACCCACCACTCTTTGTGCCTTTGCACACGCTATTCCCTCTTCTTGGAATGTCTTTCCAACTTTTGAATGCCTTGAAAACTCCCACTCTTTCTTCCATATCCACCTTAGACTTTAGCTCCCCCCATGAAGTCTTCCTATCACCACTCTCAACCCTTTAGTCACTTCTTTTCGTGCCTTTCTCCGACTTTATTTTCATCCTTTACTTGCATGTCAGCCTTCCTTGCTACACTGTGAGTTGCTTGAATACAAAATCTCTACATTATTTATATTTGTATTTCCAACGCTATGGCTATCCCTTGTACATGTGGAGGTGATGAACGTTTGAGCAATTTTACATTAAAAGAAAAAAGTTTATGAGGGGAATTTCTGAGTTTACTGTACCCCAACAGGCTGGCAATCTACTTGTAGGATTATCCCCATCTTACTTACTGGGTAGAGTGAAAATTACACCCTTTTAGGGACACTCCCAGAAAAGCTAGTAAATTTTCTCAAAGTCTTTGTTTATCTATAAGATGGCATGATGCCATAAAATAAATAATTATACATGTGAAGTATATAATATAGTGTGTAATTACAGATGTGATGCTAATTGAATCCACTTCCCTGTAAGAGCTGTCTCTTAACAATAGTATTTGGGGCCAGCTGTGTGGTGTTTCTGCTCAATACAATTGAAACAGAATAAAGCAGCCAAAATAAAACCAAGCAAACTAGCTGTCATATCAAATCCATCTGAACATCACTTGTTCAGAAGTGCATATCTATTTTAAGGCCCTTTTAAAAATTTTAACCAGTATGATGTATTACTCAGACCTTTTTATTTGTGCTTCTCAGGAGGCACATTCATTTAGGAGGAAAAAGAAAGGGTCTGCACTGAGGAGGTTTAAATACTCGAGGACACGTTTGATTTGCAGGCAGTTCTCCCTTCAATTTAATAGTGGACATCCCTGAAAATCCATTCCTGATCCAACTGAAGGTGTAAATGAGGCTTGAAGTAAACAAAGGTCATATGGTCTCTCTTTTAAACATGTCCCTGTCTAAAAATTGAACTTAAACTTCATTAGTATTCCATGGATGTCATTTTTTTCTTCCTCAAATTACCTTCATACGCTCCTTTCTCCATCTCACAGAGAAGTGGAATTCTCTACCATTCAACAAACATATTTTGAACATCTACTGTGTGCCAGGAATTATGAGGGACAGGGTCCCAGTGCTCATGCCACTCTGGGTCCTAAGTGTCGCAGCACTCCAGAGCCAGGGCCCTGGAAACACAAAGGCAGCGCGATTCTGGTCCAGCTGGCGAATCCCAGAACATCCCAGAAGGAGTAGATTTAAAGTCAAATTCCTGTGCAGAGACAACATGACTCTATGCAGCTTTCTCTTAAGATAATAGGATTTATAATGCTGCAGAATAGGAAACTGACAGCATTTTATCCTAAAAAGTAAATAAAAAGGCCATTTATGCAAGACATCATGCTTTTTTCCCCTTCTTTTTTCCTACAGAAGAGTGGCTGGAAGATTGAAAAATTTCTAGCTAAGCAAGCTTCAGGCAACTGTCAGCTGAGATCATTTTTTTTAAATTCCATATTTGATATGGGACTTTGACATGGCAAAGGAAGTAAGCGCCTTCAGAATTATAAAACTTTGGCATAGAAAGTGATCTTAGAGATCATTATATTGAGGTAGCCCAGAAAGCCTAGAGGTCAGTCTTCTGATTCCAATGATGAATCTTGCTACTCCCGCATTTGTCGGAGCAAATCTTCCTTGCCTGTGATTTTTGTGCATTTAGGCATACTTTGGTATCTAACACAAAACATCTTTGGAGTAAAAGGCTGGTCATCACCCACTCTCCCAAAGCGTATCCCATTCCAAAGAGCACCATAGTCACTCTGCACCCTGCTATCATCTCCTTTTGTATCTGCTCACTCTCCTTTTATTTTATTTTTGAGAAATTTCTTTTATTGTGGTAAAATATATATAGCATAAAATTTGCCATTTTAACTATTTTAAGTGTACCATTCAGTGGCATTAAGTGCATTCACAATACTGTACAACTATTGCCACTGTTTCCAAGACTTTTTCACCACCTTAAATAGAAACTGTAAGTATTAACAATAACTCCCCACTCTCCCCTTCCCCTGGCTGCTGGTAATCTCTATTATACTTTTTGTGTTTACAAATCTTCCTATCCTAGATATTTTATATAAATGGAACCGCACAATATTAGTCCTTTTGTGTTGCTCTTATTTTACTTGGTATAATGTTTTCAGGGCTCATCCATATTGTAGCATGTATCAGAACTTCATTCCTTTGTATGGCTGAATAATATTCCATTCGTATGCATATACCACATTTAGTTTATCCACCCCTCTGTTTATGAACACATGGGTTGTTTCTATCTTTTGGCTATTGTGATTAATCCCACAATGAACATTGGCATACAAATATCTGTTTGAGTTCCTGTTTTCAGTTCTTTAGGAGTGAAATTGCTGGGTCATACGGTAATACTATGTTAGGTTTTTGAGGACATGCCAAGCTGTTTTCCAGATTGGCTGTGCCATTTTCCATTCCCATACCAATGTACCAGGTTATAGTTTCTCCACATCTTTACCAATACTTGTAATTTTCTGTGTTTTTGTTTTTTAATATAGCCATCCTAAAGGGTGTGAAATAGCATCTCATTGTGGTTTTGATTTGCATTTGCTTAATGACTAATGATGTCCAGCATCTTTTTATGTGCTTGGTGGCCATTTGTACAACTTCTTTGGAAAAATGTCTACTCAATTCTTTTGCCCATTTCTTAAGTTGGGTTGTTCATCTTGTTGTTGAGTGTTAGGAATTCTTTATATGTTCTGGATATTAAACCTTATTAGATAAATGGTCTGCAAATATTTTCTCTCATTCTTTGGTTGTCTTTTCACTTTCTTGATAATGTCCTTTGGTGTTTTGTTTTGTTTTGTTTTGTTTTGTTTTGTTTTGAGACAGAGTCTCACTGTGTTGCCCAGGCTAGAGTGCCATGGCATCAGCCTAGCTCACAGCAACTCAAACTCCTGGGCTCAAGCAATCCTTCCGCCTTAGCCTCCCTAGTAGTTGGGACTACAGGCATGTGCCACCATGCCCAGCTAATTTTTTCTATTTATATTTTTAGTTGTCCAGCTAATTTCTTTCTATTTTTAGTAGAGACAGGGTCTTGCTCTTGCTCAAGCTGGTCTTGAACTCCTGAGTTCAAACGATCCACCCACCTCGGCCTCCCAGAGTGCTAGGATTATAGGCGTGAGCCACCGTGCCCGGCTTGTCCTTTGGTGTTTTAAATTTTCAAGTCTAATGTATTTTTTCTTTTGTTGATTGTGCTTTGGTATCATATCTAAAAATCCATTGCCAAATCCAAGGTCATGATTTATCCCTGTTTTCTTCTAAGAGTTTCGTGGTTTTAGCTCTTATACTTAGGTCATTGATCCATTTGAGTTAATTTTTGTATGTGGTGTAAGAGAGGGGCCCAACTTTATTCTTTTGCATGTGGAAATCGAGTTTTCCCAGCACCATTTGTTGAAAAGACTGTTCTTTCCCCCACTGAGTGGACTTGGCACCCTTGTTGAAAATCATTTGACCATTGACACATGGATTTATTTCTGGATTCTCAATTCTAGTCACTGGAGTACAAGTCTATTACGTCAGTCCCATACTGTTTTGATTACTATATCTTTGTAGCAAGTTTTGAAACTGGGATGTGTGAGTCCTCCAACTTTGTTCTTTTTCATGACTCTTTTGGCCCTTTGAGGACCCTTGAAATTCCATATGAATTTGAGGATCACCTTTTACATTTCTGCAAAAATACTGCCAACTGTCCTTTGTCTTCTTCCCATAAAGAGCATTGAAACAGCTGCCTTCTTTCCCAAAGGCCACCCTGGTGCCAGCTGCCCTCAGGCTCTCTGTGTGATCCTTGTCACTGGTGTTGGTCCCATCTCCCTGCCAGGACAGGTTAATTATCTCTTTGGATGCAGACTGCCAAGAGCCTGGTCTGCTCAACCCTTTTATCTACATTGTGCATGTGAGGATACATCAACTTTGAAGTTCCTTTTGGAGGCCTAAGAATCTTTTCTGACATGGGCCTAATGGCTTTTTGAGCTGTGTTAAGAGAGCAAGGGTAGAGTTGGTGGAACTGGGAGTTAGTGACCATTTCTATGGATTGAAATGAATGTGCTTGTATTTTATCTCTGCACTTTTTACCAACTAATCCCATTTCCTGGGCCAAGGAAAAAAATCCCATGTGGACCTATGAGGTATTGGCTACCGTCTCAGCATGAAACTGTTGAGCACCTGACATGTTTTGGGTTAGGCAGTGTAACAGATATACAAGAAGTCCTAAATTTATAACCTCAAGGAGTTAGAGTCTCATGGGAAAGTCTGCATGGCATGTGAATGTTGCAAATATCTGAAGCATGTGCGTAATATGTTATTGAATATCATGGTGCATTTTGTGGTATAGATGATGTGTGTAATTGGGGTGCAGCTGAGGGAGAGTACCACGTGAGCTGCAGTCATCATGGGGGGCTGCATGGAGAAGGCAGTATATAAACCAGGATGGATTTCCAAGGTAAGGAAGAAAAGAGAGGATATTCTAGTAGATGCAAGAGATGTGATGAGGGGAGATGACAACAAAATCCAAGACATGGATGTAATGGATTTAAGGATTTAATGCCTCTGTGAACCAGTGAAAATCTCAGTTTTAGTGTAAACTACTGATATTGGGGAAGAGAGAGGACCCAGCTGCAGAGCTGGGGTGGGGCCAAATTGAGAGGGCTTTGAATCAAAAGGAGATATGTGGGATTGTTGGTGTTTTGGAACTTATGAGCTCCTCCTACACAGTTTTGATAGCCACTGCACTCCCAGTTTCTAGAGGACTCATTGTTCTCAAGGTAAAGGTGGAATGTGGCCCTCGCTGACACATCAGCAGGTGCTGGAGCTTGGAACAACTGCCAGGTGCACCCATCTGTCCCCAGCTTTTATTCTGTGGCCACTACCCTGGTCAAGGCCCTCATCACCCCAGACCTGGAATGACTGAAATAGCCTCTCACCTGGTCTCCCTGCCCTCAAGCTCACCCCTGCTCCAAACCACAGGGCAAACCAACACCAGTCTACTGTGCCTGCCACAATGTCACCATCATGTCATTCCTTTGCTTAAAAGTGTCTCACAGCTTGGATCTGGACTTCTGTCTCTGCAGCTCACGCTTTCCATGATCTTGCCCACTTTTAATGTCCCACACACTTCCTATGCGCCTGCGAACAAAGCAATCCTGTTTGCTTCATTCATTCAGTTTTCCAACGATTTCGTGACTGCCTAGTACACCTCAGGCTTAGGTAGTTACAGGCTGAACTGCGTCCGTCCAAAATTCATGTGTTGAAGTCCTGACTCCCAGTACCCCAGAATGTGACTGTATTTGGAGACAGGATCTTTAAAGAGTTAATTAAGTTAAAATGAGGTCATTAGGGTGGGCCTTACTCCAATATGACACAAACAGAGGGAAGACCATGTGAAGACACAGGGAGAAGACGGCCACCTGCTAGCCAAGGAGAGAGATCTGAGAAGGAACCAACCCTGCCAACACCTTGCTCTTGGGCTTCCAGCCTCCAGAACTGTGGGGAAATAAATTTCTGTTGTTTAAGCCACGCAGCCTGTGGCATTTTGTTATGGAAGCCCTAGAAGACTAACACAGACCACTTTGCCAGGCTTCCCTCAATGGTGGCATTTGTATGCATGTACACACATTATTTTCTTAGAAAAAATGAGATCATACTGTACATATTTTGCAACTAAATTTTTTTAACTTAGCAATATTCATGGATATCTTCCATGTCAGGATTTATAAATCTACCACATTCTTTTTATTTATTTCCACATTCTTTTTAATATGTGCATAGTATTCCATGTGCTTCCCTCAGTCTTTTTAACAGCAAAATGTCCATAACATCCATTTTATTAAAACTCCTAAAATCTGTAACACGAGTGAATATATTTTATTGGAAGATCTAGGTTGCCTTCAGAATGTGAATGTGGGTTAGCACACAAATTTTCTATGGAAAGGACCATAGACCACCTCCTAGAACTCCTATATTCTAGAGACGAAAAAACAAAGGCCCAGGGAATTTCATGGTTTTCCCAAAGTCATTCCAATGGTAAATGCTCACCCCAAGGGAAGAATCTGCACCGCCAGGGTTATTCCCACTATGTCACTGTGCCACTGAAATGGAGAAACCATGAGTGTCTTCCCTAGGATTGCTATACAGAGGTTCTATTCCTTTAGCCTATCTAGTGGTCACTTTTTTTTTTTTTTAAGACAGAGTCTCGCTCTGTCGCCTGGGCTAGAGTGCCATGGCATCAGCCTAGCTTGCAGCAACCTCAAACTCTTGAGCTCAAGTGATCCTCCTGCCTCAGCCTCCCAAGTACCTGCGACTACAGGTGTGTACCACCATGCCCGGCTAATTTTTTCTATTTTTAGTAGAGACAGGATCTCGCTCTTGCTCAGGCTGATCTCAAACTCCTAAACTCTAGTGATCCTCCTGCCTTGGCCTCCCAGAGTGCTAGGATTACAGGTGTGAGCCACCACGTGCCCAGCCTAATGGTCACTTTTTATTAACAAAGAATCAAAAAACATAGAGCTAAAAATGACCGTAGTGTCAGCTGGTATATCCTCATCTCATAGATGAGAAAGCTAAAAATCAGAGTTCCCTGGGGAGGGTCCTGAGAGTGATAAATGTTTCCTGTAACTGAAATCATACAATAAGGGGCATTTGTGTGTGGCCTTTTATAGAACAGAGAGTTGATCATCCCCTGCTTCAGTCCCTCCAAGAGCCTCCGATTCCACTTGCAGTGAAGCCCACGCTCCTCAAGGCTCTGGTCCTGATCTGACCCCACAGTTCAGCCTGTCGTCCCTGCCACTCACTGTGCTTTTGCCATCCTATCCTCCTTGCCATTCTGTTAACAACCAAGTATTTATTGAGAAGGTATTTAGTATAAGACCAAGTAGCAGATGTCAGAAGAAATATAACTCAGATTTAATCCCAATCTTTATTATATATATTTCTCTCTCCCTCCCTCCCTCTCAATACATGGATAGATGGATACAGATTGAATAGGCTGGGGCATTCACTCTTTCATTCAATTATTCAGTACAAAACTGTGATCTGTCTATACATTTTAAGCCCAGAGCTAAGCACTGGGGACACAAAGTCCAGCAAGACAGGGACCCAGAGTCCAGCAGGGAGGACAGCCTGGCACGTCAGCCATAGGAGGCCTTTCAGAGGTGGTGACAGTTGAGTTGTGCCTGAGGAGTGACGCGCAGCTGGCAATGTAGGAAGTGCTGGAGAGTGGGGTGTAGGTGCGGCCGGGGAGGCGGAGGCCGCAAGAACGGCATGTGCGCACGCGCAGGGCTCGCGCGTGGAAGGGCGCGTGGGAGGACGTGCCGCGTGCACTGCTGTCTGTCTGGGTAAAGGGGCGCGTGACAGCAGGCTGAGCAGCCCTAATCTGCAAATCCAAAACCTGAAATGCTCTAAAATTTGAAACTTTTTGAGCACCAATATGAAATCACAAGTAGAAAATTCCACACCTGACCTCATATGACGAGTCACAGTCAAAGCACAGTCAAAACTTGGTTTCATGCAAAAATTTAAAACATTGTATAAAATTACCTTCAGGCTATGTGTATAAGGTGTATATGAAACATAAATGAAGTTTGTGTTTAGAGTTGGGTCCCATCCTGGTGACATCACATAATGTACAGGCACACGTTATGGAGAGATTGTGGGTTCAGTCCTAGACCACCACAATAAAGCAAACACAGTAATAAAGTGAGTCACACAAATTTTTTTGGTTTCCCAGTGCAGGTAAAAGTTATGCTTATACTGTACTGTAGTTATGTCTAAAAAAGTACATACTTTAATTTAAAAACGGTTTATTGCTAAAAAATGCTAACAATTATCTGAACCTTTAGCGAGTCGTAATCTTTTTGCTGGTGGAGGGTCTTGCCTGGGTGTTGATGCTGACTGACCAGGGTGGTGGTTGCTGAAGGTTGGGGTGGCTGTGGCCATTTCTTCAAATAAGACAGCAATGAAGTTTCCCACATCTATTGATTCTTCCCTTCCTGAAAGAGTTCTCTGTAGCGTGTGATGCTGGTTGATAGCATTTCACTCACAGCAGAACTTCTTCCAAAATGGGAGTCAGTCCTCTCAAACCCTGCCCTTAGCTTTATCAGCTAAGTTTATGTAATACTCCAAATCCTTTGTTGTCATTTTAACAGTGTTCACCGCGTCCTCACCAGGAGTAGATTCTATCTCAAGAAACTACTTTCTTTTCTCATCTATAGGAAGCAACTCCTCATTCATTCAAGTTTTATCATGAGATTGCATGAGATTGCAGCAATTCTCAGGCTCTACTTTTAATTCTAGTTCTCTTGCTATTTCTGCCCCATCTGCAGTTACTTCCTCCACCAAAGTCTTGACCCCCTCAAAGCCCTCCATGAGAGTTGGAATCAACTTCTTCCAAATTCCTGTTATGTTGATATTTGACCTCCTCCCATGAATCACAAATACTCTTAATGGCATCTAGAATGGTGAATCCTTTCCAAAAGGTTTTCACTTTACTCTGCCCACATTCATGAGAGGAATCACTATCTATGGCAGCTATAGCCTTACAAAATGTATTTCTTAAATGATAAGACTTAAAAGTTGAAATTGCTCCTCGATTTATGAGCTGCAGAACAGATGTTGTATTAGTAGGCATGAAAACAACATTCATCTCCTTAGACCTCTCTATTAGAGTCTTGGGTCACCAGGTGTGTTGTCAATGATCAGTAATATTTTGAAAAGAATCTTTTCAATAGGTTTCAACAGTGGGCTCCGACTATTTCGCAAATCATGCTGTAAACGGCTGTACTGTCACCCAGGCTTTGCTGTTCCATCTATAGAACACATGCAGAGTAGATTTAGCATACTTCTTAAGGGCCCTAGGATTTTCAGAATGGTAAATGAGCATTGGCTTCACCTTAAAGTCACCAGCAGCATTAGCCCCTAACAAGGAAGTCAGCCTGTCCTTTGAAGCTTTGAAGTCAGGCACATGACTTTTCCTTTCTAGCTATGAAAGTCCTAGATGGCATCTTCTTCCAGTAGAAGGCTGTTTCACCTACATTGAAAATCTGTTTTTTTAGTGTAGCCAGCTTCATCAGTGATCTTTGCTAGATCTTCTGGATAACTTGCTGCAGCTTCTCCATCAGCCCTTGCCGCTTCACCTGGCACTTAGATGTTATGAAAATGGCTTCTTTTCTCAAACCTCATGAACTAACCTCTTCTAGCTTCAGACTTTTCTTCTGCAGCTTCCTCACCTCTCCCAGCCTTCATACAATAGAATTGAAGAGAGTTAAAGCCTTGCTCTGGATTAGGCTTTGGTTTAAGGGAATCCTAGGGCTGGTTTGATCTTCTATCAGCAATAAGTCTGTTTGGCTTTCATACTATTTGTGTGTTCACTGGAGTAGCACTTTTAATTTCCTTCAAGAACTTTTCCTTTGCATTCAGAACTTGGCTAACTTTTGGATGCAAGGGGCCCAGCTGTCAGCCTTCCTCACCTTGGAGACAAAAGTGATTTCATCTTTGATGCTAATCCACCTGTTGACATCTGATTAGCCCCAGTCCGAGGAATGGCCTCCTGATTCCTACTTAATTTACTGGCATGTCAATCAACCTTAATGTTATCACATAAATTACAGGCTATGGCACATACCGCATTCCTGCCCCTTCCCTATGCTCTATAAGCCCTGGGTCTGGGAGCAACAGGTCAGAGATCTACCTGTCTTGAGGCTGCCCAAGACCATGCTTCTGTCGGTCAATGCTCCAATAAAATACTCTTTTCTGACAAACTGGATTTGCCTGCCTTGCTCTTCGGTTTCTTGGCTCCTTTAGCATTTGGGGGCTGCTTTGCATATATGGCCCATTCACAACACATTCACTAAGCTTAATCATTTCTAGCTTTTGATTTAAGGTGAGAGGCCTGCAACTCTTCCTTTCACTTGAACACTTAGAGGCCACTGTGGAGTTATTAGTTGGCTGGTTTCACTACTGCCCTGTCTGGGGAATTGGTAGGCCCGAGGAGAGGGTGGGAGAGGGGGAATGGCCAGCAGGTGGAACAGCCAGAACACACACAACATCAAGTGATTAGGATCACATCTATATGGGCGAGGTTTGTGGTGCCCCAAAACAAGGACAATAGTGACATCAAAGATCACTGATCACTGATCATTATAACAGATAAAATAATAACCAAAAAGTTTGAAATACTGTGAGAATCACCAAATTGTGACACAGAGACACGAAGGCAGCACAAGCTGTTGGATAAACCACACTGATAGACTTGCCACATGCAGGGTTGCCACAACCCTTTGATTTGTGAAAAATACAGTATTTGTGAAGCATAATAAAATGAGATATGCCCGTATATACCAAGATCCCAAAATTCGAAAATATCTGAAATCCAAAACAGTTCTGGCCCCAAGTATTTCAGATAAGGGATATTCAACCTGTATATATGTATATATAAATTTTGAGAGTGTTTTTTTTTAAATCCCCCTTTGCAGGTGAGGAAACTGAGGCTTGGAAAAACTGACTAACCTTCCCGAGGCACATGGGTCATCAGAGAGCATGGAGGAGATTGGAGGTTGCCATGTCGAAAATCGAGCCCCAGCTCCCTGGACAAGCATGGCCCGAGCTGAGGGAGGCTGAACAGAAGGAGACCGAGAGGACATTTCAGGGTGGGGCGCGGTAGCTCATGCCTGTAATCCTAGCACTCTGGGAGGCCAAGGCAGGAGGATCGCTTCAGCTCTGGAGTTCGAGACCAGCTTGAGCAAGAGCAAGACCCTGTCTCTACTAAAAATAGAAAAATTAACTGGATATGGTGGCATGTGCCTGTAGTCCCAGCTTCTAGGGAGGCCGAGGCAAGAGGATCCCTTGAGCTCAGGAGTTTAATTTGCAGTGAGCTATGATGACACCACTGCACTCTACCCAGGGTGACAGAGCGAGACTCTGTCTCAAAAAAAAAAAAGGGATTTCAGAGGCAGCATTGAGACCATCTGAATGCAGGGTGAAAGGAAGGAAGGAATCTAGAACAATTTCCAAGTTTATGGCATGAACAACTGAGAGATCATGGCATTCCCTGAAGTTGGGGGAAAGGAGGCACAGGCAAGAAAACGAGCACAGGCATCGCAGGGGTACAGGGCAGAAGAGAGTAAATGGCCCTGCCCAAGTGCGTAAGGCAAGCCACCTGGCCAAGGTGTCAGCAAAGGTTCCAAAGGGGTTATATCTTGTAAAAGGGGCCTTGAATGCGGATAGAGGAGCTTTCCGCAGGTGAAGCTGCATGGAGAGCCTTCTCGGAGGAAGACACAGGGAGGGAAGCCTGAGGTTGTGTGCAGGCAGCCCCAGCGAAAGGTTTGGCCAAGGTGCACCACGTGTGGCTTTGAAAGGCAGGCGGAGCAAGGTGTTTTAGGTGGAGAAGTAGAAACCTGTGACTGGGCTCACTGACAGAAGTTGGTAAGGGCTTATCTCGGTTGACTTCGAATCAGGAGAGACTGGAAGTAGGGAGACCAGTTAGCAGGGTTTTGCAATAATTCAGGGAAGAAATCATGGGCCCTTGGATTGGGCGGGGACGCAGGTATTGGAAAGAAGAAGACAGTGAAAAGAGACCGGGGGACATGGAGTCAACAGGCTTTGATAACTGCAGGTGAGGCTAGAGGGTGAGGAAGTAGTCCATGACCACCTAGAAATATTTGAACTTGGGGTGAAAGAAATTCAGTTTGGGGAATCCTGGAGTGAGACTCCAATGGCCTATCCAGGCAGTGCAGTGCAGGAGAAGGTTGGCAAATGTGTTTGGAGAAAATTCGGCGCTAGGTTCGGGATCACCCGCATAAGGTTACCGCTGAAGTCTTGACAATGGCTGAGCTGTGGAGGGCAGAGTGAAGAGACAGGGAGACAACAGAGGACACAGCCTTGTGAAACAGTGACTTTACAGGGTGGGAGGAGGGGAGGCATCAAAGGCGACCAAGTGGATGTAGGAGGAGAATTAGGGCAGTGCAGAGGTTCAGAAGTCTGGAAGAAGAATTTCAAAGAGGGGGTGGCATAAATAAAAAATTACTTCAAAATCCAGGACCTTACTATTTAGCATGCTGCCTCTTCTTTAGTATTTTGGCCAAAGAGTAGGTCCAACCCTTTCCCTCTTTTCTCCCCTTTCTGTCTCTGTGATACACTGGAACTTTTTAAAAAGACGTTCTAAGTAGTACTAACAGAGAACAGAAGGGAATGAGCTAAATACCAGATTTGTGAGGTCTGTGGTTCTAGGGCCAGCACAGCCTGGTTGCTCACAGGGCTCCCTCCCGTGGGAACAGAGCTCTCCACACCCCGGCCCAAAGGTGGCTGGATCCTTCGAGGCCTTGTCTGGGCTGCCCCCTTCCAGGGGTTTTGTGGCTTCCACTTGGCGGCTTCCTTCCACCCCTTACACGGGGACACCTGCCTTCACATCTGGCACTTGAGTCTGGACGGGACAGTGGCCTGTCCAGGGCCTGGCTTCTCTATTCCTTTGGCCAGCATAAGTGATGCTTCATCCTGGTCAGAGTCACTCTCCTGACAAGACCGTGACTCAAGCAGGGCCGAGAGGACAATGACAGGTTAGAGAGCTACAGGCACTGCAAGCGAGTCAAGATCAGCACGGTGAGGCTCGGATGGGGGTGGGGGGAAAGGGGGCAATGTTCTCCCACAGAGGCAGGTGTCCGGCCCCTGCAGGGGTGGAGGAGGCCGGGCTGAGAATGAGCCTCAGGGAAAGGATGAGAAGGACACCATTGGCTTTTGGCAAAAGTGCATTTGTTGTAGGGCAGGTTGGACCAGACCAACCGCAAAGGGTTACAGCGTGAGCGTGGAGGACACTCACAGACAGACAGCTGGAGACATTTGGCCCATTCCTTCTTTCTCTCTCACCCCGTGACGGTGGCCGCTGCAGTCCTCGCTCTGGTCCCACCAGCACACAGAAGCAGAGGCCACACCGTCCCTCCCAAGGCCCTGTCCTGCGTGGGGTGGGGGCTGCCCCTCTGCCTTTCCGAGGGTCAGCTCTTGTGCCCATCTGGAATGTGCCCTCCAGTCCGGGTTCCCATCGCCTCCATCCTCCCTCTCCCCGCCTGCACCTCTGACTTACAGCTGGCCATGATTTCTCAACTTTCGCCCTTTTGCCCTCCTGTAAAAGCCCTAGACCAGAGCTTTGAGCTCAGCTGCACAAGTACAGAGAAATCACACTGTGGGGAAAAAGGCGCAAGCCTCAGAGGTCATTTGCTTTGGTTTTGGACCCACACTGATCACAAGAGACAACAGAGCCAGTCTGATAACCTATCCTGAACGATAGATTTTCAGTCTACTCGTCTTAGTTTCTTCTTACTTGTAGCCACATCGCTTCCCCAAGTCTACGATGAGATGTGCCACTTTTTTCGAAAGGGCAATCAAGCCTCCTGTTTTTGAGGATGCTACAACTGCATGCTTGTGTCTGAGTCTGCCTGTGGTGTTCCACCTGAGTATAACAAGAATATTGCTCAATACTCAGCTCGAACTATTAGCGGGAATTCCAGGATGGGTCTATTAGTGGGCAACCTCTTTCCCCTGAGAACCTATTTTCAGAAAAACTACTTGTCCTTCACTCCCTATGGATATGGCAATGACATCCTCCTGGTTCTATTTTTGGACAGGATGCTGGCCTGGGTGACAGGGCAATGCTTTAGGTATCCACTCACTGAGATAGGATGCAAAAGATTTGGGTTCTAAATGCTGTCACTAATTAACAGTGTGGCCATAGGTAAGTCATTCCCTCTCTCTGGGCCTCAGTTTTCTCATCTCTAAATGGAGGGTTTGGATAAGATCAATGGCCAGTCAGTCTTTTAACAGCCAGTTCTTGGTGAAGTGCAGGGAGAGAGAAGCCCCGATTTGTGGTGTTTGTCAATTTCTATGGTGTAAATAATCCCACCAAAGGCCCATTTTAAACTACCACCATGAAGCCAACCATCTCAAGAATTTCCTAAAAATTAAACCATCGGCTCTAGTGACCAGTGTGGGCCAGTTCCAGTACACTGGACAGGGTCAATACTGTACATTATTTTAATCATGAAATTCTATCATATTGTGTCTCCGAAATCCCCTTTGGCCCTAAAACACTACAAGTCCATGATTCCAACACTGAGTGATTTTTTAAAATTTTCAAGACACGCCCCAAGCCTAATTAACAGCACTGCTTGCTGCATCAGCGCATCGGCATGCTGGTGAAAGCTGGCTTCTGTCCAGCTTCCGAGCAAGACGCTGCTGAACTAGAAGCTGCTCTGAAACTGTCTTCGTGCCTGTGAGCTGGGGAACTTGGGGCTTGAGCTGCCAAGAGTCAATCTAGAGCTTTTGGTCAGGTGGTGATGACTCATCACCACGTTATTTCAATCACTGTTTCCCAAGGTGGCTGGAAGCAAGGCGGGCCTGGGAGTGTGAAGCAGACAGAGGGAAAACAGGAGGAGGAGAAAGGGACTCACCTTGGGCAGGGCCCCTGCTGAGTTGTCCAAAGGTGTGAGTCACTCCTCTCTGCCTGGGCAGCCACACCTTGTGTTCAAGTCCTGAATGCCTGGTGGAGAATTTGCCTACACCAAGGGCCCTTGATCAAGTCACAACAGGTTTCCTGAAAGATCATCCCCATTAAAATGAATGGAATCAGAGTAGGCTGGTCTCTTCTGAAACGTGATTTATTTCTTTTCAAGGTGTTTTCTGAATTCTTATAGGACTCCTGAAATTGTAGAAAAAAGAGAGAACAGAGGAAGAAGCATGCTTCGACATCCGGGAGCCTGAGCAATAGAGAGAGAAGGGTGGCTTTACATTGTCCACTCTTACCCTCCCAAATAACCACCTAACCCGCTTGCTAAAGGACTGAGAAGCTGAGGGCAGCGTGAAATGTAATGGGCAGGAATCTTCATGAGTTGCCAGACTATGATCAGGATCTTTCCATTGTGTGTGTGTGTGTGTGTGTGTGTGCGCAAAACTGCTATTGAATTAAGAGGAAAAGGTTTAGAAGGGAAAGACTTGATATATAACTAAATTTCTGAACCTTTGGCACACCCTCACACCCATAAGGATGGCTACTATTAAAGCAAAAACAAACAAATTAACAACTGTTGGTGAGGATATGAACAAATTGGAACCCTTGTGCATTGTTAGTGGGAATGTAATATGATCCAGCCGCCATGGAAAACTGTACGGCAGTCCCTCAAAAAGATTACACATAGAATTACCACATAATCCAGCAATGCCACCTCTGGGCGCATACCCCAAAGAACTGAAAGTAGGGTCTTGAAGAGATATTTGTACACAATAGCCAAATGGTGGAAGCAACTCAAGTGTCCATCAATAGATGAATGAATGAACAAAATGTAGTATATACATACAATGGAATATATTCAGCCTTAAAAAGGAAGGAAATTCTGACACACGGTACAAAATGCCTGAAGGCATTTTGCTAAGTGGAATAAGCCTGTCACATAAGGACAAATACTGTATGATTCCCCTTACACAAGTACCTAAAGTAGTCAGACTCATACAGACAGAAAGTAGAATGGGGGTTGCCAAGGGTTGGGGGAGGGAGAAAAGGGGAGCTGTTGTTGAATGGGGACAGAGTTTCAGTTTTGCAAGATGAAGAAGCTCTAGAGATGGATGGTGGTGCCAGCAGCACAACAGTGTGGATGTGCGTAATGCCACTGACCTGCACACTTAAAAATGGGTAAGATGGGAAATTTTATGTTGTGTGTATTTTACCATAATTTGAAAAAAATTCTAACCGCCCCCCCCCAAAAAAACAACTGAAAACAACCAACAAAAACCTTGGGGACAAACTGCCTGGGTTTGGGTCCCTATTTCATGGCTTTGTACAAATAATGAGCTTGGATTTGAGCAATCTGAGCCTTTTGGTCATCTGTTAAATGGAGATGATAATGACACACTCTGCTTAGGGCTGTTGCAAGGTTTGAACGAGACAGCGCAGGTGCGGCCTTTGGCGCAGTGTTGGCACATGGCGTGTGCCCGATAAATGTAGCCATTGCTGTTATCAAGTCATCAGGCATCATGGTCGGAGGTCAACTAGAAGACTGACTATTGGCAGTCTTGTCTACATTTTTTTAAAAACCTGATCCCAAAAATGGAAACAATAATTTCCTGGCATACATATTCACATCCGTAAATACACCCATCATTAAGACCCCCACAGAGGTGGAATAAAGACAAGCTACTATCTCTAGTGAGCATTCTTTTCTTTCTTTCTTTCTTTCTTTCTTTCTTTCTTTCTTTCTTTCTTTCTTTCTTTCTTCTTTCTTTCTTCTTTCTTCTTTCTTTCTTTTTGTCAGCTCTTACACATAACTAGTGAGCATTTTGAGTCTGTCTTTTCTGCTAATTCTAAATATCAGAGCCTCGCTTTGCCCTTAGGCAAACTGCGTTTGTGGCAGAGGTGTTTTATGTTTATCAACACCATCAAAGATTAGACATTTGTTTTCTATGAGGAACTACCAGAATAATGTCTGAAGAGTACAGCATCCACGTGAGCTCCAGAGCAAGGCCCTCAGGAACAAGCCAGGTCACAGCTAAGGCAGCGGTGATGGTAGAGCATGCCTGCATCCCCCGGGATCCCACTCTGGGACTCGTGGACCCCCAAAGCCATCTCCGTGCTCCCAGCTGCAGCAGCCAGCAAGCGACCCTCACGAGATCACCTGGGACGTTCATCCGATGTAGGCTCCAAAGGAAAGGACAGGGGTGGAAACAGAGACGCAATACTAGGAAGACCTAGTATGTGGACTTGAGAGCTTTGAGGAAATATTTAGGGATGAAATATGGCAAAATGGGAACATGTGGTGTTGCAACACCAGTGAATATTTCCAGAACGCTGGCTCTCAACTGGGGGTGGTTTTGCCCCTTCCCCCCTCCACTCCCCAGGGGACATGTGACGAGACATTTTTGGTTGTCACGCTGAACCACGGTTGAAACGGGGCACTGCTGTATCTAGTGGGTGGAGGCTGGGGATCCTACGGAAAATCCGGCAATCCCCAGGACAGACTCCAGCACAAAGAATTACCTGGCCCAAAGTGTCAACAGTGCTGAAGTTGAGAAAGTCTGCTCTAGAACAACTATTGAAAGAACTCATTTCCTCTTCACTGAGGGAAAGATGAAAGAAAGGAGCTATTAACACGGATGGCTACAGAAAAGCCCCAAAGAAAGAGGATGCCTTTTGTACACTATTTGACATTTCTTAACTTTCTTGCTTTTGTATGCTCTCTCTCATACACACAAGCTGCTCACCAGAGGCTACTGTTATTACATTTTTTTATTATCTTTTTGCAACAGAGATACATTTGAAACTGGATTTTGTGGTGGGGGGGAATTCCTTTATAAAATATCAAGGCTTCTTTATTTGCACCTTCACTGTATTAGTCAGAACTTGGCTTCTATCTTGCTTAACATTCAGAAGGAATTTGTCCAAACATGAAATCCTCTTAAACCTCACAGTGGGTTACCCCTGGGAAACAGTTTTATGGACACAGATTAAAGTGAGAAAAGGGTTTGGAAAAACTGCACTAAATGATCTGTGGAGAACTATGAAACAATAAGAGGTTCCTCTATGCCCTGGAATCCTAAACCACATCATCATGTGTTCCTGGAACACCATCCTCAATAGAACAAGGTAGAATAGTTCCAGCATGTTCTGTGTCTGAGTGCTTGAGTTTGGCTCCTGTCTTCAGGAAATAAGTTGTGTGGCTTTGGGGAAGTTACTGAATTTTTGTGCTGCTGTTTTTTCATCCAAAAAAATAAGGACAACAATGGAATGTACCTCATAGCATTATTGGGTGGATTAAATGAGATAATACACATAAAACATTTAGCACATGCCAGGGTATTACAAGCCCTCTAGAAGTTTTACCTGTTACAATTAGAATGATAAAGTAGAACATGGTATATTTATCAAGGTTAAAGGACGGGGTCTATTTACTTTTAAATACAATCAACTTTTGTATGATTAAAATTAAAATAATCTGTAGGTAGTTTTAAAACTGGTCAAAACGTAATTTTCTTTTCTTCTACTCTAGAAATGACAAGCCAAAATTATACCAGCACCAAAGAATGCTTACAAAATTAGAAAATAGGGTAAGTGAAGAAAGAGGCCAAGAAAGAGAATTTAGATAATTTACTGTGAAAGAAAGTTTAAGAACAGGTTTTATGTTCGTGCAAATTCTAGATGTTCAATAAACATCTATTGACAAATGGAAATGAGTGATATTTTTATGGAAGATGAGAAGTAATACATGAAAGAGGAGAGAAATCACAACAGAGGTGAGACACTGAGCTTACAAAATACTACTGTGGAAGTTCTGGAGAGCTCTAGCGCTGACACTCCCAGTGGCTGTCAATCCTGTCTACACCCTGGAGCCACCTGTAAGAATCCTATTGCTCGGGCTCCACCTGGACTGATTAAGCCAGGACAGGGAAGGAGGGTTGGAGCCCAGGTATCAGGACTTTTAGAATTTCCTATATGATTCCAAAGTACAGCCAAAGATCCCATTTGAAGCTGCAAGGCTCATGTACTTTGAAGGTGGTTCTGTGTAAATAAACATATGGAACCATGATAAAGTACTACTACTGCTCTTTGAGAGGAACTCACTTGTTTGACAAACGTACTGCAGCCTCCTGTAGCTATGTGCCTTTGGAGGAACACAAGGCTGAGTAAGTGGTTTTTCCTCTTAAGTTGTTTGCAATTCAATTTATGACAGGTGGCATTAAAGTTAAACAGAAAATACAACTTCCCTACTGTAAAGTTTTCTGATGGCAGTGAGATAGGATGGCTATTGTAGGATAGTGAGGGGTGTTGAGGGGTATTGAGGGTGGAGGATAGATAGTCGGAGGGAAAGTTTTGTTTCAGGAAAGCACTGAAGGAAGAATATCTGTGTGAAGCAACAGAGGAAGTCAGAAAATCCAGGAAAGAGGAGGAAGAAATTCTTGGCAAAAAGAGATTGAGCATCAGAATTTTTGAAAAGTAGTCACAGATGGTTATGAAGAAGTAGAAGATTCTGAGGAAGGGTAGCCTTGTCGCCAAAGATAAGAGGACCTCGCTGCTGAATTTGAGGTTTCATTTCAGAGCTCCCACTGGTCTATTTCACTCACTGGGCTTCTCAGGTAAGCCAAGCACATAAACTCAGCTAGAATTTCTCTAAAAGACGCATTCATGTATCATTTGCGTCTGACTTTCAAACAGAATAGATTTACCAACACTGAGACCAACTTTAGTCAAGAATCAGTACCCAGGGGGTTGTGTCTTGAATCAAGCTAGCAAACAGACAGAGGTTACTGGGAGCTTCATCGTTATTGGTCACCTGTCTAACACCAACTTTGCTGAGACTGGCAAGCTCCACAGTGGGCTTGCAAAATCCCTGTCTGCTTAGGAAAGCACTAATGGACCTGCTGAGCTTTCAAACTTAAGACAAACCTGCTCTTCCTCCTCGCCTAAGTGCCAACAGATTTAGAAATGCCTTTGACAATTATTCTCCAAGCTTCAGTATAATTAAATTTTTAAAAACGAAATGTGTGTTTTTTTCTTATTCAAGACTAATACCTGCACTTGATAGGAAATTCAGAAAACGGAAAAGTATAAAGGAAACAATAAAAATTACTTTAATTTCACCACCCAAAGATTGGCTCTATTCATAGCTTGGTAAATTTCTTCCTGGTCATGTTTCTCACAAATGTGGGACTATGTAGCATAGATAGCTTTGGTATTCTGCTAATTTAAAATTCTTTTTAAATAATGTTAAAAGGGGAAATCATTTTTCTTTTCTAATTGGCTCTTATCTATTAAGGAAAATGGCTCTTCAATGGTGTGAATTCCTGTTGGTGGGTTGTATCCGCAATTATATACTGGACACAGCATTTGGTCAGAGAATTTTCCTGCAGTCTAAATGCCTTGTGCTGAGATTGCCATTGGACTCGGTAAGGAATGATCCCATCTGAGGTAGGGATCATTAAGGTAGGTAGCATTTGCTCATTCCTACTATCACGATGTCCTTGGGGATAACGATATCCCAGGTTCAGGATAGTAGCCTCTACTACCTAAGAGGGCCACTTGTGTGTGAGTAAAACAATCTGCGTATTATCATAATATTTGCTTAACTATGTAATCCACCCTCAGGACATTTTCATATTAAATGCTTATTATTTCTTAAGCGTGCCTTTTTCTTCTCATCTGTCTATTAGCATTGATCTTCATTAGGCAATTATTTCAACAAACATTTATTAAACACTGACAGCACTGGCATTTTCAGAACAACGATGATCAGATGATCAGGCCTATCCCTGGGAGATGGTTTTAGACTAAAGAGTGCTGGTTTGGAGAACCTATGAGCAATGGTTCTCCTTCCTGGCTGCACATTGGCATCACCTGGGAAGCTTCTGCAAAGGCCAGTGCCCAGGCTGCACCCAGACCAGGTGATTCAGCATCTCTGAGCATGGGAGGTAGCTTTTAAAGCTCCCTGAGTGATTCCAATATTCAGCCACAGTTGAGAACCAGTGCCACTTCTCTGCATGTTAGAATCATCTGGGGAGATTTTTAAATAAATTAAATTGCCTGGGCTCCACCCAGAACAAATGAGCCAGAATCTTTGGAAGAGGGATCTGTGCTCCTTCAGATGATCTGATACACAGCAAGCATAGGCAATCTAGTGAATGGGAACAATCTAGAGTTGAACCCGTCTCCGGGCTCTTAGGCCTTGCAAGCTGTGCATGGCTGTGGGATGATGAGTTACCTCTGAGATGCTGTGCTGGGTAATAGGAACTGCAGGACTGAGAACCTGGAGGCATAGGCCAAGTCTTGGCTTTGCCATGTAACATTTGCTGTGCAGTGTCAGATAAATCACATAACCTCTCTGGATTGGGAGTCCTGTTTGCCTCTTTATAATCTAGTGCTCTTTCTACCATACCTAGCGTTTTTGATTTTTTTCTTCCTTGATATTTTATCAGCTTTTGTTTGGTGATCAGTACATAGATATAATGATCCATTTGTATGTAGTTCTTAATGCAAGTACTGAAAATATAAAAAGCTACACAATTGTAATTCTTTTCCAAATGGTTATTCTACTGACTTTCCAGTTTAAAATTTAGAGACAAATTATTCTTAAAAAGAGGCTCTCAAATGCTAGTATCTTAAAACATTGGCAATTTGTTGGGTCTAAAATTTGACCAATTCATGTTTTAATATCATACATACTACATGCTCAAAATGTCCAGTCTTGGCTGGAAGTGGTGGTTCATGCCTGTAATCCTAGCTCTCTGGGACGCTGAGGCAAGAGGATCGCTTGAGGTCAGGAGTTCAAGACCAGCTGAGCAAGAGCAAGACCATGTCCCTACTGAAAATAGAAAACATTAGCTGGGCGTTGTGGTTTGTGCCTATGGTCCCAGCTACTGGGGAGGCTGAGGCAGGAAGATCGCTTGAGCCCAGGAGTTTGAGGTTGCTGTGAGCTAGACTGATACCACGGCATTCTAACCTGGGGGACAGAGTGAGACTGTCTCAAAAAGAAAAATAAATAAATAATAAATTTAAAAACTTGTCCAGTTTTTCACAGCACATTGATAGAGTTATTAGGAAAAATTGTACTACCATGATCAAAGATATCATGGGGGGCACTCAATTCTGTCAGGGGGAGCCCAGAGTAAATAATTTTACTTAAACACAAGGGAATAAAGTTAAGTAACAGAAAATGTTTACAACAAGTTAGATGCATGATTATGACTTCAGATTGCTATTCGATTATGCTTCTTGTTATAGGATATTAAAAGCCGCCAACACATTTTCTGCCACCATCCCATCCCCAGCCTATAGTCAAAGTCTCCCTTAATTTGATTTCCACTTATTCTGGTTATATTGAAAAATATACAACCAGCCCATGAACTCACTTTTTAAAAGAATTATTTACACTTATAAAAAAATGTTTTTAAACGATGGAGTAGGTTTACAAGCATGTTTGCAGAACTATTAAAAACATACATTTACAAAATAGTTGATAAGACCATTCCTCTGGCTTCTACAAGAAGGCGATACTGAGGTTATCTATGAGAGTCCGTCTAGGATGTTAATTCAGATTTGGCTTCTTTCTCTCCTGCTTCATCAGAGGCTGACTTCTTCTGGTTTTAGCATCTCCATTTTCTACAGGTTGATCCTTCTTTAACAGTTTTGCTTCCCATTTTTCTTTTGTTTGCACTTTCTTGCATTTTTTTTTTTTAGAGACAGTGTCTCACTCCATCGCCCAGGCTGGAGTGCAATGATCATAGTTCACTCTTACTGAAGCCTCAACTCCTGGACTCAAGCAATCCTCCTGCCTCAGCCTTTGGAGTAGCTGGGACTACAGGCGTGAGCCTTTTTGCCAGCCTTGCTTTTTTGGTTTAAATGTTTTCAGATCAGTTTCAACATTTGCAGGAGCATGTTTGCATGCCATCTCACCAGTCTTTCCAGTATTGCCTCTTGAGCTGAACTGTCCTTTTTCCTGGGCATCTTGGCAGAGGCTGTGGCCAAGATGGGGAATGCCTGGGTGTCTTTGGGGACAGCCCTGCAAGAGCCTTTGCAGAGCTGGTTGCCTGGACATTGTAATTCTTGGTACCTCTAAGCTGCTGGGACTCTGTTTTCAAACTTCTTAAAAGTACCAAAACTCTTTTTTACTCATGAGATCTTGCACAGAATCCTGATATTTAATAGAGATAGAAATGGAACTGTCCCTCTTGAAGTGGAGGGACCGTATCATCACATGATACTGTTAGATTTCCAACTTTGAATATGAAAAATGATAAAAATCCTTTTAGGGATTTTTTTTCATAAAGAGAAATTACTGGTCACTTCTCCCAATTCTGGAGGTTGGAGAAAACAAGGAGAAGGGGTGGTATATTGATGGTGAGGAACTTGGGAACTAGTAGCTCTCACAGTCCTGTCCATTCATGTCAGCGGAGGAGGTGACCCCTGGCTGGAGAACCTCTTGGGAGAGGCAGAGTCAAAGTCTGACTAGGGTAGAAGGCAGGACCCTGTGGTCCCATGTTGTACTTGCCTTCTTCATCCACCAAGAGTGAGGTGGAAAGTGAGAGGTAGGAATGTTTCCTTCTGAGTGGGAATAAGGTTGTGACACCGCTGTAACAGACCTGGTCACCCTGCTGTCCCATCAAGGACTACAGTAGAAACTACTCACTGAGCCATCACTATTAGGTGACCCATGACCTTGATTAATGACCATTACTCTGTATTCGTTGTTTACCAGTAGGTTAATAAGGCCTTTAGTAATACCAGAGACAAAAACAATTAGGAAAGTACAGGCTAGATGACCGCATGACCTGCAGAGGGCCTAGATTTTATCTGGCCGATCAGTTGTGGCTCTGTAGTAAGCATACATAGCCCAGTATTTCCTTTAATTATGTAGGACTAATTTCTCATCTCCCTGGGAAGCTCCAAACACTTGGGCCATGATTAGGCACTCTTTCTCTTCATTGCTAATATTCTATCCATCAGCCACATTCTTTAAAGAAAATATGTTTTGAAATTGCTTATGATTTTATATAGATTCAATTGCCAATGAAATAGCCTCGAAATTTCCATACAGGTATTTTAAGTAAACTTTTTATTGGAGTATAACATACATATAGAAATATATATAAATCATAAATATACAGTGGGACAAATTTTCACACTCATGGACACACCATGTCCTCAGGTCAAGAAACAAAACATTAGCCAGGCATGGTGGCATGTGCCTGTAGTCCCAGCTACTTGGGAGGCCGAGGTGCTCAAGCTCAAGCATTGCTTGAGCCCAGGAGTTTGAGACCAGCCTGGGGAACATAGTGAGACCTGATGTCAAAAAAGAAAGAAAGGAAGAAAGGAAGAAAGAATATATTACCATTACCTCAGAAGAAAGAAAAAGAGAGGAAGGGAGGAAGAAAGGAAGGAAGGAAAGAAGGAAGGGAGGAAGGAAAGAAGGAAAGAAAACATTACCATTACCCCAGACCCTCCT
This sequence comes from Cheirogaleus medius, assembly GCA_008086735.1. Lineage (NCBI taxonomy): Eukaryota > Metazoa > Chordata > Mammalia > Primates > Cheirogaleidae > Cheirogaleus > Cheirogaleus medius. Next base: position 3,070,050 of record VBSM01000413.1, on the reverse strand, counting down.
GGTCACTCCTGACCCAGCCAAAGTAACCACTACCCTAATTCTAACACCATACACTTAATATCATCTGTTTTTGAATTTTTTAAAAAATAGTTAACCAGTTTGTATCTGTTCCAGTGGACAAAGAGCTTCCTTGTTAATATTTTAACTTCAGCAATCATAATAGTAAAGAATACTATTTTTTCACTTTTTTCCTTAGTGCCCTTGTGCAAGTTGGCCCAGCTTGATAGAAAGCTATAGAGCTCAAAGGATAAAACATCTTTCCCACAGACAGAGTTGGTCTTCTTTAATCATTTGACCAAGAGGTGTTGTGTGAACATCTCTTTGGCAGCTAGTGCATTTCAGTGCTTATTTGTGGATCAAATAAAAGCCATATATATTTGCATATTTTACTTTATGAACTCATGGAGTGTATATGTGCACGTGCACGCACACACGAATCTTCCTGTTTTTCCTGCCTTGATTTCTCCTGTCTGTTTCCCTTCTTTACCCCAGGTTATCCTTGCCTTGGGCTCCTTGTACAAACTTTCCTCCACAAATCCTACTCTCCAGAATCAATCACCCCTGCCTTGAATTGACTTACTGTTTATCATACAAAAGGCACACACAATCGTTGAGAAGCCCTTTTTACTTCTACTTTTGATGTAAAAACCATAAGCAACTGTTCCAACGCACGGCTCCTCACCATCTGCCTGGAGCCCCAGCCTGAGTTTGTCTTGAATGAGGATGAAATGTCTGTGCTTATACATTTGTTTGCTGAAGCCATTGACATCCTATTCATTAACTCATTCATTCATTCAACAAATCTTTCCCGCATCCTATATGTGCCAGACATTGTGTTAGAGGCTGGACTTTCCAAGGGGGAGGTCGTTCTTCAGACCAGAGAGAAACTTAGAAGCCCAAATAAAGTACAGTATTTATAGATCTGACGTTTAGAGTATAAGAGGCACCTAGTTCCTTAAAATAGAATATTGTTACTTTGCATGATGTCATGCACATGGTATGAGCTCTGTACATATTTTGGGATGAGGGTGATAGTAGTGTGCATGTTTCTCTAGAATGAATTGGTACAAACCCTGGATTGTTTAGATTTAAATGAATCCAGATCATTCTTGTTTAAATTCAACCTGATCTCTTGGCAGTTAAAGTCATTATGATGCATTTGCAGTGGGTTGTGTACAGGCCTGTTTTTTTCTTGGGGTAATACAGATATGTAGGCTGCTTCCTTAGATTCTACCTTTGTGTATTGCCTTATAGTTGAAAGTGTTATGGCAGAAGGATCTTAGGTATCTTTAAAAAAAATTTTTTTTTTAGAGACGAGATCTTGCTGTGTTGCCCAGCATGGCCTTGAACTTCTGACTTCAAGGTATCCTCCTGCCTCAGCCTCCCAAGTCACTAGGATTACAGATGCCAACCACCACGTCCAGCTTGGATCTTAGGCATCTTTAAGGAAGCTTTAGGTAGATGTAGAAAGGGAATACTGAATATCCTTTTTGTGTTATGCAGTAAGTCATATATTTTGTGTTTCACATGACTTCTTCCAGGCTCATTCAGAAACATCTTCTACTCAGATCATATAGTCTTGACTTTCAATAAAAAACAAAGATGAGTTACAGAAAGGGTTAGACAAAGGGCATAGGGGGAGAAAATTCTTCTCTTCCATGGCCAGTATTCTGTTATCAGTTGACAGTTTGCACACATCTAGTTTTGACTGAACTCCTAACTGTTATTTGAGATTTCTCTGAGACCTGGACTGGGAAGAAGTACGAGGCATTGGAAATGAACTCTCTGAATTGTGTTTCACTCCATCCCACTGAATCTAGGACTATTAATCCCATTCACACCTGTAGTAATTATGTTGTATAATCAGTGAATGGCGACCCTCCCCCTTGTGTATTCTTATTGAATAGGGAAGACAGATAAACGTCAGCTCACCGCCCTAAGTTAAGATTCCTTCCCATGAAAGAATTCTGGACTCAGAATGGAAGCTGACATCACCCTGTCCACTCTTGACTTGAGGCCAGCAAACTCTAGATTGGTGGTTTCTAATCTATGGGATGTGGTTGCTTGAGGAGATGAGGCATTTTAATCCTGGGTTTGCAAGGATTATTTATACACTGCATAAATAATGTTGTATACCTACACATACTATTTTTGGAAAGCATGGAGATGTGTAATTATGATTAACAAAATGCAAATTTGCATAAAGGCATTGCTAAATTCATGGAAGTTTTTTTATAATACTAATACATACATAATTATTAATAGTATTTCCTCCACTGGTTGCAAAGTTTAACTTTGCTTACGTACAGATTCGCAGTTTTTAATAATAAAATGGTCTTCGTAATTTAAAAGTTTGATGGTCATTGAGAGTGTTGGTGATCTGCGTTTAACTCATGGATGACCTCCTGCTAGCTCTGTAAAGTACTAAGGTGTTGACATCACCAACTGTTATAACTGGAACAAACATATGAGAACTTGCACAAGTCACAATATTCTTGTTGGATCCATTCCTGACTCCCTCTGTCTCGTGGCATTTACAGTCTAATTGGGGGAAATAGGATATAAGCACATAAAAACTTAAATAACAAGTTAAGAAAATGCAAAGAGAAAACATATACATGATTAATTGCCAAATGCTGTGAGCTCAGAGGAAGGGGGAGGGGGAGAGTGAGGAGGGGGAGAGGGAGGGAAGGGAAGGGAAAGCAGGAGTGAGTGCAGGAGGGAGAGCGCCGAGGAGAGAGGGG
>VBSM01000413.1:3051171-3067206 GCA_008086735.1 Cheirogaleus medius | reverse complement strand
TGAATTTTAAAAAATGAACCATGGGCTTTTTGGTGGCCTAGGAGGGTGTCGTGGAGCGCAAGGCTTGAGGCAAATGTGACACTGTGGGGAGAAGGCAGGAGGGGACTGCGCCGAGAGGCCACAGAGGCAGGACAGTGGAGGCGTGCACAGGCGCACTGTCAGTCAGCTGTGGGGGGCCCTGCGCCAAGCGGGGGCGCGGGTCTTTTCTGCCGACAGTGGGGAATCAGTGCAGACTTTTGAGGTGGAGAATCACAGGAGGAGAGGACTTTGCAGAGGGCGTGTGGTGCAGATGGTGGAAAGGAAGGGGACAATCCGTTCAAAGCGTGAAGCCGGCAAGTGCGGGGAACAACTGTGGAAATAAAGAGAGCACAAGGACGTTAACTTCAGGGGAGGGCAGTGGTCCCTACATCTGCTCTGTTCTCTCTGAATTCTTAATGTGGTCATTTAAACCGGCAGTCCCCAACCTTCTTGGCACCAGGGACCGGTTTCATGGAAGACAGTTTTTCCACAGACGGGCCCGGGAGGGTAAGGGGGGAATGGTTTCAGCAAATCTCATAAGGAGCACACAGCCTAGATCCCTCGAGTACACAGTTCACAGCAGGGTTTGAGCCATGAGATCTAATGCCGCTGCGGATCTGACCCGAGGCGGCGCAGGTGGTGATGCTGTACATACAGACCACGCCTCCCCGGTGCTAGCTGGCTGCCGCCACTCACCTCCCGCTGTGCGGCCCTCTCCCTAACAGGCCAGGCATCAGTCAGTGGCCTGGCTTGGGGACTGCAGATTTCACCCATCTACAACATGCATGCTGACTCGTGAATAACAAGATAACATTTTGAAAATCGTTGTGGATGAATATCCAGTTGGAGAAGAAACAAACTTAAGTTGGAGGGATTGATACATGAGCAGTGCGGGGCAAGTGGCATGAACTGAGACAAAAAGTACAGGCGATTTGATGACCAGTCTTTTTTTTTTTCGTCTAGAGACTTGGGAAGATCAAGAGTGGTGAGGGTTAGGTTAGGCGATGCATGGGGAATAATCTATAAACTGTGGAACTGAACATAGGTGGCTAAACTGCCAATGAGAGAGACTCATCGCATGAACAGAGGTGAACTGGGACACCTGCAATAGGGGCACGACTGACTGAGAGGGCACAGAGAGAGGACATCAGCTGGTTTTACCTGAGGCGAGGCAGGAGCACAGGGGAAGCCTATGGGACAGAGCCAGCTTGGCCACTCCCCACTCTCTGCTGCAGAGCCAGTGCCCAATATAACATCGCTTCCCTCCACTTTCCATGGAGACCTCCCTTCCCCCACTACACTTTCCATGGACTCCTTTCCCCCTCCTCATTTTCTTTGAGACCTCCCTTCCCCTTTGTCACTTGCCATGGAGACTCCCCATCCCCTTCCAGTTTCCATGCTGACCTCTTCTTTCCCTTCCACTTTCGATGGACACTTCCCTCCCCCCTCCACTTTCCATGGAGAACTCCCTTCCCCCTCCTCACTTGCCATGGAGACCTGCTCTCCTCCCTCTACTTTCCATGGAGACCTCCTATCCCCCTGCACTTTCATAGAGACCTCCCTCCCCTCTCCACTTTCATGGGACTGGGAGGACTTGGGGGAGCCTGGCCAGGGGAGGCAGAGCAGGGTGTCTGCTGCTGTTACAGTTCTAGGATAGAGGTCTGTCTCTCTGGAGGAAGTTATTCTTTCTTAGACAAAGGGACCATCTCTAGGAAAAAAGACACAGATTGAAAAAAAAATAAAGAAGAAAGAAAAATAAGGACTCTTTTTTTCCCTACTCTTAGGGGGATTTCATTTATTTATTTACCATATTTACTGAATTTAAAAAAAAATAGCCACTTTCTTCTTCTTCCACTAAGTACCATGTTCATTGCCTATTCGACTTTGTCTTCCGTCGATGACATGACATCCTCTGAGAGTTTGTGTGAGCACCAGGGATGAGGTAAGAACGCCCAGTTCAGTAGTGCTTTTCCTGTGACACAGGAAGATGCCCTTAGGACTAGGCATTTTCTTCAGCTTTTAAAAATTCTTTGGAGAATTAGATAAATCCAAGAAGACTGGGACAAAATCACATGTGGTATTTTCCTAAAGAAGTTTACCAAAAGTAAGATGCTCTAGGCCAGAACTAGAAGTTTAGCATAAATCTGGTCTGAAAACTTGGGTAAAGATGTAACAAATGGCATTGGGGAATTTGTATGCAAATGTGAAAAGCAGGTGGCCTTTCACCTTTCTTATACAGAACTGGTGTTCTCAACTGGCACAAACATTTGAGATAACAATTCGGCCCTTTTTTGGGGAAGATGAAGATTCATATAACCTATGGCCCAGCCATTCCACCCTTGGATGAACCTACAAGGAAAACCAGAAAACATATCTAAGGATGTTCAGAGTAGACCTGTTTGTGAGAGCAAAAATTTACAAATGAACTGAATGTCCTTCAACAGCAGAAAGGATAAATCCATTATAATATGTAAATACAACAGAACGTTATTAAACCAACAAAATGGAAGATGAACTATAGCAACATTCAACAAAATGAATGAATCTTAAAAATACAATACTGAATGAGAAAGTTCAGTCCAAGAAGTTACACGCAACATTAAGTCCTTTTCCAATGTTAGAAACTACTAAAATTAAAGAAACCTTTCCAGAATGGGTATATGTGTGATAAAACTATATAACACACATAGATGTACCAGGAAATTAATGGTAAACTGCAAACTCAACATTCAGGATTGTTAGCTCAGGGCAGTGGACGTAAATTATACCTGTTTTGGGTGGTGGGTAGGTGGATGTTCTACATATTATTTTACAAATAGGGCGATGGGGGCATGCAGGGACCAATGATGGGTGTGTGTCATGAGTTTGATGTATGATTAATCCATTTCTGTACATCTGGGTGGGGTGGGGTTGGTGGGAAGCTGTCATAGGTCTTGCAGGACACAGACAGACCTGATAGCTTTTCAGATAGAACTACAGGCTGAGTAGATAGAGGAATGGAGTAGATACATTATTAAAGTTTATTATCCAATGCCTGGCAGGATAATGAGTGTTATGAAGGACTGCACTCTTGCTCCAGGGAGTTTTCAGCCTGTTCCAGACAAACAAAACAATAGAGACATTCAATCTGAGTTAAATGTTACAACTCTGGAGTCTGTTGTTTTTATTGTATTTTTCTGACTATAAAGTTTTTGTAACTCAAATGTTTTCATTGTATTTTTCTGACAATAAAGTTATTGTAAAGACAAAAATTTGGAAAATACCAAAACTTATGAAGAAGAAAATCTATTCATTATTTCAAAACCCAGAGATCATCACTGTTAACTTTTTGGCGCACTTGCCTCCTGTGGACTGTTCCTGGGTGAAAACCACTGCACTATCCTCCATTGTATATTTTCTGACCAAGGTAACCCAGCAAAATGGTTCAGACGTTGGCTCTTTTGGAGAAGAGCTGAATTTGGATCCCAGCTTTGCATATACCAGCTGGGTTCCCTTGGCAAGTCAATTACCTTCCCTAGGCCTCAGCCAGGTCATGGTAACACCTGGGTTTGTTCTGAAGATTAACGGAGACGAAACATGGAGCAATTAGCAATTACAGTGTCTGACACACAGTCAACCTTCAATGAGAGCTGTGATTTATTATTAAAATGATGTGCCTGGTTCGGGGCAGTGATATTCATTTAATTAAAAGATGGAAACTTTTAACTTGGAAAAGGTCCCCAATAGCAGAAGCTATTCCAGGGTTATGAGAGTGGGAAGGGCCACGTTATTTTTGGCCTGAAGATAGCTTGGTGGGTGACTTCCAATATGTCAAGACTGAAAGCTGCTCCAGAGGATTTGAGAGCCCAGGGAAAGAAGTTAAAGCTGCCCTTTCAGCACTATAGGAGGTTTACTTCTCCTCCTCTGGTGAGAAGAAGTGCCTTCAACTTGAGAAAAGGACTGGGTAGTGGTGGAAGTGACAGTGAGCCAGTGGCACCATCTTTCAAGCCTTCATCTTGGTGGCAGCAGTGCTCTGAGGACAATAATGTACTCTATTTCTCCTGCACTGGGACCGAGCATGAATGGCACTTGGGTTGAAGCCCCAAAATTTATGTTGTAAAATAATGGGATATCTTGACTGTTGAAGGTTTTGTAAAATGTACAAAGAGCTAGAGTGGCTTTGGACTTCTCAACAGCAACTCTGCAAACAGAAGATAATGGAGCAATGTTTCCAACAATCTGAGGGACAATTGTTTGTTTGTTTTTTTTTAATTGAGGTAAGGTCTCACTAAGTTGCCTAGGTTCAACTCCTGGGCTCAAGCCACCCTCCCCCAGCCTCCCAAGTAGCTGGGGTTACAGACGTGCACCACAGCACCTGGCAGAGGGACAATTATTTCTAAACTAGAATTTGGTACCTGGCCAAATGATCAATGAAGTGTGTAATGGAATAAGGACACTTTCAGACACACAAGTGCTCAAAAAATTTACCTCCCACGTACTCTTTCTGAGTAGAGTTGGTGGAAGATGTGTGCCACCAAAATGAGGAATTAAACCAAGAAATTGAAAGGCACTGGACTCGAAAGACAGAGGGTCCTGCCAACACACGGCAGACAGAGGAAATGATGGTGAAGAGAGATCCCACCTTGACAGCTGAGAATCAGGTCTGGGGAGCATCAACTCAGACTCTGGAGCAAGCCAGAAGATTCTAGGAAAGTTTCCTTCAAGCAATGAAAGTAATAGAATAACTGATGTGAATGTTTGTATGGAGAAAATATTTATTCAACTAGGGGACAATGTGGTGATAAATTAATAATGACAGACAACTAAGACAAGGGGGGGAAAAGGTATTAACTCTAGGGGATGGAGAAGTTGTAAAGCAAAAGTTTATGATCATCTTACTACTTAAAAACAACATAGCAGTGATATTTACAATAGCCAAAAGGTGGAAGCAATCCAGATATCCATCAACTGATGAATGGATAAACAAAATGTGCTATATTCATACAAAAGAATATTATTTAGTCTAATAAAGAAAGGAAATTCTGATACATGCTATGATATGGATGAATTTTGGAGACATTATGCTCAGTGAAATGTCCAGTCACAAATGGACAAGTACTGTAGGATTCCACTTATATGAGGTACCTAGAGTAGTCAAATTCATAGAGGCAGAAAGCAGGGGCTGGTTACAGGGGCCATGGGGGTGGGGAATGGGGAGTCAGCATTTAATGGGGACAGAGTTTCTATGCGATGATGAAAACGTTCTGGAAATGGATGATGGTGATGGTTGTGCAACAATGTGAATGTACTTAATACCACTCAGTTGTACACTTAAAAATGACTAAAAGGATGAGTCTTATGTGTATTTTAGCACAATAAAAAATCTTTAAAAAAACAAACAAAAATGCCCTGTAAGGTACTATATAAATGAATGGAATTATAATTATTTTTCTCATAGTGATAAATATCAGATTTTAAAGAATCAGGTGTTAGGGATCTCACTTTCATTTTCAAAACCAGGTGTAAAAACTACCTTTTTCCTATAAAATTACATATCTTTACTTTTAAAATCTGTGGTTAGAAATATATACCCCAAAAAATAATCTTCTGTGCATCTGTCTTCCAGTGATAACTAATATGCCTTAAGATTACTTTATATGTCTCTTCTAACATATAAATTTTAGTGTAAAAAATCTGATCATACTACATATATGCCTTAAAAATTGCTTTAAAAATTTTTACAAAACATTTTGCCTTCTTTTCACATCTTTGTCTATATAAACACATTCATTTTCTTTTATTTTTAATAACTCTGGGATCAAGATATATTTCATATTAATATAAGTGCCTCTTAAAAAGACAAGTCCCTCTGTAGTTAAAAAGAAAGTTTTCAAAAGCCTCCTTCTGTATTTCATATTTTCTCCAAGACATTAAATGTTGATTTTTGTTTTAAGAACAAAGTCATTCCAATTGTAAATCATGAGATTATTTTTTCCTTACTCGGTAAAGCAAAATAAAAGCTTGTTTAGAGATGACAGATGATGTTTCTTCTGCTTGCCTTGGTGGGAAAGGACTCCAGATGCTTCGTTCAATTCCACCTGCAGCCAAACTGCTAAGCAGTTAAATGCAAGGAGCAGTCAGACAGGTTTAACGAGAATGATGTGTCCCACTCCACACCCACCTTTGCAAGACAGAACTGCTTCACGGGTTTGTTGAAACTGCTGTGAAACTGTGCTTTAACTTTTTCCTATATCTGAAATGTTTCTGTCTCATGCCAGCATGGTTTAAATGTTTCAGATCAACATTCTGCTAATGAGTACAAAATGCACAAATAAGTTAGATATGCTGCTGTGGGCATAGACTTATTACAGGAGAAGAGAATCCATTGGGTTCTGCTGATTTGCATAATTTTTTCTTGAATCCAACTCTTGCTAAAGGGAAGCTTTCTCCTTTGGAGGTTTGCAGTCAGTTTACTTAAATTGTGAGGAGCTAGTTAAAGAAACAAGAAGCAGCCCAGTTCTCTTAGAGTTTCTCAAGTACGAATGGCCCATGGATTACTGAAGGTTTCAGGAGGAAACTCTCCTCTTTCTGAGGTCTGCAGCCCTGTGCTCCGGGTTATGGAAGGATTCCTAGGAAGATGGAAGGATTCGAAGGATTTCTAGGAATACGCTACAGAAAGTTGCCAGCACGCCACAGGGCAGGATTGTCTTTCTAAATACTATTGGGTGGTGGTTGTAACTGCCCTCCACTAAGTGATCATTTCCCATCCACAATGAATGGTATTTGCCATTGATGTGAAAAGTTCTAGAACAAGAGTTGATCACTCTCAAGGAAAGCCCCAGGATCTGCACCTTGCCGCTTTCAAAATGTCTTTTTATTTTTTTATTTTTTTTTGAGACAGAGTCACACTCTGTTGCCCAGGCTAGAGTGCCATGGCATCAGCCTAGCTCACAGCAACCTCAAAACCCTGGGATTAAGCAATCCTTCTGCCTCAGCCTCCCGAGTAGCTGGGACTACAGGCATGTGCCACCATGCCCAGCTAATTTTTTCTATATATATTTTTAGTTGTCCAGATAATATCTTTCTATTTTTAGTAGAGACAGGGTCTCGCTCTTGCTCAGGCTGGTTTCGAACTCCTGACCTTGAGTGATCCTCCCGCCTCGGCCTCCCAGAGTGCTAGGATTACAAGTGTGAGCCACTGCACCTGGCCTCAAAATGCCTTTATAAAAAAACAAATGCTTGCAATAACAAATTCCCCCTCCCAAACCCCGCCAAAAACAAGCAAAAAAAAAAAAAAATGCCACTAGAAAACAGTATGCACCTTTAAAAGTAATGTTAACAGGATGTTTTACATGAGGCTGGAAAATACTCATGATATAATACTAAATTAAGAAGCAGATACAAACTTGTATATAGAATTTAACATCAGTTAGGTAAAAAAAATTCATTGGGGGAAAAACTGGAAGGAAATCTACCAAAAATGCTTAGCATAATTACCTTGTCTGGTTGGTATAATTATAGATGAAATTCTCTTAGCTTCTCTCCATTCCCTTCTGCCTTTTCTGAGTATTTTATATCAGGCTGTTTCACATTTTGTCTCTTGCTTTAGATGTTAGGATCACTGAAGATAGAAACATGGACATTTTCCTTCTTCTTTAATCTCTCTTATGCTGACACTTCTCTCTGCACCAGGGAGACCGTGTGTGTGCAGTAAATACTTTATGATAAGTTGATAATGGTTGCAGAAACTTGTTATTGCCTATGAATGTCTAGGATTTGGGAGATGGTCATTTTGGAAACTGGATTACATGTCATTTGCATTATATTCCACCCAAAGTTAGATGTCAGATCGTTTATGGCATAGTTTTTCATTCTTCTTTTATGTTGTTTAGTATATAAATCCCCAATTTCACTTTTTCTAAACAATGGCAGCTATGTTCAAACAAAACAAAACAAATACATGCACTGTGATTGGAGGATATCAAGAAAGACAATCACCTTACGTTAGCAATACAACTAAAAATAGTAAGAGGGTCCCTAGCACCTGTAATCCCAGTTACTTGGGAGGCTGAGGCAGGAGGGTCCCTTGAGCCCATGAGTTCCAGTCCAGTCTGGGCAACAGAGTGAACCCCTGTCGCTAATATATATATAATAAAAGTAATAATTTCAGGCTTATTACTTTATAGTTTCTGCATATCCAGACATCCCATGCTTCCGGCACAGGAGAATAACAATGGATAGGATACTTTCTTGGTTTCAAGTTGGTACCAAATCATTCCTCAGACATGTGTTCTTTCTTTCTTTCTTTCTTTTTTAAATGAGATATGGTCTTATTTATTAACTCAAAAAATCTTATTTTTGGCTGGACTCAGACTTAGAAGTAGATGCTCTCAGAGGGGACAGCCTACGTCTCTTGGCAATCTGTTCTTGGTGCTTTTCTTTGGCCTTCTTCATTCTCTTGGCCAAAAGTTAAGCATATTCTGCAGCCTCTTCCTTATTTTTCTTAGTACACTGTTTCTTCAGAGCAATACGCCAGCCCGCGTTTATGTTGCAGGACACGTGGAGTTACAAGTCGCTGAATCTTGGGTGCTTTGGTCCTAGGTTTCTTACCTTCTTTATTTAAGGGCTTCCTTACAACATATTGGCGAACATCATCTTCTTTAGACAGATTTTAGTTTGCAGATTCTGCTAGCTCTTTTGGGCCCCAGACAATGAGGTACTATAGTATCAGTCAGTCCAGGGATACTCTTCTCCCCCCTTTTTTTTTTAACAATAACCAAGTTGAGAATGCTCAGGCTGGCATCCACAATACAACCCCGAACAGACTTGCATGTTCTTTCTCCAGTTCTCCTTGGTCTATAACAGGAATGGCCCTTACTCACTAGCAGGCACCCATGGCCATGGGTCAAGACACCCTGCTTCATGGGGAAACCGTGCTTGTCGTTCCAACCACGGATTTGGACCACGTAACCCTTCCTTTCTTCACCCAGAGTGTAGGCAGCAACTTCCATGGCCATACGCTTCTCATAGAAAGTACAAAGTCTGCGTTCATCGTCCACTTCAATGAGTTTCTAGCACCTGGTGGCTGGGAAGGAGATATTTAGCTTCATTTTGAAGCAGCTGATCACCTCCAAGGTGCAACAAAAAAGATAAGAAATGTGTTCTTTCATGCCTGATGGGACAGGATTTTGACATAGTGGAAAGGGCATGAGACTAGAAACAGACAGAATTCTGCTATTTTAGATATCAAGTCACTCAGGGAAGTTTCTTAACCTCTCTGGGACTTACTATTTTCTTTCTATTAAAAGGTAGGGTTTGGTTTATGTTGGTGCTTAGATTGAGTAAATGTCTCTGGGGCCAGAGCAGGCCTGGTCCAGGTGCAGTGGGTGGGGACTGGCCTCCAACCAGTCTGGCACCACCATGATCTGTTCCTGCTACTGGCTGTCCTCTTAGGGTTTCATTTGGAGAAAGAGTTCTGAGGCTCTACAAGTTTTTAAAACAACTTGTGGAAAAGTTCTTTAAGGCAGCTTTTGTTTCTGTTATTCTCTATAGAATATAAATTTTGAAGTCCTTCAGTAAAAGCTGATTAGGTTTCATAGGGTTCTTCATGTTGCTACTAGCACGTTATATAGTTACATGGTGTTTGCTGATAACTGAGTTTGCTGGCAATAATCTGCATCTTGACTTTATATTTATAGAAGTTTGAGTATGTGTTCAATCCCAGTATGTTAAACAGATTCACGGTCCCTCACAATCATGAAAAGCTTAGAAAATTACTTTGAGAGTATATTAAAAAGGTTAACTTGTTTGGCTCTTGTATTATATTTATTGACGATGTGGCTTCCCCACTAAAATAAGCATGAGCTACTGTTTAGGTTGGTGGGTTAAAGTCACTTGACCATGGGTGTGGGTCGCCCCTGTGTAGTCCCAGCTGTGCTAGCCATCACTGGTATCCTTCACCTCCAGCCTCCCATCTAGCAAACTTGGACTTTTTTTTTGAGACAGAGCTTACTCTTTCACCCCGGCTAGAGTGCAGTGTCGTCATTGTAGCTCACAGTAACCTCAAACTCCTGGGCTAAAGAGATCTTTCTGCTTCAGCCTCCCAAGTAGCTGGGACTACAGGTGTGACCCAAGACACCTGGCTACTGGCTACTTTTTCTATTTTTAGTAGAGACAGGGTCTCAGGGTCTCGTTCTTGTTCTTGGCTGGTCTCAAACTCCTGAGCTCAAAAGCAATCCTCTTGCCTCAGCCTCCCAGAGTGCCAGGATTACAGGCGTGACTTACAATGCCTGGCCAAACTTGGACTCTTAATGAAAAAGAGGATCAGGCAGGAAAGTGTGGTTGAATCCTCAACATCCATGTTATCCAGTTAAAGGCAGTCAAAAAACATACTCTCAAAACACAAAGGATAGCACAACTTATTTGTGCAAAACCAAAACAAGTGGCAGCAATTAAAAAAAGCAAATTCATCACTGCAGTGACAGAAAATAAGATGTTCGCCTAGGCTATTTATTTCTAAAAAGTTAACCACCCTCCCATAGCAAGAATGAAAACCACTATAAGCAGAAAAATTCTCTTGTTTCTGAAGAACACTTAAACCAAGGAAAATAGAGATAGTTCTGGGCTTCTTCAATGAAAGCTTTAAATGGTGTCAACGACTTCAGGAGAGATCAGTCTTATTTTTGTATAATGAGATCCTAGATTTCATTATTTCTGGAGGATTCTAATTTATTCATACAAATGGAAGAGAAAGAGTAAAATACACATATATATTCCATCACTAAAAATGTAATTGTCTGCCATTTTAATATGCATTTTCTTTACTTCACCTTATAGTTTCAATCCTAACTTCTTTAGTTCTGATTTATTAAAAACGCTACTTCCCCGACAGGCAGAACAGTTACTTTAACTCACAGGTTGTAAATCTTTGTGTGACGAAGGAATATCATTTACCAACAAAGAGAGATAGCAGAGTTCCCATGGGATTGAGCAAGTAAATGATTCCTCTTAATCTTGCTGAAATCAAAGTGTTCTGTTTAGTTTTAAAATCTGCCTCGGGTATGACTGATACCTCTTTCCTAACTTCAAGGTCATTTCTAAGGTCAGACAGAGAGAAAGTTGCCTGTCAGTGATCCATCTCTATCAGCACGAGGGGAGCTATCTATGAGTGGCAGGGAAAAAATAGCTGACCTTAGTCAGGGCAGCTAGTGAAGACGTTGCCAGACTTTGGATTCTGAACTTTAAAACCTACTTGTAAGAAAGAAACTACTTTTAAACCCCTTTGTTGTGCTCCCACAATTCTATAAATACACCTTTATTATAGCATATCTAACATTGTGTTGTAATTATTTGTTTTCCTATTGCAGAATTTGATATATCCTAGAGACCAAGAGCCATGCCTTATTCATCTTTATATGTCTAGCATTGAGCCTATTGTGTGGCACATAGTAGATTTTCAATAACTACTTTTTAAATCAATGCATGTTAAATGTCTTCAAGAGGGAAGCTTACTGATTCACATGTGGAATAAGGATGGGAAGAAACATTAAAGGTTAAAATTTCACATCCAACAGGGCGAGCACCATGGCTCACGTCTGTAATCCTAGCACTTTGGGAGACCCAGTCGAGAGGATGGCTTGAGCTCAGGAGTTTGAGGCCAGCCTGAGCAAGAATGAGACCTCCGACTCTACTAAAAATAGAAAAAGTAGCCAAGTAGCCAGGTGTGCTGGGTGTGCCTGTAGCTCCAGCTACTTGGGAGGCCGAGGCAGGAGGGTTGCTTGAGCCCAGGAGTATAAGGCTGCAATGAGCTATGACAACACCATTGCACTGCATGCAAGGTGATAGAGCAAGACACTGTCTCAAAAAAAAAAAAAAAAGGAAAATTTCACATCCAACCAAGAGCTTTTGCTTTAATGGATGGTACCTTAGCTTCAGTTTTCAAGAACGTTCACATACTGTATCTCATTCGACTCTCACTGTAGATCTGGAATGTTGGTAGGGCAAGTATTATTATTAAATATTTCCATTTTGCATGTGAAGAAATCAAGTTCTTGCCCAAGTAGTTAGTAGGACTATATAGTAGGACTTTGGGGTCTGTAAGCCTCAATCTTCATCATGAGATGAGCCAACCTAGTGACTGATGTGCATGTGTGAGAATTCCATTTGTTTAGGACACCAATCCATTTATTTCCTCATCTTATCTTCCTTTATCACCCTTAGAAAAAGATAAATGAAAGGCATTGTCTTCTCAGACCTGGCACATTTGGTTAACTGGAAGCCTTTTGTGTTCTTGGGAATGCTGGGCAAGTGCAGGAAGCAGTTAAGACCAGGCCAGAAGTGATGGCAGCCAGAGGGGTGTGACTGGTGGATTGTGCTTTTCACCTCTTCCCCTGCTTTGTAAACAGATTCTAACAGCTCTGGGAGTCTGGGTGGTGTTTGGGAGCCTGGTTTCTACTACCAAATGTGAGCTCTCAGGGGGCCCCTTGGCCAAGAGGAGCTTTTGTCACCACTGGGAGGTGGTTCATAGATACGTGTGTTGTTTTTAAGGAGACTTCTATTGTGCAATTGCATGCCCCTTTTATTACACATTATTAGAAAAGAGGAATCCCTGAATTTTTAAAATTGACGTTTTACTATAACACTTTTTAGGACAATTGGTGTGCCTTATTCATCTTTGTATTTTGCAGAGTTTGGCATTGGCCCTCCCATATAGTAAGTTATAACTACTTGCTGAACAAATGAGGTGTATAGAGGGAAAACATCCTAAATCAAATTTTGTACATTATGCACTAACACCCTGAACTGGCCTTTCTCCCCTCCAACTAATGAATACTGTGGGCTGTTTGTACAGGGGCTGACTTCCAGCCATTGATTCCATTTCAGAAAAAAATTGTCTTGTCTATACATCAGTGTTTGTACAGGTTGAGCATCCCTAATCTGCAATTTGGAAATCCAAAATGCTCCAGTTTGAAACCTTTTTTTTTGTTTGAGACAGAGTCTCAATCTCTCGCCCTGGCTAGAGTACAGTGGTGTGATCATAGCTCACCGCAACCTTCAACTCCTGAGCTCAAGTGATCCTTCCACCTCAGCCTCCCAGAGTGCTAGGATTACAGGTGTGAGCAGCCATACTTGGCCTCAAAATCTGAAACTTTTTGAGCAGTGGAAAATTCTACACCTGACCTCCCGTGATGGGTTGCAGTCAAAACTTTGTATCATGCACAAAATTATAAAAAATATTATATAAAATTACCTTTAGGCTATGCGTATAAGGTATATATGAAATATAAATGAATATCATGTTTAGACCGGGGTCCCATCCCCAAGATATTGTATTTCATTATGTATATGTAAATAGTACAAAATTCTGGTCCCAAGCATTTTGGATAAGAGATACTCAACCTGTGTAATCATTTAAACACTTGATCACATTTCCCTTTATTAAAGATTAGAGGAAACTGAGAAAATGCTGGGAATTATTGGGTGTTAGAACAGTGGTAAACTTTATCTCGTTGTTTGACTCCTTGAATTTAAGCTCTTCAACTGTGAAGAAAAAGAACAAGACATTTTGTCAAAGATTGCACCTAAAAAATGGAGGTGTCATTAGAAGTGCTATAATATGGCAAGTTTTAGAAAACTCCCCCAACTTCGTTTACAACATGAAAATGTATCAATAATTTGATTTTTATCTTTTGTTTTCAGTTCATAAACATTTCTGAAATACATTGTGTGCAAATACATTGTGTGCAATACATTGTTTGGCATTGTCTGGGAAGATGAGAAATATTTATTATAAATATCTTTAAATGGCATACAAAATAGAGTAATTTAACTGTTTCCCACATTGTATTAATAGAAACAGCTTGTCATGGATGGTGTGACAGGGTCTGTATCTAAAACCAGTTCAAGGAGACTACGGTGTAGTTAACACTCAGCCTAACTGGGAGTGGCCCCTGAGCGAGTTGCTGGAATGTTCTGGCTCAGAGTTACTGGTCTGAACTGAGCGGATGATATCAGTCCAGGGTTCCTCGCTGCAGTCAGACTCAAGCCGCAGGAGGGCCTCCGCCACTGCCTGTGCAAAGATCTCTGAGTTCCAAAAGGGACCCACGAGAGACAAACATGCCCAAAGTTCCTTTACAAATTTTGGAAACCGGGTCTGGGGGTCGAAGTCTTACAATTTCTCATTTAAAATGACCATCAAAAGGGAAAATAAAAGAAATTGCAACTTATATTTTCATGTTATCCCATGAAAACAATAGTTGTAGCGTTCCCGTCTTTATCTTTCTGCCAAAGAAATGAATTACTTATGGTGAAGACTTTGCCAGAAAGTGGCGGTTCTCTGTAAAAGTCGCCTTTACACGTCGGAAATCGAACTTCTGAGGCAAATTCCTGAATTACTGGAATAAAAGAAAACAAACAAAAAGGCCCCGAAACAAAATCCATCAACTAAGCGTTCTCTCCTCAACCGTGTTTCCACTCAAAGCTCTGTTGGCAGAGTTTCCAGGGATGAACAAAAGTAAATGTTTAATAAGTAATTGTCCAATCAAGTGGCCCTTCCATTCCAGCTTATTTCCGCCCCAGGGACCGAGGAAATCCTCAGAAGCCGGGCCACGCTTTCCCCGCCGGGGCTGCCCAAGCGCTGAGCGCAGTGGTCCCCGCGAGCGCACGTCCTCCCCGCGGTCGCCGCGCCAGGCTGGCTGGTTGCGGGGACCCGCCCCTCCTTGCCTCACTCGGGCCTGGGCGGCGCAGGGTGGAGCCGCCCGCCGGCGGGCGCAGGTGGGGAGGGGCGGCCGGAGCGCGTCGGAGCGCGGGGGGCGGGGGAGGTGCGGCGGCGGCCGCACCCCACCCTGAGAAGAAACCGGCCAGGTGTGGCTTGGGCGCCCGGTGCCAGCGGGGAGGAGACTCGCGCCCCTGCCGACCAACACCAACACCCTGCCCCGACCCAGCTCCTCTGCGCCCGCGCCGCCCTCCAAGCCACAGCTCTTCCTCCCGCTCCTGCCCTCGCCAGTCGCCGTCCCCGCTCGCAGCGGCCGGGACGCCCCGGCGGAGAGCAGTATCCTCGCGACACTTCTGCTCTCCCCCGCCCCCATTTCCTGGTCGTCTGCCTGTCCGCGCGCCCCCAGCGCCTTCTCCGAGCCGGCGGGCCACGCTTATGCCTCGGCGCTGAGCCGCTCTCCTGAGTGCCCGCCGACATGAGCTGCAACGGAGGCTCCCACCCGCGGATCAACACGCTGGGCCGCATGACCCGCGCCGAGTCCGGCCCCGACCTGCGCTACGAAGTGACCGGCGGCGGCGGCGGCGGCGGGGGCGGCTACGGGGGCGGCTTCGGGGGCACCACCAGGATGTACTGCTCGCGGCGCTGCACGACCAACGACCAGAACTCGGACGGCTACTGGTGGGTACCCGGCCGGAGAGCGCGGGGCCGGCTGCGCGTCTCCACCTTCTAGCAGAATCCTGGCAAGCTGGGGCGGGAGGGCCTCCTTGGCCGACGAGGAAACCGGGGCCAGGGGAAAGAGAGGCTTTTTGCCCGGGATCACGGGAACATTTCCTGGCAGCGCTGGGAGCAGGGCCCAGGTGTCCTCACGCCCAGCGCGCCTCGCGGACCCGGGTGGGGGTGTGGGTGCGTGCGGGCGCGACTCCGCGTCTGGGAGCGGAACTAGGTCCCACCTTTCTCCCCTCCCGCGAGCTCGGGCGGGCGGCACGGGCCAGCGAGGGGCCGGGGAGGGCGCGCGGGGTGCGGGCCGGCCGGGGAGGCTCTCCGCCGCCCCTGGGGCAGCCCCCCGCGCGGCTGGCCGGGCTGCCGCGGCCTTTGTTCGGGCTGGCAGGTAGGAGGTCGGGAGGGGCGGGGCCGCGACCTCAAAACCCAACCTCTTTAACTTTACTCAAAAGTCAATCAGTAAAGGAGCGGGGGTCCGTCCCTGTCTGGCGGCCAGTGTGGCATTCCGGGCTCTGCCGTCTCTACCAGCTCACCCCGAATTCCTGGTCACCCCGATACCACGACCGCGGCGGTGCTTGGGCTACTCGGCCACCGAGGGCATCTGT
>VBSM01000413.1:3002753-3045884 GCA_008086735.1 Cheirogaleus medius | reverse complement strand
CCCCCCCCCGCCCTGAAACCCCTAACACAATCTGCCAAACACACAGTGTGAAAATAGAGAACCATCCTACCAGAAAGAAAGTGAGTGGATGCTTGAGCCCAGGAGTTTGAGGTTGCTGTGAGCTAGGCTGACGCCACGGCACTCACTCTAGCCTGGGCAACAGAGTGAGACTCTGTCTCAAAGAAAAAAGAAAAGAAAGAAAGTGAGTGGAGCTGCCACAGTTCCTGGGAGAGGACAAACTGAAGAAGACTCAGAGGAGGCCCTCTTTTTAAAATCCGTAGGGAAAAAACCCCTCCTTTTCTGCTCACTGTTGGGGTGGGGATGGGGTTATAGGAGAATAGATGGGCTCCCTGATTGAGCTGTTGGAATCAGGGTAATGAGATGAGTGGTAATATCCTCTGCTGGGCCTTCTGTTTGCCTTTGTTGTTCTGCTTTACTAAGCCAAGCAAACATGCATAAAGTACCTGCTGTGTGCAAAACCCTGTGTTGTAAGGTTAGGTGCTTGTAAGAGTTGAAGACGTAAGTTGTGGGATTTTGCACTCCAGGAGTCGGGTAGCCAAGTGAGCAAAAACTACTGCAGGAGTTGGGCAGAGGTGTGATCAGGAAAGTTCCATAGAGTTCCATACAGTGTTTGGTCTGTAACCTTTGAAGGATGGAAACATAACACTTCAGCTGATGTGGGGGTGTTTAGTGGGTCTTGTAGAGGTCCTTAAATAAAGAAGTAAAAATATATTTTTTCTTTTTACATAAGATCCTTTGAAGAAACTCAAACAAAATATGTGAAAAATGCTTTGAAAATGATAAAGAGCTAAGCAGAGAGGCTTTAAGATCAATACGAATGTATTACATAATTATCATAATTTCCAGCACACATTGACTGAGCTTTTCCTAGGCTGTTATTTCATGAACCTGAATACAGGGAGACATATGACTCTTTCTGGCACACGTACAAGACCCTGTGTTGATTGAATCAACAAAGGAAAGGAGAGAGAGAGGAAGAGAGAGATGGAAAGAGGAAGGAAAGAGGAATCCAATGAAAGAGAAAGTATGTAAACAAAAAGAAACAGTTAGGGGGCATGGACTGAGTGTCTAATGAACAGTATAGATTGTTATAAAATTATTTTTATAAAACAAAGACTGTTTTACTGTTTATCTAAAAAATATTTTTACCTTATAATGCCCTTCTCCAAAATATTTGTCTTATACTTTTTTCTATAATCTTTTTGGCAATAAGTGTTAAACTAATGCTTTAAGACAGCTAATTTTGTACTCTTATTTTTAAAGAAAAGAGTGTCATTTGAAGGTAGTAAAATAAAACATAGGAAGTTCTATAATAGTGTTCACAGGTTCATGTGGTCCGTCCTTGGACTGAAATCCAGAACGCATTTTCGTTTTAGCCACTGATGAAGGGATCTCTATGCAAACATTTGGAACCATTACTTGTCTAAACGAGTTTTAGAACAAATTAAAAAAAAAAAAAAGTTTGAGCAGGCAGGTTGTTTGTAGTATGAATCATTTGTACTTGTGAGTTTTAAGATAAAATAGAATTTTGGAAGAGTTAAACATTTTTAAGGGCGAATGTTATTTTTTCAAGGATAGTTATTCATTTTAGTTTAGAAGTCAGTATTCTTTTGATTGATTTGACCCAAATGAGTTTGTTTTCTTTCTTTTTTTTAAAGCATGTGACACCTTCCATCTTCTGTGCCACTGAAATGAGATTTAAGAATCGAAACTTGTGACTTGTTAGTTTGATTCCTAATATGGTTTAAAATCACCCTACCCCTAACACCCATACGTAACAGTATTAAAAATTTCTTTGAGGCTAGGGATTTTTTTTTTTTTTTTTGAGACAGAGTCTTGCTCTGTTGCCCGGGCTAGAGTGCCTTGGCATCAGCCTAGCTCACAGCAAACTCAAACTCCTGATTAAAAGCAATCCTTCTGCTTCAGCCTCCTGAGTAGCTGGGACTACAGGTGTGAGCCACTACACTCAGCTAATTTTTTGTTTCTATTTTTAGTTGCTGGGCTAATTTTTTCTATTTTTAGTAGAGACAGGGTCTTGCTCTTGCTCAGGCTGGTCTCGAACTCCGGACCTCAAATGATCCTCCACCTCGGCCTCCCAGAGTGCTAGGATTACAGGTGTGAGCCACTGCGCCAGGCCGAGGCTTAGGGATTTTTAATATCCTTATACACTTGTTAAATAAGTATATCTATTTAAACATTATTTCTTCATGCATGATGGAATTTTACATTTTCCCAAAGTACACTATATAAGTTGAAGAGGAAACTTAATTACCAGAACATAGACTTTCGTATTGTTTTCAGTAAGGAAGGAATGAGTTTGGTGGTTTCATAAAATTGAGTTACAGAATGAGTGAGGTGAAGAAATCAAGCCCAACAGGTGGAGGTCTAGAAAATTTCTCAGACAAAAAAAAATCTAAAATTATGTGGTCAATAAAAAATATATGTAGCCTTAGAAAGTTTTGAATTGCTCACACTTTTTAAAAATGCACATGTTCCCTGAAGCAAGCTTTCCTGGCTCTAGTGCTGAAGAGTCCAGCATGCACACATGGCTGGTGAATGACGGCAAACTGACCTGGTGGGTCCTTTCCACCTGCACTTCCTCCTTGATTTAAGTACAGCCAGTTCTGTGCGGAGTCTTCACTGGGCCTGCTAAGACAAGCAAATTGACATTTCAAGGTGGATTCTCTTTCCCCAGTCACTACGCCTCAGTGGACCTGAGTCTCCCCCCGTCTTGTTTTGGGGACTGAGCCATCCGAGAGGTGTACACCTGGCTCCCTTTCTTGCCCGGGCCTATTTCCAAGGGGTATTCTTGGCCACGCCTCGGACCTAAGTGGCATGCTTACGAATGAAAGACAGGATGAGTAGATGAAATTTGCCGCAGATGAAATTTGGTTAATCAGATCAGATCATACTTTCCTGAAGACAAATAGCAACACCAAAGACTCTCAATTTCACTGTACCAGCACTTTTGCTTTTCGCTTTTTTGACCGTTCAAAAGATTAAGTTTCTGTGCCTTCCCCTTTCTTGTAATCTATTTACTAAAGTGACGTGCAAAACACAGAAGGGTTTTAGCACTACCAAGGGCGTGTGGTGCATATATGCAAGTCCTTTAGAAAAGCATGAAGAATTTTTTTAGTGTTACTAACAGTATGTGAAGTTACACGTTTTTTTTAAGTTCAGGTATGTGTGGCCGAGGAAACAGATTAGGTGTCTTGTCTTAATAGAGATGTCAGCTGACCTCTAGAGGTACCGTGTTTCCTCGAAAATAAGACAGGGTCTTACATTTATTTTTCCTCAGGAAGACACTCTAGGGCTTATTTTCAGGGGATGTGTTATTTTCCCCTCAAAGCCTCAGCTTGCAGCACGCACAGGATGGCCGGGACCTGACAGGGGGAGCCGACCTTGTTGGTGGGGCTGTCCGCACCTTTCCAGTCACCTCTGGGATAGCAGCTGTCACGACGGGGGCAGATGAGAAGGGCTGCTAGTCTTCTTTACCGCGCTGCGACGAAATGCATGGGTTGTGCAGACACGCTGTGTAGCCACGCCCGTCACTAGGTCTTATTTTGGGGGTAGGGCTTATATTGCGCAAATGCTTAGAAATCCTGCTAGGGCTTATTTTATGGGTAGGTCTTATTTTGGGGGAAACATGGTAGGAATGTCTTCTAGTAGAAAACTAGGGGGAGGGAATAAAAAAATAGAGAAAACCCACCAGTGTTTTAAGCCAGCATTTAGTTGTCAACGTTTAATTGCCTTATCCCCTTTTCCTGGATGCAATTCATTTCTAAGTATTGTGTAACTAACTACTCTAGTAGTTGGGTAAAAAGAAGGTGGCGAGTTCTATAGTTTGTGGTAAAATGAATTTGGTCTTGTAAATTCACGTTAAATAGACTTGTATGTACATTTTGGTGTATTCATTCACAATTGAGTTTGAAACTCCCTGTCCCTGTTTTTAAATACATTTTTTTTCCCCTTTTTTTATTATAGACATGGTCTCACCCTTGCTCAGGCTGGTTTTGAACTCCTGAGATCAAGCAGTCCTCCTGCCTCAGCCTCCCAGCGGACTAGGATTACAGGCATGAGCCACTGCACTCAGCCCCTAAATACATTTTGTTTTAGAATAGTTTTAGATTTAGAAAGGTTGCAAAGATAGTGCAGAGTTTTTGTATACCCCTCACCCAGTTTCCCCTATCTGCCTCCATCTTATAGTTTTTACAGTGGCACACATTATTAAGTCATTTAAGGAACTCTGACTTTCCATTGTGCTGACAGATAACTCTTCCATGCTTGGGATATGCTTGGGACTGCATATAAATTGTGGGAATCAACCTTGGAACCAAATTGCTGGACAGAATTTCTAAATATTTCAGAAGAAAGGTTCTCCCAACCCCCTGTAATAAAGAAAACAAATGTAATTACACAGGACCTTCTCAATTCCTTATTCATCCTAGGATTCTAAATGAGGTTTCTGAATTTCTTAATTTTTTCCTTTGTCTCTTGAATTTCTTTCCTTTATTTTGTAACAGGTACATTTTGCAGTGTTCTGAGTTGGGTGGAATTTTGCACACGCTGGGACAACAGATATGGTCTTGTTCCTATCTCAGCAGTACGAGAAATGTGCTGCATTTCCTGCATAATTCCAAGTGGAAGAAAGAGACTGGTTGCATTTGTGGGGGGAGAAAGAGAGGCTGTCCTGGTTTTGATGGGTGGACAGTTCAGGAACATTGCCCAGGCCTGCCCGGTGGAGCCTGTGTCATCGTTGGGGAGTGGTTCCCAGGGAGGGCTGGATTCCTCACCCACATTCAGCTAGTGCTGGCTTGTTGGGGAGCCTTGCTTGTGGGGAGGGAACCCAAATAGCTAGAAGAAGAAAGTCCTTCCCTATGGTGAGATGATGAAGTCAGGCGATGCTGTGGGAGAAGTTCTCACATTCTTGTGATCCTATCCCATCTATGCATAGTACAGCCATTGTTTTTTAAACTTTTTTTTTTAATAAGGACTTTCTTTACATAAAGACACACACACGTAAGAGAAAATCCAGCTGGTCAGACAGGCATCAACAGATAAAAGCAGGTATAGGCTGGCCCTGGCTAAAGGGTGAGGAACTCCACCGTCTTGTAGCACATTCATGAGGATTTTTCACAAGCATTAAATCTCTCTTAAAGCAAACTACAGTAGGCTGTGCTGCACTATAATGTATCCTGGCAAATTTGAAAAACTGTTTTATTATGCTTTGCTCTTTTTTGGATTCACTTATGTCTGTTGAGGAGCAAATTAAATTCCTTCCGTCTCTTTCTTTAAAATAAAGACCATTAAAATACAGACCATCAGCAACGTTTTTCTTCAACATCACTGTTGTTTTAAGGTTTCTGCCATACGTCTTCCAGAAAAGTGGCTTATTTGAAATGCACATTGAATGAGCCTAAATGTAGAGAAAAATGTTTATTCTAGGAACATATTGAAAGGACAAGGGGCTTGTTTTTGCATCAAAGATACTGCACTCAAATTTTCCATCACTTTCTTCACACCATGAGTTTTCTACCATTACCATCTTTTATTAGAATTGCAGAAAATACTTCTGTAAAATAAGCTTTTCTCCTGTCTCCCACCTTTTCCTTCAGCCAGACTTGTCAGTGAAATCATCATATTCTGTGTATGATGCTGTGAGGTCTTCCTACAGAGGGACTGGTGGGGTCTTGGCATTAGGGACGTGTGGGATGACCCGATACATAAGCTGAAATAGCTCGGTGTCAGTGACATTGCCAGAAGTGTGTTTTTCAACTCACAAGGAATATTTCTGGTTTGGATCATGGACCGGGGGTGCAAAAAAGCTTGCTGCAGAGGACATTATTGAGCTAATTGGTAAAATTTTAAAAAGTTCTGTGGATTAAGAAATAGTGTTGTATCACTTTTAAATTTCTTTTCTTTTCTTTTCTTTTCTTTTCTTTTCTTTTCTTTTCTTTTCTTTTCTTTTCTTTTCTTTCTTTTTTGAGACAGAATCTCACTCTGTCACCCTGGCTAGAGTGTAGTGGCATCATCACAGCTCACTGCAACCTCAAACTCCTGGGCTCAAATGATCCTCCTGCCTCAGCCTCCTGAGTAGCTGGGACTACAGGGACACGCCACCACACTCAGCTAATTTTTTCTATTTTTGGTAGAGATGGGGTCTTGCTCTTGCTCAGGCTATTCTTAACCTCCTGGCCTCAAGCAGTCCTCCGGCCTTGGCTTCCCAGAGTGCTAGGATTACAGGCGTGAGCCACCAGGCCTGGCTAAATTTCTTGATTTTGATTATTATACTGTGGTTATATAAGTGAATGTCTTTATTCTTAGGAAATGTATGCTGAAATATTTAGGGGTAAAAGGGCATGATTATTGTTAAATGGGTCAGACAAAAAAATAATATATGTGCATATACACACGTAAATAAATACACACCTGTATATGGAGGGGGGAAAAGGGGCTAAAGGAGACAGCAAAATGTTGGCAATTGGGAAATCTGGGTGAAGGGTTTCACAGGAGTGTTTTAGTCCTATTTTTGCAATGTTTCTGAAAGATTGAAATGATTTCAAAATTGAAAAAAGATACTTCATGTTTGGCTTCTTTGTGTTTGCCTCCTTAGTCAAACCGGTACGATGTCCCGGCACCAGAACCAGAACACCATCCAGGAGCTTCTGCAGAACTGCTCGGACTGTCTGATGCGAGCTGAGCTGATTGTGCAGCCCGTAAGCTTTCTTCTCCTTGCTTCTCCCAAAGTGCCGTCCACACCCGCGTGTGTTCCTAGTTAGCTTCCACCGTCCTAAGCCTAACCTGCACGCCCCCGTTCACTGACCTCTTTCACATACCTGGTGTTTTGGAGATGGTCTTTTTCACAACAGACTAGAGAGGAATGTGTCTCTTCTTAAGCTATTTGTAATTTTGGTTTAACAATGGGAACCAGTGTTCAAACACAGGTTTATTTTTATTATTTATTTAAGAGACAGGGTCTCGCTCTGTTGCCTAGGCTGGAATGCAGTGGCACTCGTAGCTCACTGCAGCCTTGAACTCCTGGGCTCAAGGGATCCTCTCACCTCAGCCTCACAAGTAAGTGGGACTACAGGTGTGTGACACCATACCCAGCTATTTAAAACAAAATTTTTTTTTTTGTAGAGACGAGGTTCCACTATTGTGTCGGGAAAATCCCAGGATGATATAGAAAAACCACCCTCCAAACTGAGATGGTGCCGAGAGACCAAAGAAATGACCCAGACAAATCCAGCTTGATGGGGTAGATGAGTTTATTGGAGGTTACTCACACAGGGCTCTCACTCCTGGGTGCAGCAGGAGTTCTCCGGAGAGTAAATTTTGCATTGCCTTCCTGTTTGTGGAGCCTTAGATTTCTTTCTGGCAAGTGAGACAGAGCTCTCCCTCTGCCTCATTGTATATTTACATACAATACAGGCTGAGCATGCACAATACTTCCCATTAGGCGTGCACTTTAGTACTATAATTAACTAAAGGGTACTAAGGGTACTAAGGCAGCTTAAAACAGTTCAAACTGGTCTTAAAACTTATGACCATGTATGCAAAAGGAGCTACTTAAGAATACCTTTTGTGCTTTGTACTTCTTTCAGCTTTTTTATTTTGATCTATATCTCTAAGTTCAAAAGACACCTGCATGAGATCTGTTAAATATTAAAAGCCAGTGGTAGGGACCTTGTATTTTTCCCTCAGCTGTGTTGCCCAGGGTGGTCTCAAACTCCTGGCTTCTAGCAAGCTTCCTGTCTCGTCCTCCCAAAATGCTGGGATTAAGGTGTGAGCCACCATGTCCAGCCAAACATGGTTTTTTTTTTTTACCCCTGACAAATATTTACACTACAGATTTCCACCCTTTTGGAATTGCAGCAACCTCCTGTTATTTATGTGACTTTGTAATACTTTCTCTTCTTTGAAGTGCAACCTGATGTGTTTCTGTCCTGGAATGGATTGTCATGCACACCATTCATTTATTAATAATAAGATTTTTTTTTCAATGACAATGACCATATTTGGAAAATAACTCTATTTGAGGAATGTAAAAATATGGACAAATAAGCAATTGAAAATGGAGGAAAAATGTTGACATTTGTGAGAACCTTATGATATTTCTTGAGATAACTGAGATATCTTAGGATCTCATTGAGTCAGGATTAGAAATCATGGATTCCATGATATTTGCTATATCAAGTTTTCATTTTAAAATACTGTAGCATTCACATTTGCTCCGAGTTTGCTAAAAACAGACTAGAGATTGGTGGGCCCATAGCCATCTTTTCTATCCCTTTCCTAGGTTGTTTTATGCTTTCAGCAAAGGAACTGAACTGAGTTCCAGACTCCCTGATGCTGACATTAATGTCGGGGTTACATCTGGAATCTGCCTCATCCCGTACCCCTGTTAAATAGTCTATATTTGAAAGAGAGATCTTAACCAAGTGAATTTATGGGTTCTGTTTAGAGACTATGTTAATGTTATGATTCTTAATTTATCTTGTGTGGTTTATAGTTCTGGCTTAATTCATCCAATTGAAAAATAATGTCATTTTAGTCAATGTACGAAGATATTTTGGGGCTCAGCAAACTAATGTGATTCCAGTTCTGGTTATTTCAAGTATCTGATTTGAAACATTTTCCTCTAAATGTTCAATGAAGTGCCGTGATTCCTTTGCATAAAGCTAAATAGGAGGCACCAGTGACTTCATATGGAACACATCCTCACGCCGGCCCTGGATGTGGTGTGTAGTGACTGTAGATATGTTTTAAATGTAGTTCTAAATATTTACATGGCATCATGTTCTCAGTTTATTTTTACTATTATGCATCAAAGTGCAATAAAATCATGTTAGGGAAATAGTATATTTGCTAACATTTCTTTTTAGAGAAATGAGGTTCATTTGGCTGAAGCTGAATGAAAACAGCAAATGTAAAATTCTAGAGAAAGCTCGTAAGTGCCACTGAAGCAGCAGAGGATGCTTTCTATTTTTCTTTTTTAAAAAGCTTTATTTTGAAATAATTATAAGCTCACAAGAAGTTGCAAAAATAGTACAGAGCAGTCTGTACCCAGCACCCTGCTTCTCCCGGTGGTGCCATCTCACATGACTGTAGTGCATCGTCAAAACCAGGACATTGAACGGCCCCGCACAATTAACCAGACAGCTTTCTTTTTAAAAACTAAAGTTATGGGCTGAGCGCAGTGGCTTACGCCTGTAATCACTCTGGGATGCTGAGGTGGGAGGTTCACTTAAGCTCAGGAATTTGAGACCAGCCTGAGCAAGAGTGAGACCTCCGTCTCTACTAAAAATAGAAAAATTAGCCGGGCATGGTGTCGCATGCCTGTAGTCCCAGCTACTCGGGAGGCTGAGGCAGGAGGATGGCTTGATCCCAGGAGTTTGAGGTTGCTGTGAGCTAGGCTGACGCCATGGCACTCTAGCCCAAGCAACAGAGTGAGACTCTGTCTCCAAAAAAAAAAGAACTAAAGTTATGTTCCCATAAGGTACAGGTGAAGCTCATTTTGTGTGCACAAGGCCCTATCCGGTATAGTGGTACGGTGTCCTTATCGTAGTGAAATTGCCATTCGATGGGAATGGCAAGTGAAAATATAAAAGATAGTCTACAAATTATAGTTCACGAATCTCTGTCTGTTTACCTTCTTGTCTCAAATGAATGATTTTTCAGTTAGAAATCTTTTGTATTGAGATGGGGGAAGTTAAAATATTTGCTGTGTTTACAGTAGAAGCTTTTGCTTCCATTAGTGCACAGGAAGCTTTTCTTCCCGGTATTATGTGTTTTCCTTCAAATGACTTCTTTCTTTTAGGAATTGAAATATGGAGATGGAATACAGCTGGCTCGGAGTAGAGAACTGGATGAGTATTTTGCCCAGGCCAACGATCACATGGAAATCGCCGACAGCTTGATCAGAGAGATGCGGCAGATGGGCCAGCCCTGTGACGCTTACCAGAAAAGGTACTGCCCACAGCGTGGGTAGAAGGATACCGTTACACTCAGTGCCGTGACCCAGGCCTGCCTTTGAAGGCAGCACTGATGTTCCCAAGGAAAGGCTGGCTTACGTGATATTTTGCAGCTTTATGTATCTCTAATACAAACTGGCTAGTTCGTTATGAGATGTTGACTGTACCTCCATTTAGAGGGTAGCAAAGGCCTTGTGGCACAGTGTCTGGCTTCTTAAGAGTCTAAGAGCAAGTCAAGCTTAGTTTAAAAAAATTAAACAATGAGATCTTAGAGTCAGAAACGAAGACTTTAAAGCAGAAAGGTGTAGTCTGAATTTACTTTCCTGCCACCCAGGGCCCAGGGTAAGGAAAATCCCCAGAACTAAACTCACGAGAGAGTAAAAGGTACTACCAGGTTACACAAAGCCAATTGCACTTTCCATGATGTTTCAGGCTGTGGGCCTTTTTCTAAGATTTAATTTTTGGTATATGATCAAGAGTCAAGTCATGGGATAAAGAAGAAAATCTTCAAATGCCATACGACACTTGTGGCATCTGTACTGACATAAGGGAGATTCAGCAAAGGGAAAATTTGTCCAGAATGTGCTTTCATAGGCTGGCTTCCTGCACTGGAGTCATTGTTTTCCTTTCTTTTCAGACTACTTCAGCTCCAAGAGCAGATGCGAGCCCTTTATAAAGCCATTAGCGTCCCTCGTGTCCGGAGGGCCAGCTCCAAGGGTGGTGGAGGATACACCTGTCAGAGTGGCTCTGGGTGGGATGAATTCACCAAGCGCGTCACCAGTGACTGTCTGGGGTGGATGAGGCAGCAGAAGGTAAGCAGCTTCCTGATGGACGACACCCCAAACCTATGGGGGCCAGGTGCATCGAGAGTGACAGGGTTAGCCCCTGTGTTCTGTTCACAGGTGGTGTTCTGGACTGCAGGTGGCAACAACAACTTGCTATTTTCAGAATTTTCCTCCTATACAATTTGAAAGTGGTCTTCTGTTTTGAAATAAATGAAATTTCAGATAGTTTTTTGTTTCCGTGTGGCTTAGGGAATTAGCCTCATTCCTTTATAGTTATACTTTATCACACAGGTAATATTTAAGAGGGATAATTTAATTTGTGGACTTTGAATATCCAGTTCTTACTGTTCACAACTGGAAAATCTGTTGTGGGAGTTTATGTGCTAAATAACTCCATTTTTCTACTCCAGTGGCAACTCACCTTATCTGTATTACTGATAGGTACTGAAAAAAAAGCAAGTTGTGGTGGTTCATTTAAAATGTTAACAAATTGGAAGAGCTGGAAACAGAGTCAAACTGGACATTCTGGTCTGGGCTCATTGGTTGCTTATCTCATTCTTTTGAAGTGTCAGTTGTCTTGTGCAACCATCATGTCATGGTGTGGGAGTGAAGTGAAATCATGGCAGAAGTATATGATGATCTTTTCCCCAGAACTGGAGTCTCTACAAAGTATTTTTCAATGCTAATTATTGTTTTGTTGTTTTATGTAGTAATTACGTCCTATAATGAACAGGTGGCACAGTAGAAATATGCCATAATCACGTAGATGGGAATTTTATAATGAAAACCTACTAATGAGCCATCCTTCCCTTGAGAAGGTGGATGTGTAGAACGATAAGTTGTGGAGAGATTGTTACACAGTACAGTTGTGGTTTTAAGAAAGCTTGGTTTGATTAGTTGTCGTTGGACCAGTTTAGCAGGGGTTCTAAAATGTCTCAACTACTTTAATATTTTTCAGTGTGTTTTTGCCTAGATGATGAGGAATTTTGTGACGTTCGTTCATTCACTCACTCACTGCTTCTGTTAACTTTTTCTCCCATTTATTATAAAGGCTATGAACACAGAAGGTGGGACTTACAGAGGAGAAAAGTCAGTTAAAATCCCAGAAACCTAAATACAGACCTATTTGTGTGCTTTCAAATTCCTTTCTAATCTTTGAACATACCTTGTTTGAGGATTTTATGTGTATTGGCATTGTACCAGAAACTGAGGGTTCAAAAATTATTATCCATAGTTTTGAAAATGAGATTATTGAAGAAAACAAGATACATACACCCAAATGCCAAATTTTAGTCTAGGTCAGTGTGTGATTAATTGCCATGTGAGAGCTGTAATAAAATCTTGCTTTAGTTGGGAGTGGGGGAGAGATGGAGCTCCAGCCCTTGTGGAGTGGAGGGGTCAGAGGAGGGCCAGGCAGAGTTCATGGGGCTTGAACTACACCTTAACAATCCATGATGGTAGGCGAAACAGCCTCTGAACCAAATTAGTTATGAAACATCATATCCCCTAATGTTTTCTTAGTTACTATGATGGTTGTATAAAATGACAGCCCATGATTTTCATTTTCATCATTTTCTATGTTCATATTGGGCATAGCTTTTTAAGAATATTTTGTAGCAAAGGCTCAATTTTTAAATTTTGGAAAAAGGCATTATCACAGGAACTCAGTTTTAAGTCATTTTCTAACAGAAGCAATTGACAAGTGATCCTTTTCAGATCAGGCAGGCGGCCCTCACGTTTCAAACACACTAAAAGATGTTGGGTCGCCTGCTGCAGGTTTGCTCTGGGATTGGCTGTGGCTCCTTCTCTCTTGTCTCTTCTTCCCCCATTTGTGGCCTGCATGCTTTGCCTTACTCCCAGGAGACCAGGCTGCAGGGCCCAGCTGATAAGGGAGCTGTTTCCGTAGCAGCACAATCAGGAGGCCAGCATGCATCTGCTGCCAGGCTTTGTTTTGTTGCCTGGATTTGTGTTTGCTGATGGATGGGTCAGATACTATACACCTGGCTGGTAATGAAAGGCCTGCCTGGAGCCTGGTCATCTTGCTAACTTCCCAGTGCACACACCTGGCTGTTTCTGTTTTAAAGCCCAGACAGCTGCAGGAAAGGAGGGCCAAAATCCTAGGTAACTGCCAGTCGTCTGACTCTGAAATGGCCTCCCTTCCTGGAGCTCTGCCCAGTATATTAGAACATGGATGTGGCTTAGAACAATGTGCATAATGTTCTTGTTGCAATCCCCGACTGGAATGCTTGCCCTTGGCATGTCCAAGAGATGACACAGGTGATTTGGAAATTTTCATGTACTCATGCAAAAGAGGGATGAGGTAATGGACTTGCCCCAGAGCGAAACTTGGGGAACAATGTGTTTGATTCTTATTATGTGACATTCTTAAATTTGAGACTCAAATAAATTTAGTCAGATTTAATTTTTTAAAAAACTAATGTCAATTCATAATCTTAATATTGCCAACATTAAGACCTTGAGTATGTATAGTAACTTCCCTTTGAAATGGGCCATAGAGAGCGTTGCATCCTGAAAGAGAAAGGTAAATACCGGATTTAAAAGAGCCAACAATTACATTTATCAAAACAGTGTAAAGAAATAAACAAGGAAGATACTTTTAGGTTAGCTATTTAGCTTGGGAAGCAGTGCATGATTTTGCTTAACGATTTTTGATGCAGATTTAAAAATGATTGAATAAAGAAATGTCTATGGGTATTTTATAACGTCATTATATCATACATGTGTGTGCACACATACTAATATCTGTGTGCATGCTCACCTGCATGTGCACACATAGATTTCTTTTTTTTCAGAAGATGTAATCTTAGGTTATGTCCCTTGGTGCTTTTTGACCCCTGCTGTGTATGTAAGTGAGTCAGACACAAAAGACATGAAAACAAAGGGCACCTCTCTTTCCCTGTCCCTCCATAGGCAGAGATGGAGACGGTGGCCTGGGGCGTGGACTTGGCCTCGGTGGAGCAGCACATCAACAGCCACAGGAGCATCCACAATGCTATCGGGGACTATCGTTGGCAACTGGACAAAATTAAAGCCGACCTGGTACTTTTCAATGTTTCATTTTAGGGTTTTAAAAAAGCATACTGAAGGACTGTGTAATTATAATTTATTTACAGTTAAATCCTAGGCAATTTGGTCTGAAACATTAGGCTACAATTTTTTCCCAAGAGACTGGAAATTTTATAAGATCCCATTTTATAAATGGGTAAGTGGAATTGGATAGCCCTCCTAGAGATCATATTAACCCTTGAGGAAGAGTTAAACAGAAGGCTAAGAGCGTATAAACACTCATTCGTTTGCAGTTTGTAAATAAATATCTTTGGAAGTGGTAGTTCATTTCTGCAGAAAGCAAAGCCTCTCCTCTGATAGAGAAAATGCAACAATCATATGCAGTAGTCTGTGTCATGAATGAATCCTTTCCTAGGTAGTAATTAAAATATATTTCTACTGAAGGAAATCAGGTCTCATCCTGATGCCCCTACTGTGCTGAAAAAAGTCAGACTCAAAGCTGGGTTGAGAATTACAGCATAAAATATTAATCTGACCTTAAGTGCTTGATTTGCCCCCAGAGCTCTACACTTTCAAATCACTAACTTTTTTACTTAGACCAAAGCTACTCCTCCTTCTTCTTCCAGCTTTTTTTTTTTTTTTGGTCCACCTGAGTACCTGACCAACTTTTTCCCATTTCTTTAATATCTAGGGAATCCTAAATCATATTTCTAAACTTTTAAAAAAATTTTGTAACAAGTTGAGTCTTTAAGTGACTGTGTTCAAGCCTTACCTTTGTGGAGATGGCACTACCAGGCCAGCAAGGGTTTGCCTTCAAACCACCTGAGAAAAGGTCCCTGGGGAGGCAAAAAATTTCATAGAGCAAATACTTCTTTCTACTGAGGGATCTGAGGCCAGTATCTGACAAAAAGAAGGTTTAGAAGGGCTGCTCTTGCTATACAAATCTACAAGGGGAATTAAAGAATTACCTGCTTTTTTCCCTCATCTTCTAGCGTGAGAAGTCTGCGATCTACCAGTTGGAGGAGGAATATGAAAACCTGCTGGTAAGTCAGTTTATTTCTGAAGTGCACAAAGGCTCCATTGTTCTCAGTTGAATTCAGTGCCGGAAATACCAAGCACCTCCTGGGGGTGAGGCACCTGCTTGGCATAAGGACCCTGGAAAGTGTGCTAACATAACAACCCTGGAAGAGTGTGTGTGTGTTGTTTTCAAGTTGCATCACATAAATGGCACTTGTTAAATACTTGCAGTTAAAGCAATAAATCTTTGCCACTTGTGAATTGTGATCTTTTTTATGAAGTATAAGCAAAAATAAAACTTATTTTCCTCAGATGGAGGTCTGCCAGACCGCCATCACCATTTTGTGATAGACTGTATCAATTATTTGATTCATAATTAGAAGAGAGTTTTCCATTCTTCTGCCTATTTGTGTCACCCAGTCTTCACTTTTTCAATATTTCCTTGTTGGCAGTGACATTTTTTAAATAACATGGCTAGTGGTGACACAGCAAATTTTCCTATTAGGGCTGGGGTGTGACTGATAGCACTTTGGATTTTTAGGGGAAGGAAAAGGGTAGGAAAAGATTTATTTAAGAGTCCATTTTCCCCTTCATAGTTAAAACTAATTATTGATGGGTACAAAAATGTAGTTGGCTAGAAGGAGTAAGTTCTAGTATTCTATAGTAGAGTAGGGAAATTATAGTTAGCAATAATTTATTGTATATTTCCGAATAGCTAGAAGAGAGAGGAATTGTAATGTTCTCAACACAGAAAAAAGATAAATGTCTGAGGTGATGGATACCCCAATTATACTGGTTTGATCATTACATGTTGTATACATGTATCAAAATACCACATGTACTCTAAAAATATATACTATGATATATCAACAAAAAGTACAAAAAAGGCCGGGCACGGTGGCTCACATCTGTAATCCTAGCACTCTGGGAGGCTGAGGCAGGAGGATCACTCAAGGTCAGGAGTTCAAAACCAGCCTGAGCAAGAGTGAGACCCCCGTCTCTACTAAAAATAGAAAGAAATTAATTGGCCAACTAAAAATATATAGAAAAAAAAATTAGCTGGACATGGTGGCACATGCCTATAGTCCCAGCTACTCGGGAGGCTGAGGCAGAAGGCTCACTTGAGCCCAGGAGTTTGAGGTTGCTGTGAGCTAGGCTAATGCCACGGCACTCTAGCCAGGGCAACAGCGTGAGACTCTGTCTCAAAAAAATACAAAAAAGAGAAAAGTTTATAAGAAGACCTTATTTAGAAGAATAAAAAATATTGTTGGTTGGTCCGAGTGTAGTGGTTTTTATAACTAATTGATCACAACCAGTTACAGATTCCTTTGTTCCTTCTCCACTCCAACTGCTTCATTTGACCAGCCTTTAAAAAAAAATGTTAAAAACAACCCTAATTATTGAACCCAAACATCAGTATATGAATCATGATCCTTTGGGAATAGGCTGTTCCACTCAATCTAAAATTGCTGTCTTGTTCACTGCAGATTTGGATGGATCTTTTTCCCATACCAGGTGGTCAATGAATGCACAAGATTAATATTTTTCCTATTTTTTGTGACTTTTTTGGGGGGGGGGGAAGTGGTTAATCTATGAGTTCTGCAGAGAACAACATTCACCTGCATATTGTTATTCTAACGCTGCTTTTGAACTTACTGTGCAGAAAGCATCCTTTGACAGAATGGATCACCTGCGACAGCTGCAGAACATCATCCAGGCCACATCCCGGGAGATCATGTGGATCAATGACTGTGAGGAGGAGGAGCTGCTGTACGACTGGAGTGACAAGAACACCAACATCGCCCAGAAGCAGGAGGCCTTCTCAGTAAGCTCCCCGTGTAGTTGCAGACGGTGTAGGTGCTCAATCGGCGGTTGCCTTGGAGGATATGGGGGCCTTTCAGTAATTAGTCAGCCACTTGTAATTCAGCCTCAGTGAAATGGTCATGGGAAACCCTTCCTGAACACTTTCCAGTGAGTTAAGAGGGGCCATACATTGTTTAATGTCCCAGACACAGTATGTTTAGACAGGGTAAGAATTGGTTCATTCAGATAACCCAGGGTGTGCGGCACTGTAGTAGGGTGGATTGACCTGGACTTAGAAAACCTCCCCATCAGTCGTAGGTCTGTCTCTCTTCCTGTGTGACCTTGGACAAGCCACATCACTGGTCTGACCTCAGCCACATTCTATTCTGTATCAGACATTCTTTCCAGCTTTAAAAATAATGCTATGATTCTTGAGGAAAACGTAGCATGATCCTTTGGCATTGTTCCCCTTTAAATGCTGTGGGAGCGATGGAAGCTTAGTGGGGACTTAGTGATTGATTGATTGATTTTTCCATTCACAGATACGCATGAGTCAACTGGAAGTTAAGGAAAAAGAGCTCAATAAGCTTAAGCAAGAAAGTGACCAACTTGTCCTCAATCAGCATCCAGCCTCAGACAAAATTGAGGTAGACTTCCTGAGGTTTATATTTTTGTTAGGAAAAAAACAGGAAACTTTTCATAAAGTAAGACTATACAAATGAATGATTCTTATCCATCATGAAGTTATGCTAACTTTATTTTCTATTTCGGGATCAATACCCTAGGTCAGAGGTTGGCAAACTTTTTCAGGAAAGGACCAATGTTTTATACTGTGGGTCATTGGTCTCTGTCATGATTATGTAACTCTGCCATTGTAATGCAAAAGCAGCCATAGACAATATGTAAATGAATGAATATTGCTGTATTCCAATAAAACTTTACTTACAAGGGCAGGAAGTGGGCCAGATGTGGCCTTTGAAAGGCTGTAGATTGCTGACCCTCTGCCCTATGCTGCCATCTGTGGGCTGTGCTCAAGGATGACATTAGTTGGTAGCACTGATAGGGCCATACTGGTTGTTGAAAAAATCGAAACTTCCGTATCAGTTGGTAAGAATCACTGCTTTAAGTACCTCCAAGCCCTTTACTTGAATGGCTCACCCCTCCCCATGATCCAGCAACTGTCCAGGGACAGGGCTTGATACTAGACCCTGCTCCAGGGTTATCCCTGATGGGTCTATGGCTCTGCTATTTGGATAATGTATATTTTGACTAATACTCCTAATGGTATCTATTCATGAAACTGATTTTAAAATTTAATTTTGACCATATGAACAGTTCTCTGGTGGGAGAGAACTCATTCTCTTTGTAATTGAGAATGAAAACAGTTTGCCTGACTTAGAATTAGATAAAAACTGTTTATTAGCTTTTCTTCAGGCTCATATATCTCTGGAGGAATATATGCATCTCTGCAGCTGAGCGGGGCCAAGACAGCATGAGTGGGGTCAAGACAGCAAGAGGGGGGCCAAGACAGCGTGAGCGGGGTCAAGACAGCAGGCATGTTCTCATTTCAGGCCTATATGGACACTCTGCAGACACAGTGGAGTTGGATTCTTCAGATCACCAAATGCATTGATGTTCACCTCAAAGAAAATGCTGCCTACTTTCAGGTTTTTATACTTAGTAATAATTTCATTGTCTTTTATGTTGTAATATCATATCTTTTGAGTATATCTTAAAAAGCACTGAAAATAATCTTGAAAATATTTCATAAATCCTCTTTGCTGGTTTTTAGTGTAGAAGAGCATAGATTTGTAACCTGACCACTAGTCACTCAAATAGTTTTCTGCTGTCACGTATGTAAATACTTTCTGCTCTTTCTTTTCCTTTAACCACCTAGCAAAGAGAGGCTTAGGGATGACAGTCCTTGAAGCACAACTACTAGATGAGATTGCGTATTGAGTTGCTTCTCATTGGCTTGGGGCCGCTCTCGTCCTTAACAGTTTTTTGAAGAGGCCCAGTCGACTGAAGCGTACCTGAAGGGGCTTCAGGACTCCATCAGGAAGAAGTACCCCTGCGACAAGAACATGCCCCTGCAGCACCTGCTGGAACAGATCAAGGAGCTGGAGGTAGTGTCTCAGACCTAGAACTTTAGCAGCTGCACCTGGCGTGGGAGATAAAATGCACCCGTGGACGCAGCTCACGCTGCTGGTTGGGATTATTGTTCAAATACACCCAGAGCCCAAGCAAGCATTTTCTTCATCTTTCGGTGGCTTTTCTCAGAATGAATTTCTTGACATGCTCGCTACTATTGAGAGTTACTTTTGGTGTCTGGGTAATTTGCTTGGCACAAAACAGAGAGAACACTGATTACTTAATATGATAATTCCTTAGGGAAAACAGATGTTAAATTTTATTGACATAGTCCTTTCACACAAGGATATTCTTTCCTCCACCTACTTCATGGCTATGCAGCTTCTGGAGAGTCTTATGTGAAAGGTTCTCAGATTTCGTGCTGACAAATTTGTGGCTTTTTACAGTTAATGCAACTATGGTGATTTAATTTGTAATGCCATAGTAGCTACATTAATGCCATTTGAAGATCACCTCTAAAATTCACAGGGTATCTATGTTAAAGTATGATTTTATTTGAAATTTCAGAAAGAACGAGAGAAAATCCTTGAATACAAACGTCAGGTGCAGAACTTGGTAAACAAATCCAAGAAGATTGTACAGCTGAAGCCACGTAACCCGGACTACAGAAGCAATAAACCCATTATCCTCAGGGCTCTGTGCGACTACAAACAGGACCAGGTGTGTACTCCACCATTCAGAATGATACAAAAGTTTTCCCTTTCTTTACAGTGGATTTTTGTTAAGAGAACAAAACTTAATCTAGGTTTCAATAATCATCATAGTTCAAGTGTCTTTTCTTTTATATATAAAGAAGCAAGCTTTTGAACAAATGCAGCAGTTCTGTTCTGAAGCATATGATTGTTGTCAATAATTAGGACAATAGTTATTTTTAGAACTTTAAACAATGCTATTTAGAGCTTAATACTTCTTCCAGTATTTAAAACTTATTTATCTGTGATCACTCTCATCTTTAAATTTCTGACTAAAGAAATGAGAAATGACACTATTAAGCTGCATATAAAGTGAATGTCATTGCAAATTTCATGCAGTAATTGAGCAGCATGTCAATTCTTTAGGCTCACTGGTAAATATAAGCATTTATATAGAAAAATTACTTGTTTTTAGTAATGATTGTTTTTAGTATGATTCCTACAGCTCTATTTTTTATTATAAAATGATGTAGGATTTAACAAATATAAAATGTGATTAGTTGGTTAGATAAACTTTATTAAACAGTAGGGTTTACTCTACCATGTGGAAATGCATTTAAGAACTTGTGTGGTAAGGAGAAGGAAGAAGTAAGTTGAAATGGAGATGGAAATATAAAAATCAAGATTGTTATGTTTTGCTAGGTAGGATATTGTCATATTTTACGTAGTCATTTTAAGAAGCTATATAGATGCTGGAATCAATTTAGAAGAGAAGCTTTTAGATGCTGGAGTTCATTTAGAGAATTATTTCTCTGGAGACTGATAATGGAATTGTTTTAATTTTAATTTTTAAATTTTAAGAGCAAATGAATGAGACAAGTGACACTTTATATTAAAGTCTAATATATAAAAATGAGAATGCATAAGAATAGGAAAATCATGGTGTGAGCTTTTGCTTTACAAAAGGATTTGTATTATGGATTCCTCAGGCTATCTTTGAAAAGTCACTTCCCCCAGTTCACTTAAAAGGTAGCTCACTTTATATACACCTCTTAGGCTCCCATGTGTTATTGACAGCATCGGTATTGTTGGGTTGTTTATGATCTGCTTCATTTGAGGGGAAAAAATAAGATAAAAGCTTTAACAATTTGCATGTTTTCATCTCTGTCTTTGAGAAAAAAGATAAAAACATGTACTTATGAAGAAAGTGAAACCATGGAGTGCTTGCCTTACAGAAAATCGTGCACAAAGGGGACGAGTGCATCCTGAAGGACAACACTGAGCGCAGCAAGTGGTACGTGACAGGCCCAGGAGGCGTTGACATGCTCGTTCCCTCGGTTGGGCTGATTATTCCTCCTCCAAATCCATTGGCTGTGGACCTCTCTGGCAAGTAAGTTCCTAATAGCGACAGCACGAAGTGGGGAGAAAGAGGGCAAGTACTTATACAAGAAGCTTAGACACACAGCTTAGACTATCCTTACTAGAGGATAAAAAGAAATGTCTGACTGTGTAGGAGGGCTGGAGGGAATAATACTTCTCACGCACTTTGAAGGTGTTGTTTTAAGATTCTTCTTTCCTTTTAGAAAATCAGTCATGTTACATGTAGCCACCAATATAAAATGCCTTTAATATCAATATTTGTTCATCAATACGTAGAGCATTCATTTTACAGATTGTCCATGGCAGATTCTTTTAAACCTTTTAGTATGGAAATCTTCAGCCACACACAGAACAGGGAGAGTAGTGTAACGAGCTCCCGCATGTGCAAGACCAAGCGTGGGAGGTCATCAGCGTGTATGGCTCCTGCCATCCTGTGTTAGACCTCTGCTAGTTAATTGTTGGCTGGCAAACAAGATGACAACAAAAAATTATAATGTGTATTTCAGCCAATAATGTTTCATATAACCAGCGATTGACCAG
Source organism: Cheirogaleus medius (assembly GCA_008086735.1). Taxonomy (NCBI): domain Eukaryota; kingdom Metazoa; phylum Chordata; class Mammalia; order Primates; family Cheirogaleidae; genus Cheirogaleus; species Cheirogaleus medius. Next base: position 3,024,554 of record VBSM01000413.1, on the reverse strand, counting down.
GAAAAAAGAAAAACAAAATAACAAAAATAAAAAAACTTACACAAAAAAATAATGTATCATAGATAAATTGAGAATGTACTTTTGGGGGAGTAAATGAATCCAAATCCATTGAAATGTTGACTGTTTTGAAAATTATACAGATACCAGTTACTCTTTGAGTGATTGTTGCATTAATAGTTGTTCTGCAGTTGAGTAGGCATGTCCAGGTTTCCCAGGTGGGATGAAGTTTGAAAGTCTAGCTTTAGCATGTTTTCCCTTTGTGCCTTCTAGGATTGAGCAATACTACGAAGCCATCTTGGCTCTATGGAACCAGCTCTACATCAACATGAAGAGCCTGGTGTCCTGGCATTACTGCATGATCGACATCGAGAAAATCAGGGCCATGACTATCGCCAAGGTACGTCCTCGGGACCACTCAGGCTGCCCGGAGGTTGTGCCATGCTGCTCCCTGCAAGTGCTCGCTCCCATCAGTTAGACTGTAGCTGTGCAGCTAATGCTTTTGTAGCTCGTCAGATGAGTCAGCTTAGCCCTCCTTAGAGGGTTTGGTCTGCCCGGCGGGGAGAACGGGAAGAATTAGCACATGGCTGGTTATGAACCAAAGAGGTTATACTAATTCAAGTGGCCTGAGAAGCCAGAAATACTGGTGGAAAAGGCCTGGGTCCTGTAAGATTCTGGGTCCTGTTCTCCTTAGATGTAATGGACATTTAGGTCATAAATGATTACCTGGGTATTACAGGGGTAAAAGGTGGGATGGAATTCTTAGAAAAGCACCCAAAGCATTAGTTACACTAAATCAGTGGTTTTCAAATTGTGGTCTGAAGAATCCTAGGGGCGTGTGTGGATCCTTTAGGGGTAGTAGGGATGGAGGTGAGGAGAGGGGCACAGGGTAAGTAAGTTTTGGGGTTCTCCAGCCCTTTTCTTTTTGTAGTCAGAGCTGCTTTGCTGTGCTCTGCTCTATATTTGGAGATTCTGAGTAATATTTCATTTGAAGAAAAAAATTCTGTAGGAAGAAACAATCGGCATCCTACTGCTCTGGTTCTTGGGAGCAACGTCTAAACCCGCAGACCTTTTATATCATAATGGGCCTCTGATGAGTGTTGCCTTGAGCCTCATCTAGCAGGGACATTTTTTGGTCAATTCTTCTGGATCACATGGGGTAGGCCATCATAAATCTCAAATCACTGCTGCTTGGTTTGCTTTCAGCTGAAAACGATGCGGCAGGAAGATTACCTGAAGACAATACAGGACCTGGAGTTACATTACCAAGAATTTATCAGAAATAGCCAAGGCTCGGAGATGTTTGGAGATGATGACAAGCGGAAAATACAGTCACAGTTCACTGATGCCCAGAAGCATTACCAGACGCTGGTCATTCAGCTTCCTGGCCACCCCCAGCACCAGACAGGTGAGCTTGGGACATCTTTCTCTTTGTATTAGCTGCATATGCAATTTAAAAGAGAAAGTAGCTTACATAAAATGAGTTTCAGAACCATTTCTTTGAAAGAGATAGATCCAAAGTCATTTACGCACTAAATTTTCAGAATCAAATCAAAGGAAGTAGGTATGATTTTATCCAGTAAGGATGCCTTTTGAGGCCTACCACCTTGGAATTCTGATTTTTGTTGCCCTCACTCTTTTTCCAGTAACCACAACTGAAATCACTCATCTTGGTACCTGCCAAGATGTCAACCATAATAAAGTAATTGAAACCAACAGAGAAAACGACAAGCAGGAAACGTGGATGCTGATAGAACTGCAGAAGATTCGCAGGCAGATGGAGCACTGTGAAGGCAGGATGTCTCTAAAAAACCTCCTTCTAGCAGACCAGGGCTCTACACACCACATCACACTGAAAATAAATGAGCTCAAGGTGGGTGAACATTAGTATTTTGCCTGATTTCCCTGTGTATTTATATTTATCTGCAAACAAATAAAAAACCCTCCTGGCTTAAATGTTCATAGGCAAGAAATATTACTTTTCAAGAAGACAGGGTTCTGGTAGGGTTGCCTTTTTTCTTTCTTGTGTTTCTAAATTTGTAGAAGGTTATTAGGTCGGGGGCTAAACCATCTTTGCTATTAAGTTTGTGGGTTGCTGAATCAGGCTACAGTCCATCTCAAAAGTTTTCACAAACATTAATTTGGCTTCTTATGTAGAGCAACCTGTGGCATGGGCTAAACAGATGAGATTATCTTTATTTATAGACAGACAGAACTCTGACATGAAGAGATTTGGTTGGGGAGGTGAGATCTCAAAGCCAGAGACAGAGCTGTCACTGTAGCCCAGGTGTGTCAACCCCTAACTCAGTGATATTTTCTGTGCAGCCAAGCCTGGGCACTGCATTGAAATGTCCAAGATAATGTATATTCTAAATCAGAAGGCCACATTTACACAGTGCTAAATGGCCATACTGAAGAAATAGATGAAAAGTCAACTCTCTCTTTCTTGATTTCTTTACATTTAGCAGACCTTTAAAGGGAAAAAATAATCAATGCAGAGCGTTAGCTTCTGTATGATCATGGTGTGCCAAATGATGGTATGCAGTAAAGTGTTGCTTAGTGACAGGGATATGTTCCGAGAAATGTGTCATTAGGCAATTTTGCCATTGTGCTAACATCATAGAGTATACGTACACAAACCTAGATGGCGTAGCCTGCTGCACACCTAGGCTACAAACCTGTACAGGTGTTACTGTAGAGAATACTGTAGGCAATTATACCACAATGAGTATTTGTGTACGTAAATATATCTAAACATAGAACAGATACAATAAAAATATGGTATTACAATTTTACGGGACCACCATCATATATGCAGTTCATTGTTAACTGAAACATCATTATAGGGCACCTGACTGTGTGACTATATGTGTGTAATGGAATATTATTCAGCCTTAAAAAAGAAGATACTGCTATTTACAAAAACATGCTTGAACCTATTATGCTAAGTAAAATAAGCCAGACACAGAAAGACAAATGCAGAATGATCTCACTTATATGCAGAAGCTAAGAAAAAAGTCCAGTATGTAGAGACCGACTAGAACCATGGGGGTCAGAAAGGAGAAGGCAATGGGGAAATGGTAAATCAAACAGTACAAGCTCATGGTTATGTAGGATGAATAAATCTAGAGTGCTAATGTACAACGGGAGGTATTATAGGCAATAATGTTATAGTGTATATTGAAAATTTGCTCAGAGTAGGTCTTAGGTGCTCTTAACACACATACTAAAAAAAAATAACTATGGAAAGTTAATTTGTTTACCTGTAATAATCATTTCACTGTGTGTGTGTGTGCGTGTATATATCAAAACAGCATGTTGTATACCTTAAAAGTCTACAATAAAAAATAAAGTAAAAAAAGGATTGACAGCTAAATCAAAAGAACTTTGGTTTTTTGACAGAGTGTGCAGAATGATTCGCAAGGAATTGCTGAAGTTCTCAACCAGCTTAAAGATATGCTTGCTAACTTCAGAGGTTCTGAAAAGTATTGCTATTTGCAGAATGAGGTATTTGGACTGTTTCAGAAACTGGAAAATATCAATGGCGTTACAGATGGCTACCTAAATAGGTAAACATGACTAACACTAATCTGAAATATTTTGCTTTTCTCAAGCTTCATTTTTTCAGACTTCATTTGTTTGGATGCTTTGCTTGCTAGAACCTTTGCCTTGCAGTTTCTCTTATTACTAGAGGGTTACTGACATTATTCTGTGGTTTAATATATCTTAGAACCAAGGTAAACTCCAAGGGCCAGAACTTGAGAATTCTTCAGTGAGTGCGAAAGAGTGGTCTGAATCATGATAGAGAAAAAAAAATTACTGCTCTTGTGACTTATAAATAGGCAAAATAAATTTTTATTCATATTGATATTGTTCTTTTTCATTAGTAGTGATGAGAGCCAAATGTTCACAGTCTCATTATGTTCCCAGCAATTTTGTGTCTTTTCTGCTCTTTCTAGCTTGTGCACAGTCAGGGCGCTACTCCAGGCCATTCTCCAAACAGAGGACATGTTAAAGGTTTACGAAGCCAGACTCACGGAGGAAGAAACTGTCTACCTGGACCTGGATAAAGTGGAAGCTTACCGCTGTGGACTCAAGGTGACTTGAAGGGTTATACCAGTGGTCCCGTTTACAGGAAATAATACAGGACTCAGCTCCCAATTATAATATAGAGCCTCATTAGGTTTTCATGAGTTTTGAGGATTATTAGTTTCAGTTGGCCACACATGGTTGATATCAGTGATCTTTAGAACTCTGTTTTCCAGAGTGTGTTAGCAGAAACTATGTGAGAAAGTAGTTTGCAGTATGATTAGTTTGAAGAATGCTGAGTTAAACTGGTTTCTTTACTACAGGACTTCTCAGTACCTTTAATATGTTAATATACATTAGAATTATTCAGGAATGAAATAGGATAGCTAACATTTCTCAAACTAAGTTACACATTGAATCCTTTTCTAACAGAGTGGCACAAGGCACTGGATCATTAGAACTAATACTGGGAAATGCAGTTCCATGAATGTGTTTTCCTGGATTGTTTTCACCTAAAAATATGAATGTTCTAATGAGTATCATAACTTTTTTCCCCTGCATTTGGTGACTCGTAGTATAGCACACAGTGGGAGAAGGGATTAATTTGGACTCAATTTTTTTCCTATTGCAGAAAATAAAAAATGACTTGAACTTGAAGAAGTCATTGTTGGCCACTATGAAGACAGAACTGCAGAAAGCCCAGCAGATCCACTGTCAGACTTCACAGCAGTATCCGCTTTATGACCTGGATCTGGGCAAGTTCAGTGAAAAAGTCACACAGCTGACAGATCGCTGGCAAAGGATAGATAAACAGATAGACTACAGGTGTGCCAACCTCCTTCCCCATGTCCTTCCCATTTGGATGTTCCCATGATAATGTCACTTGAAGGGAGCACTGCAAAAAACAGGTTTTGTTCATGTTGAAGTTAGGCATGGCAGGCTCTTTCCCTGGACTGCCTGTAGGCAGCTTTGTTTGAAACCGAAAGAGAGTGTGTCACAGGTGCCAGCCAGGGTCTTAGAGAAAGAGCAGAAGCCATTTAGCCAACCCTTTGTGTCCCATAAACTCTTGTTATGACTGTTGGAAAGATCGTTGCTTTGAGTAAGCGTTCTCCAAAAATTTACCAAAATTAAATTTTATACAAAAGAAATGCCTTACTACAAAGGAGGATCTAAAAAAATCTCCAGAATTGTCTTGCCTGTAGTCCATTTTATTAGCAGTGCTTTTAGAAAACATCTGTATTGAGATGTAATTAATGCACATACCATACAACTTACTCATTTAAAGTGTACAGTTCAGTGGATTTAAGTATATTCAGAATTGTGCGACCATCGTGACAACCTGAGTTTTGAACATTTTCATTATCCTGAAAAGAAACCTCCATGCCCATTGGCAGTCACTCCCCATTACCTGCCACCCCCACAGCCCTTGGCGATCCTCAGTCCTATGGATTTGCCTGTTCTGGACATTTCATTTAAGTGGAATCAGGCAATAGGCGATTCTTTGTGGCTGGCGTCTTCCACTTCGTATAATGCTTTCAGGATTCACCCATGTTGTAGCATGTTTCCGTCTTCATTTCTTCATTTTCTATTTTATTTTTTTCATTTCTTTTTATGGCTGAATAATATCCCATCATTTGGCTATGCCACATTTTTGTTCATCTTTTCATCAGTTGATGGATATCTGAGTGGTTTCCAACTTTTAGCTATGTTGAAAAGTGCTGCTATGAACATTTATGTATAAGTTTTGTGTGGGCATGTGTTTTCAGTTTTCTTAGGTATATGCCAAGTGAATTACTGCATGACTCTATGTACATATTTTAGGAACTAATAAAATAATGATTTTATTTTATATATTTTCTCTCAGATTATGGGATCTGGAGAAACAAATCAAGCAACTGAGGAATTATCGCGATAACTATCAGGCTTTCTGCAAGTGGCTCCATGATGCCAAACGCCGCCAGGATTCCTTAGAATCTATGAAATTTGGAGATTCCAACACGGTCATGCGATTTTTGAATGACCAGAAGGTATAAGCCAACTTGTCATTCCATAGCTGTTTTGAGATTAATTGGGGGTAAGCTGTATTTTCCTCTGGTTTTCATAGCAGTGCTTAGGTTTGAAATGATGAGTATTTAACACTATCAATCCATTTTTGAATGCATAAAGAATGCCCAGAGGAAAAGCAACTGAGGTATTTACAAAGAAATACAATTATGAACATAGAAATAATGTAATGTTCTCATATTATAGTAAAGTATCTTTATAAATTGAGGTAAAAAGACCAGAAAACAGTGGTGACTAGAAAATAACCTCTCATCCTCCTTCATTTTTCTGAATGGAAAAAATGTTCATGTCTTAAGCTTTAACTATGAGAGTATGAGGCCAGTACATGTAGTAATTAAACTAAAGGAAAAAAAATAACAGTGGTAGAAGAGTGAAATAACATTTATTAAAAAATATTTGTATAACTTACCATTTGTAAATGTCTTATTTTTTTGTATAGAACTTGCACAATGAAATATCTGGCAAACGAGACAAATCAGAAGAAGTACAAAAAATTGCTGAACTTTGTGCAAATTCAATTAAGGTAGGTTGGTTTCATAAAGAATGTTGGTGTTAAAAAAAAAGAATGTTGGTGTTTCATTAAGAATATTATTAACAGCATACTTGCTGATTTGTTTTAAAGTTTATAAACTTCTTGAGGATAGTGATTATGGCTTTTATATATTCTCTCCTGAACAAACCATAAAGGTTTGTTATCCATTGACCTGAATTCATTCTATACTCGAATCTATTCTTTAGATTGATGGTATGGGCCAAATTCTCCAGTTAGCACACAAAGACATACTACTTGGTTTAGTAATGCAATATTAGCTGCTTGGACACTAGTGGCACATTATCTTTGGGGTTGGTCATTAGAAATGCAGCCTGATGATTTAAAATTGGAACTGTAGCCATTAGTGACTCCTTTTAAGTCTATGTAGATGTTTTTCTTAAACTTTATTATTCTGCAGGATTATGAGCTCCAGCTGGCATCGTACAACTCGGGACTGGAGACTCTACTGAACATACCTATCAAGAGAGCCATGGTTCAGTCTCCTTCTGGGGTGATTCTGCAAGAGGTATGCATATCACTGCATATTTCTTAGAACCTGCCTCTCCTTCTGCCTCTTCTCTTTTCCCTGTCTCCTGCCCGTCTTCCTTCCTGTTCTGGGATTCATCCCCTGGAGAGGGTCCTTTCAAAAAGGTTTAATAGCAGGTTATACTCCCTCCAGTGTGAGCCATTGATGATACATTTTCAGAAATGATCAAGGGATGTCTAAATCTGTTATTTAGACTCTTTGCAGATATTGGGCTTAAATTTCTGGGTTCGATGAAGGAGATTTCTAAAAAGTAGAAAAGATGTAGACTTCTGAAAGAACTTCTTCCCATAATGTCAGAGAACATCACCTATCAGATGGTTTAGGGGAAATAGCCTGGTGGGATGAGGATGGGATACAATGTTTTTAACCCTTTGTTTTGCTCTATTTCTAGGTTTTGGAATTAGCACACCTGAAAGAAGGAAATTCACTCTTTAAGTTATAATTTCACCATTTTATTATTTTAGAAAACAAAAGGTCATCTTGCATAGGACTTTTTTTGAATGTGATACCTTTTTTTTCTTTCCCTTCTTCTCTCCAAGGCTGCAGATATTCATGCTCGGTACATAGAACTACTTACAAGGTCTGGAGACTATTACAGATTCTTAAGTGAGATGCTGAAGAGTTTGGAAGATTTAAAGGTAATTTACTTACTTTATTTACTTGGAGCATTCAAGAAAGAAAACGGAATAAAACCTTATTATTACTGCCTTATTATAACATGGATTTGGACATACTGTAAAGAATTTGCTTCATTTCTTTGTGTTAAGGATAACATCCTGGACTAGCTGGATCTGAATTTTTCATATTGAATGATTGTACACTTTAACCATCATTTCTGGTACTTGAATTGAGTTTATGTGGAAACTTACTTTATACCTTGAAATAAAGGGAACAAATTTATGAAATCATAAGCTTTTGTTCTTGAAAGAAATTACCTCATTTTACAGATGAGGAATCTGAGACTCAAAGACAGTATACCATTTGCTAAGATTATATGAGCAGCTGATAGAGGAATTATGACCAGAATCCAGATTTCTTAAATTTTTGTCTAGTAGCTCTTGCCTCAGATCACTCTTTATGTGTGTGAGGGTGTGTGTAAGTGTGTGTAGGTTTGTAAAGAGAAATGAGAATGCACGTTGCTCTGTGAGGGGAAAAGTACTGCTCCTTTCATGGGATGTGAGGTGTTTTTCTTTTAACCTAATTTCTAATTTCACTTCCACAGCTGAAAAATACCAAGATTGAAGTTTTGGAAGAGGAGCTCAGACTGGCCCGAGATGCCAACTCGGAAAACTGCAATAAGAACAAATTCCTGGATCAGAACCTGCAGAAATATCAAGCAGAGTGTTCCCAGTTCAAAGCCAAGCTTGTGAGCCTGGAGGAGCTGAAGAGACAGGCTGAGCTGGATGGGAAGTCAGCCAAGCAAAATCTAGACAAATGCTACGGCCAAATAAAAGAGCTCAATGAGAAGATCACCCGACTGACTTACGAGATCGAGGACGAAAAGAGGAGACGAAAATCTGTGGAAGACAGATTTGACCAACAGAAGAACGACTACGACCAACTGCAGAAAGCAAGGCAATGTGAAAAGGAGAGTCTTGGTTGGCAGAAATTAGAGTCTGAGAAAGCCATCAAGGAGAAGGAGTATGAGATAGAAAGGTTGAGGGTTCTTCTTCAGGAGGAGGGAGCCCGGAAGAGAGAATATGAAAATGAGCTGGCAAAGGTAAGAAACCACTATAATGAGGAGATGAGTAATTTAAGGAACAAGTATGAAACAGAGATTAACATTACGAAGACCACCATCAAGGAAATATCCATGCAAAAAGAGGATGATTCCAAAAATCTTAGAACCCAGCTTGATAAACTCTGTAGGGAAAATCGAGATCTGAAGGATGAAATTGTCAGGCTCAATGACAGCATCTTGCAGGCCACGGAGCAGCGAAGGCGGGCTGAAGAGAATGCCCTTCAGCAGAAAGCCTGCGGCTCTGAGATGATGCAAAAGAAGCAGCATCTGGAGATAGAGCTGAAGCAGGTCATCCAGCAGCGCTCGGAGGACAATGCGCGACACAAGCAGTCACTGGAGGAGGCTGCCAAGACCATTCAGGACAAAAACAAGGAGATTGAAAGACTCAAAGCTGAGTTTCAGGAGGAGGCCAAGCGCCGCTGGGAATATGAAAATGAACTGGGTAAGGTAAGAAACAGTTATGATGAGGAGATCATTAGCTTAAAAAACCAGTTCGAGACGGAGATCAACATCACCAAGACCACCATCCACCAGCTCACTATGCAGAAGGAGGAGGACACCAGTGGCTACCGTGCCCAGATAGACAATCTCACCAGAGAGAACAGGAGCTTATCTGAAGAAATAGAGAGGCTGAAGAACACATTAGCCCAGACCACAGAGAATCTCAGGAGGGTGGAAGAAAATGTCCAACAGCAAAAGGCTGCTGGCACCGAGGTGTCTCAGAGGAAGCAGCAGCTGGAGATTGAGCTGAGGCAAGTCACTCAGATTCGAACGGAAGAGAGCATGAGATATAAGCAGTCTCTTGATGATGCTGCCAAAACCATCCAGGATAAAAACAAAGAGATAGAAAGGTTAAAGCAGCTGATCGACAAAGAAACAAACGAACGGAAATGCCTGGAAGATGAAAACGCGAAATTACAGAGGGTCCAATATGACCTGCAGAAAGCAAACAGTAGTGCGACCGAGACGATAACCAAACTGAAGGGTCAGGAGCAAGAACTGACACGCCTGAGAATCGACTATGAGAGGGTTTTCCAGGAGAGGACCGTGAAGGACCAGGACATCACACGATTCCAGAATTCTCTGAAAGAGCTACAGTTGCAGAAGCAGAAAGTGGAAGAGGAGCTGACTTGGCTGAAGAGGACAGCCTCTGACGACTCCTCCAAGAGGAAGAAGCTGGAGGAAGAGCTGGAGGGCATGAGGAGGTCGCTGAAGGAGCAAGCCATCAAAATCACCAGCCTGACCCAGCAGCTGGAGCAGGCGTCCATCGTTAAGAAGAGGAGCGAGGATGATCTCCGGCAGCAGAGGGATGTCCTGGAGGGGCACCTGCGGGAGAAGCAGAGGACCCAGGAAGATCTGAGGAGGCTGTCCTCTGAGGTTGAGGCCCTGAGGCGGCAGTTGCTCCAGGAACAGGAAAATGTCAAACAGGCACACGTGAGGAATGAGCATTTCCAAAAGGCCATAGAAGATAAAAGCAGAAGCTTAAACGAAAGCAAAATAGAAATTGAGAGGCTGCAGTCTCTGACAGAGAACCTGACCAAGGAGCACTTGATGTTGGAGGAAGAACTGCGGAACCTGAGGCTGGAGTACGACGACCTGAGGAGGGGCCGGAGTGAAGCAGATAGTGATAAAAATGCCACCATCTCTGAGCTGAGGAGCCAACTGCAGATCAGCAACAACAGAACTCTGGAACTGCAAGGGCTGATTAATGATTTGCAGAGAGAGAGGGAAAATTTGAGACAGGAAATTGAGAAATTCCAAAAGCAGGCTTTAGAGGTATTCACAAATATTTGATCGCAGCTTCACTGTTTCTCAAATTATTCACCCCGTTATCATCTAATCTGAACTGTGCTCTTGCTATTCAGATAGATGCTTACAGAAAGTCTAACCTTTCTATTTCTTGCTTCGTTTATGACTACCACCGGTCACAATCCAGATCACTGTCTTAAAATCATTTCAGTGCTGGGTGCCCTGCTATTCTGTCACTGCATCAAATGCCAGTCTGTGTGCAGCATGTGTTTGGCCTTGCTTTTAAGAACTTTAGCATGTGTTTCACATCTATGATCACTTTCTCTGAATGTTCCGCTCTACTTCCTAGAAGATAGCTCTTGTTTAATGAGCTGCAATGCACATTTGTAATGAAAATTTTCCTCAATATAAGCCATATTAAAGTGCTTCTCTGTGCAATTTTGAAAACACTTTTCATGCTGGCTTAAATTATTTCTCTGCACACATTATTCTATGTTCTATTTTGATCATGACCCTCGTATCGTTCTTTTTCTTTGGCTCTTCTTGTTTTAACCCCTAATTTTAAAATAACTTCTTTAACTTCTAATAAATTTGACTTCTATAGACAATATTTGTGTGGGGCTGGGTGGGATGTTTGTGTGTATATATCCATCCATGTGTATTGCTTTATCAAACATGTTAGTATAGCTGTAACAGGTGAGATGTAGGTGTAGCATATATGATGACCTGGAATTAAACTCTCCATATTTTTTGAAACCATAATTGTTATTAAGAGTAAGACAAGTCTACAACTTTTCCTAATTCTTTCTATGGAAAAAGTAAGTATGAAGCCATTAATTAAAGTGGCAACATATATTGATATAATTTCTTCCATGAATTTGCAAGATAACAGTATATCTAGGGAAAACAGAAAGGAAAAATAAGTAAACAAAATTTTTTTAAGGTATAGGAAATGAGGTTAAAATATGATCTAATCAAAACATTTTCTCCCCCCATTTCTTTCTTTTTAAATTTTAGGCATCTAATAGGATCCAGGAATCAAAGAGTCAGTGTACTCAGGTGGTGCAGGAAAGAGAGAGTCTTATGGTGAAAATCAAAGTCCTGGAGCAAGACAAGGCCAGGCTGCAGAGGCTGGAGGATGAGCTGAATCGTGCAAAAACAGCTCTCGAGGCAGAAAGCAGGGCGAAGCAGCGGCTGGAGTGTGAGAAGCAGCAAATCCAAAATGACCTGAATCAGTGGAAAACTCAGTATTCTCGCAAGGAGGAGGCTATCAGGAAGATAGAGTCAGACAGAGAAAAGAGTGAGAGAGAGAAGAACGGCCTTAGGAGTGAGATTGAAAGACTCCAAGCGGAGATCAAGAGGATCGAAGAGAGGTGCAGGCGTAAGCTGGAGGATTCCACCAGGGAGACACAGTCACAGCTGGAATCAGAACGCTGCCGACTTCAGAGGGAGATAGACAAACTCAGACAGCGCCCATATGGGTCCCACCGGGAGACCCAGACTGAGTACGAGTGGACCGTCGACTCCTCCAAGCTGGTGTTTGATGGGCTGAGGAAGAAGGTGACAGCGATGCAGCTCTATGAGTGCCAGCTGATTGACAAAACGACCTTGGACAAACTGTTGAAGGGGAAGAAGTCAGTGGAAGAAGTTGCTTCTGAAATCCAGCCTTTCCTTCGGGGCGCAGGAGCTATTGCTGGAGCTTCTGCTTCTCCTAAGGAAAAATACTCTTTGGTAGAGGCCAAGAGAAAGAAATTCATCACCTCAGAATCCACAGTCATGCTTCTGGAGGCCCAGGCAGCTACAGGTGGTATCATCGATCCCCATCGGAATGAGAAGCTGACTGTTGACAGTGCCATAGCTCGGGACCTCATCGACTTCGATGACCGCCAGCAGATATATACGGCAGAAAAAGCTATCACGGGTTTTGATGATCCATTTTCAGGCAAGACAGTATCTGTTTCAGAAGCCATCAAGAAGAATTTGATTGATAGAGAAACTGGAATGCGCCTCTTGGAAGCCCAGATTGCTTCAGGGGGTGTAGTAGACCCTGTGAACAGTGTCTTCTTGCCAAAAGATGTCGCCTTGGCCCGTGGGCTGATTGATAGAGATTTGTATAGGTCTCTGAATGATCCTCGAGATAGTCAGAAAAACTTTGTGGATCCAGTCACCAAAAAGAAGGTCAGTTACATGCAGCTGAAGGAACGGTGCAGAATCGAACCACACACTGGTCTGCTCTTGCTGACAGTACAGAAGAGAAGCATGTCTTTCCAAGGAATCCGTCAGCCTGTGACCGTCACTGAGCTAGTAGATTCTGGTATATTGAGACAGTCCACTGTCCATGAACTGGAATCAGGTCAGATTTCTTATGATGAGGTCGGTGAGAGAATTAAGGACTTCCTCCAGGGTTCAAGCTGCATAGCAGGCATATACAATGAGACCACAAAACAGAAGCTTGGCATTTATGAGGCCATGAAAATTGGCTTGGTCCGACCTGGTACTGCTCTGGAGTTGCTGGAAGCCCAAGCAGCTACTGGCTTTATAGTGGATCCTGTTAGCAACTTGAGGTTACCGGTGGAGGAAGCCTACAAAAGAGGTCTGGTGGGCATTGAGTTCAAAGAGAAGCTCCTGTCTGCAGAAAGAGCTGTCACTGGGTATAATGATCCTGAAACAGGAAACATCATCTCTTTGTTCCAAGCCATGAACAAGGAACTCATTGAAAAGGGCCATGGTATTCGCTTATTGGAAGCTCAGATTGCAACTGGTGGGATCATTGACCCGAAGGAGAGCCATCGTTTGCCAGTTGACATGGCGTACAAGAGGGGCTATTTCAATGAGGAGCTCAGTGAGATTCTTTCAGATCCAAGTGATGATACAAAAGGATTTTTTGACCCCAACACTGAAGAAAATCTTACCTATCTGCAACTAAAAGAGAGATGCATTAAGGATGAGGAAACAGGGCTCTGTCTTCTGCCCCTGAAAGAAAAGAAGAAACAGGTGCAGACATCACAAAAGAATACCCTCAGGAAGCGTAGAGTAGTTATAGTTGACCCAGAAACCAATAAGGAGATGTCTGTTCAGGAGGCCTACAAGAAGGGCCTTATCGATTATGATACCTTCAAAGAACTGTGTGAGCAGGAATGCGAGTGGGAAGAAATAACCATCACGGGATCTGATGGCTCCACCAGAGTGGTCCTAGTAGACAGGAAAACAGGCAGTCAGTATGATATTCAAGATGCTATTGACAAGGGCCTTATTGAGAGGAAGTTCTTTGAACAGTACCGATCTGGCAGCCTCAGCCTCACTCAATTTGCTGACATGATCTCCTTGAAAAATGGTGTGGGCAGTAGCGGCGGCGTGGGCGGTAGTGTCAGTGATGATGTGTTCAGCAGCTCCCGACATGATTCAGTAAGTAAGATTTCTACCATATCCAGCATCAGGAATTTAACCATCAGGAGCAGCTCTCTGTCTGACCCCCTGGAAGAATCCAGCCCCATTGCAGCCATCTTTGACACAGAAAACCTAGAGAAAATCTCCATCACAGAAGGTATAGAGCGGGGCATCGTGGATAGCATCACTGGTCAGAGGCTTCTGGAGGCTCAGGCCTGCACGGGCGGCATCATCCACCCTACCACGGGTCAGAAGCTGTTGCTTCAGGATGCAGTTTCCCAGGGGCTGATTGACCAAGATATGGCTACCAGGCTGAAGCCTGCTCAGAAAGCCTTCATTGGCTTCGAGGGTGTGAAGGGAAAGAAGATGTCAGCAGCAGAGGCAGTGAAAGAAAAATGGCTCCCCTACGAGGCCGGTCAGCGCTTCCTGGAGTTCCAGTACCTCACAGGAGGCCTTGTTGATCCTGAAGTTCATGGGAGGATAAGCACGGAAGAAGCCATCAGAAAGGGGTTCATTGACGGCCGAGCAGCACAGAGGCTGCAAGACACCAGCAGCTATGCCAAAATCCTGACCTGCCCCAAAACCAAGTTAAAAATATCCTACAGGGATGCCATTAATCGCTGCATGGTTGAAGATATCACTGGGTTGCGCCTTCTGGAAGCTGCCTCCGTGTCGTCTAAGGGCTTACCTAGCCCTTATAACATGTCTTCGGCTCCAGGCTCCCGCTCCGGCTCCCGCCCCGGATCTCGCTCCGGATCTCGCTCAGGCTCTCGCTCTGGTTCCCGCAGTGGGTCCCGGAGGGGAAGCTTTGATGCCACAGGGAATTCTTCCTACTCTTACTCCTACACATTTAGCAGCAGCTCTATTGGGCACTAGTAGTCTGTTGGGAAGGGTTGCTATACCTGGTTTCATTTATATGAATTTCCACTTCATTAAATAAATAAAAAAGAAAACCTGGTGCTTCCAATATAGTGATAGAACATTTTTTGCTTACAGAAAAACAGCCATGGTTGAAATCAAATAGTAAAGGCTGTCCTGGCTTCTTATCTTCTTAGCTCATTTTGACTTGTGTAGTACACTTGGATGTAGTGTGTGTGAAGTGGTAATCACTTGTAAGGATAGCACAACTTGAACGTAGAATTTGTTTCTTCTCTTCTGTTTTTTGATTTGATTCTGATTTTTGATTTGATTCTGTTTCTCTTCTGATTTTTGATCAATTCAACTTTTTTGGGCCTATGATACAGATTTCTATTCTTGAAGATAAAAATAAGTCAATCACTGATATTTTAGTCATTCTGATTCTCATCTAAATATTTCCATTTTCTGTATTAGGAGAATATTACTTGCCCTCTCTACCACCCCCAAAAAAAACCCCACCCCAAACCCAAGCATTTTGGAATATGTCTCCTTTAGTTTTAGAATGTGGATTGTATACCCATATATTCTTTAATGTACTTGTTTGGTTTGGTATTAATTTGACTATATGTGCATGTTAACAGCAATCTTTGCTTTCCTTTGGTCAAAGTTTTCTGTTTATTTTGCTTGTCATTTTCTATGTACTTAAAAAAGGTGTCTAGATGAAGTTTGCTATTCTGGTAATAAACTTTTAGACTTTTGAAGTTTTTGTGTTTTAATTTCTACAAGGGCATGTGGGAGCAGCTTTTTGTTTATCATAACATAGACCTAAAACTATTTGTTTACTGAATACCTATTAAGAAAGACTATTGGCCAGGCGCAGTGGCTCATGCCTGTAATCCTAGCACTTTGGGAGGCTGAGGCAGGAGGATTGCTTGAGGCCAGGAATTTGAGGTTGCAGTGAGCTATGGTGTGACACCATTGCATTGCACACTAGCCTGGGTGACAGAGTGAGACTCTTGTTAGAAGGTGGTCTTTTAAATTAGTCCTTTGAACATTTCTCTAGTGCCTATTGTATACCAGGCAGAGTCTTTGAAAAAAAACCTGTGTAAAGAGGCCAGCCTAGAAGTCAATACCCTGTTGTAGCTTATTCTGGACAGTGAGTACCAAGTAGCATTGGCAAAGTCACCATCATAGCATTGAAAAAACATGAGGTGGCTAAGATTCCTTTTTGGGGTATCCTCAAAATAGATGAGGAAGGAATTGTCCTGGAATCATTTATGAAAGTTATTCCCGAAGAGTTCTTGGCTCTCTGTTGAAGGACAAGGAAATATGTCTATTCCTTTGGATCAAAGAAAAACTACTGAAATTCAGACATTTTTCATTAAATTTACATGATTTTACTGAATACCTACTATGTCTAGTATTGGGTTAGGTGCTATGATGATTCAGTAGAATTTACAAGCCCCCTGACTGCAAGGCATTTGCAGTCTGGGTGGAGACAGAAGACACACACAAAGCAATCAGTGGGACAATTATCCTGTGTCAGCAGTTTATAGTAATACAATCAAACAAATTTCATAGCACTGATAGAAAATGGGAAAGCAAGTGAAATGGCTAATTGTGTAGGACAAAAATGATCCTTAAGATCAGATACTTAAATTATCAAGG
Source organism: Cheirogaleus medius (assembly GCA_008086735.1). NCBI lineage: Eukaryota > Metazoa > Chordata > Mammalia > Primates > Cheirogaleidae > Cheirogaleus > Cheirogaleus medius. Next base: position 3,007,982 of record VBSM01000413.1, on the reverse strand, counting down.
GCTTTTGGTACTTAGGGTGAAAGTTACCTCCATTCTCATTGCATGGGCCATTTTTCCTCCACAGCACTCATTTTTTCCTTATCTCACCTCTCACAATTTGGAGGACTTGAAATTAATTTCATTCACTAAATATTCAGTTCTGTGGGCCAGACATTGTGCCAGAAGCCATGGATCACATGCTAGAAATACATGGTACAAAAATAGCCCTCATAATCTAAAAGGAAGAAGAAAAATGTAAATGCTGTGTTGGGGGAAATAAAGTTCCTTATGCTAGAGCTGGGATGCTGTATTTGTCACCACAGGCTGCCATGATAAGATACCACCTTAAACAGTAATGTATTTTCTCACAGTTCTGGAGGCTGGAAGTCCAAGACCAGGGTGCAGGCAGGGTTGGTTTCTGGTGAAACCTCTTCCTGGCTTGTGGATGGCCACCTTCTCATTGTGTGCTCACTTGGCCCTTTCTCTGTGCCTATGCAAAGGGGGTGGCGGTAGTGGTAGAGAGATCTCTGTTGTCTCTTATGAGGACATCAGTTTTACCAGATTAGAGGCTTACCTTCATGACCTCATTTAACCTTAATTACCTCCTCAAGGCCCTATCACCAAATACAGTCACATTATGGATTAGGACTTCAACATACGAATTTGGGGGATGGAGGGCAGCTAAATTCCATCCATAACAGAGGCCTAGCCCAGAACAGGCATCTGGAGACCTCTCCAGCAAAGTGATGATCAAACAGAAGTTAACAGCTTCAGCTGTTCCTTAGGTTGAAACAGTAACTAGAGTATAGTCAAATGACAAATCTTTCCTATCCCCTCCAAGCTTCTTCCAAAGTAAGCTCTGAGATAAGATGGGACCATGTCCTGGAGAGGGGACATGCTTGCCCCTGGCTAAGTTTTGATTTGGTTCACGTACATGGTGCATCCCCAGAAAAGGGAAATACATACTATAACTTTTCAATGAGAGTCATCATGGCACTTGCAAAAATAGTCTTACATTTTTCCACACCACTTGGCTAACTATGGAAATGCAAATAAAAAGTAAAGATACTGTGGAAAGAGTGTGACTATATTAAGAGATTATAGAACTACTCTGTTACCACGCATCTGCTTACAGCTACTGGCTCACTTTTGTATTTTATGGTGCTGCCTATCTGTTCCGTTTTTTTAGGTGAGAACTATGCTATTTGCCTTTGGCAATAATTGTTCACAAAAATTTCCTCCAGTTTCTTTGCCAGAGGTAAATAAAGTGCAAGGGGAAGGAAAAGTTTGATAATCAGGCTTGAAAAAATAAAAATATACAAGTGATTATAGACTATGGGAGTTAAAAGCATTTGGGGAAACTAAAAGGGCTAATTCCAGGTCTTGGGTAGGAAATATACAAAGTAAGCTTGGGTTATCAAAGCAAGAAAGCACTCAAGGACTAATGAGGGATGTGTCAAAGAGACACAGTGGTGGCTTAAGGTGGCTTCCACCGGCCAAATTTGGGACAATGTGAGCATTAACAAGAATCTTGATATATAATACTGAATTTAAAAACCTTAAACCAATAATTTTTTAAAAAGTCCTTGGTTCCATAATGAAACAACAAAATGGAGGTGTGGAAAGAATGCCAGTTAATAAATGCAGAAGGCATGATAATATTAGAGAGATGCATTGTTATAACTCCCAATGTAATAACAGATTCAGTGAAGGATTGTATGAGATGGATGGGGAACAGTGTATTTTTATGGCCTCAGGATGGAATCTCACAGATTATTTACCAATTACCAGAGGAAAATGTACTATTAGGGTGGAGAAATGCAGCCACCACCTTTACCAAGTGGTCAAATTTAGCATTACTAATAGGAGAATCTAAGATACGTGTCCCTATGGGTTGTAATAACAGATATGCAACATCTCCTATGTAGTATTCTTGCAAAAATGATTAAACCGAATCTAATCATGAGTGGAAAAAAATGCCACAAATCCAGAATGAGGGACATTCTACAAAACAACTGTCCTAGGCTCATCACAAAATTCAATGACTTAATTTAAAAAGGAGGGTGAGGGAGATTATTCTAGATTAAAAGAGACAATAATTGGCCTGGCGCGGTGGCTCACGCCTGTAATCCTAGCACTCTGGGAGGCCGAGGCGAGACTATCGGTTGAGCTCAGGAGTTCGAAATCAGCCTGAGCAAGAGCTAGACTCCGTCTCTACTAAAAATAGAAAAAATTAGCCAGTCAACTAAAAATGAAACAAAAAATTAGCCTGGCGTGGTGGCTCACGCCTGTAGTCTGTAGTCCCAGCTACTCGGGAGGCTGAGGCAGGAGGATTGCTTGAGCCCAGGAGTTTGAGATTGCTGTGAGCTAGGCTGATGCCGCGGCACTCTAGCCTGGGCAACAAAGCGAGACTCTGTCTCAAGGAAACAACAACAAAAAAGAGAGGCACAATAATTAATTACAGCTCAAGAGTTGAAAAAAATAAAACTGCTATAAAAGGAATTTTGGGGACAGTGGGGAAATTTGAATATGAACTGTATATTAAATTATTTTATAGTATTATTACTGTTCTTTGGTTTGATGATGTATTGTGGTTATATGGGAAAATGTTCTTATTCTGAGGACATGCATGCTAATATATATGGGGGTCAAGAATCTGCAACTTACTTTCAAAGAATTCAGCAAAAGTAAGCATGTGGGGCTGTGAAGGTGAAGAGACGGAGAGATCAAATGTGGCAAAATGGTAACAATGAGCAGAATGACGGCTAAACCAACGCTCATTGCACTATACTTTAAACTTCTCTGTAGATATAAGCCATTTTTTTCTAAAAAAGGTGAGGGAGAGGAGGAATGCCTTTTAAGGAAGGTCAGGGCAAACACACCCCGCAGGGAGCAGAAGCAGGGTCTGGAAGAGATCGGAAGATCTTAAAATGACAGCTCCCGCCTTTCCCGGGGCTCTTCCCTATAGGCGGTTCCAGTCACGTGGCGAATGGCCCCGCCCACAGCTCCCAGAGGCCCGCGCGCGTCGCCGGCAGTTCCGCCGCTTCCTCCCGGCTGGTAGGCTGCGGCTATGGCAGGCGAGCCACCTCCGGTGGAGGAGCGGCGGCGGCTGCAGGAGGAGCTGAGCGAGTTCGTGGAGAGCTGCTGCCGGACGCTGGAGGAGGTGACGGCGTCCCTGGGCTGGAACCTGGATAGTCTGGATCCCGGGGAAGAGGAGGCGGCAGAGGTGAGGGGCGCGGTAGCGGGGCCCCTTTGGGGACGGCGGCCGGTGGTCTTGTGTGGTGGTGGCGGAACACGCGCGGTGTGCCCCGGCGGGAAGGGCGAGGAGCCCCGGTCCGTAAGCAGAGCTGTAGCTGGCGCCCGGGACTCGAGGAGCGCCGTGGGCCTTGGCGCAGCCCTGACGCCTCCAAGTCCGGGGCTGGGGCGCGCGGGGGCCCCCGGGAGCTCCACACCGACGTCCGGTGTGGCGCTCCTCCCGCGGAACTTCGGGCTTAAGGAAAACGGGAAGTTGCTGTGGATGGGAAGGGAAAGGCAGAGTTAGTGTTTATTTATAAAACAAGAAATTGGGTCTCTGTGTGCTGCTCGCAGAGGGATTGGCGGTTTGCTTTGTCATTTGTCATATGGATTCTGCAGTTGCACCAAATTCGTTGTCAGGAGAGCTGGAAGTTCACCAGTTCGCCTTTCTCAGCCTTAAAATTGGATGCTTATGACTGGGACACCCCCGATTAGAAGATTCTTAAAATATGTTACTAAAAGATGGTAACCGAGACGTTAGAATTGCTTTTTTTTTTTTGAGACAGAGTCTCACCCTGTCACCCGGGGTAGAGTGCAGTGGCGTCATCACAGCTCACTGCAACCTCAAACTTCTGAGCTCGAATGGTCTTCTTGCCTCAGCCTCCCAAGAAGCTGGGCCTACAGTGCGTGCCACTACACCCAACTAATTTTTGTATTTTTAGTAGAGACAGGGTCTCGCTCTTGCTCAGGCTGGTCTTGAACTCCTGAGCTCAAGCGATCCGTCTGCCTCAGCCTCCTAGAATGCTGGGATTACAGGCGTGAGCCACCGCGCCCGGCCTCTAATTGCTTTTTTAAAAATGTAGGCAAGTATATTAGAGTGAACAATCCTGATTTTTTGTTTTTGTTTTTTTGATGGGATGAAAGGAAGAGAAGTGGTCCAACATGGGATAATTCATGATCTCTAGTATTCTTTCTGGGTTTACCGTGCTGTAATAATTTTTTACAGGTTTAAGTTACTGGACTGATTCCCCAGAGGCATGTAAAGAATATTTGATTTATATATACACTGTTCACTATTTATTATACTAGAAGCGCAGTGGAAATTTAAAAATCTTTATTTGAAGCTTTAATTCCATTGTATGTGTGTACCAAACTTTTCCATAGGATTGGTTACTCAGCATTGCAGTAACATCGGGTTCCTTGTATTAACACTTAATGCTTTGTATATGCAACTTACTATACATTCCTTCATTTAAAACTTCTGATAACCCTACCAGGGTAGGTACTGTTGGACACATTTTACAGATGAGGAAACAAACACAGAAAGGCAATTTGTCCATGGATACACTGCTAGTAAATGGCAGTTAGCATTTGAACCCAGGCATTCTGGCTCTTGAGTGTGCTTAATTGCTGTGCTGCCTCTCTGAAACTTTTTTGTAAAATCCTACAATTCTGACAGTCAGCTATGGGTGTGCATATAACTTTTACAGAACCAATTATCAGATACTCAAGAGAGTGATTTGGTTTAAAAATCCTAGTAAATGAAATCCATAATTCCTAGAATAAGTGCAGTCCAGATACTTAATGAATCTTTCCTTTCTCGCTAGTGTTTTAATACTGAAGTTTAGTGGACAACAGTCACTGTTCCTGTTCCCAACTTATTGTTGGGTTGTGGTGATCGGCCATACTGAGAAATCAGCCATTACATTACCATGTGATAAAGTCTGTGATGGATGGGGTTGCAGTTACTGTGGTACAGGTTATTGTAGGCTGTGGTGAGTCAGCAAAGGCTTTCTAGACTAAGTATTATAAATTCTAAGCTGATAAATAAAAAGGAGCAGAATTAGCTAGGTGAAGTGCAGAGGAAGCATCAACAACATATATAGTAGTGCAGAGACAAAGGAGTGACTAGATCAGGAAACCTCAAGTAGTTAAGGATAGCTAGAACATAGAGTGTAGAGGTGGAGAGCAGTGATGATAGTGGGTAGGGGCCAGATCTTTTTTTTTTTTTTTTTT
>VBSM01000413.1:2991503-3002653 GCA_008086735.1 Cheirogaleus medius | reverse complement strand
TTTTAAGCCAAGGCATATCCTGATCACATTTGCCTTTTAATAATAATTGCTTACATTTGTTGAATACTTGTTGTGTACCAGGCTCTGTTCTAATTGCTTTCTGTGTATAAACTTATGTATAATTTATTGACTCTCCACAGTAGCTTTGTGAGAGAGGTCCTGCTGTTATTTCCGTTCTATTAATGAGGAAGTTAAGTACCTTGCCCAATTTTGTACAGCCAGTAAGTAGCGGGGCTGGGATTCAGACTGGTCACAGTATGGAGAATGGAGTGGAGGGCAGCAAGACTGGAAGCAGAGAGGGCACAGTGTGGAAATGGCTGTTGTAATCCAGGAGAGAGATGATGATATCCTGAACTGGGGAAATGACAGTGGGGATGGAGGTGGTGAAGGGATTTCAGAGCTATTTAGGAGTAAATTTAGGACTGAGTGATTGGATATGGGTGATGTGGGAGAAGAGGTTTGAGCAAGTGGGACCTTTCAATGAAATAGGAAAACACAAGAGAAGCAGGTTTGAGAGTTAACAGACCATGAATATAATGAATTTATTTTTATTCATGTGGAACTTTTAGTGTCTTTAGTATAAGGTACTCAAGAGAGAAAATCTAAAGATCTAGATTTTGAGAGTCATCACTATATAGTGGGAATTGAAGCCATGAGATCTTTCAGTAAACGTACATTGAATTGCAAAAGGTCAGTGGTTTAGACCTACCACGACAACATTTAAAGGGGAAGTAGAGCAAGGAAGACAAATTTTTAGAAGAGACCAAGAAGGAGCCAGAGAGGTAGGAAGAAAACGAAAGGTGTATCAGAATAACAGAAATGGACAACTGGAGTGTGACCTTCCAAGAGTTCAAATATTGTAAGGCCTATGACATGTTCTTTGGCTTTAGTAATGAGAAGGTTGTTAGTGACCTATTGACTGGTTTCAATGGGGGGATAGTGGCAGTGAGTGAGGAATGGTTGTAGGTAAGGTTGATGAGACAGTGAATATAAACAGATCTTCCAAAGAGTTAGTCTCTGAAGGGATGGAAAGAGGGCAGAGGCTTTAAGGGGGTGGGAGGTTGAGGGAGGTTTTGTCTTTTAAAATACACATACACGCCCACATGGGGGTTGGGAGACACCTGCAGATGAGGAGGTCTGGATAGTACTGGTACTTAATCACATAGTAAACATTTAATGGTATAATTATTTCTTTAAAAATTATGTATCTATTTTCTTTGCTTCTATTTGATTTTTATAGGATGAAGTTGTGATATGTCCTTATGATTCCAATCATCATATGCCTAAATCATCTTTAGCAAAGCATGTGGTATCTTGTAAATTGAGGAAACTGGGCTATACCAAAGAAGAAGAGGTACCATATATTTACTATATTATATATATGTCATGTAATTGATGCATTAATTCACAATATTCAAAACTTATAAGGTTTTCTGAAATAAAATAATAGCCTTTATTTGTAGGGTAGGATGGTACTTGCCTAATTTCATGAGTTATCGTTAGAAATATTTAAACGGTACTTATCTGTAGTTTGTCAAATTTTAAAATAGTCAATTATCTCATACTCAAGAACACTAAGTTTTTTTTTTTTTTACCATTTAGAATGAAATGTATAATCCTGATTTTTTCTATGAGAATGTGAAGATACCTTCAGTTACTTTGAGTAAGTATTAAGTTATTAGATTATAATTTTAGAATATCTTAGTATACGTAATTCATTTTTAAGTTATTCGAAGAGTGGATTTTATAACCATGTTTATGATTAACAAGGGCATTTAATACCTTAAGAGAATGTAGGATTAATTAATATACATGGAAACCCGTTTGTATAACCTAAAATTTAGAGACCAGGTTTATATGAGAAAGGCAGTGAAAACCCTACAAAGCCTTGTACAATAAGGTAAGGGCCTTTTTTCTTGGTTATAACAAAAATCTGAGCACACAACATAGATTGGAAGATAAGACTGAGAATGGAAATGTGTTCCAGGGATCCATAGCGTATTCAGAAGTTAAAGTCTTAGGCTCTGGAAACAGAATGCCCTGATTCAGCTCCTGGTTTTGTCACTAGCGGATGTGTACTTTTAAGCAAGGTAATTAGCCTGTTTGTTCCCTAAATTTTTTTTATAAAATGGGGATGGTGATATTAGCACTTTATGAGGATTAAATAATATATGTAATATGCTTAGAATTGTGCCTGACACTTAGCTGGAGTCAACCAGAGGGTCACAGAGTTAATATATTACAGCACACAGGCTTCAAGAAATGTTAGCTATTATTGGTTGCTGAAATTTGTAGCTGCTACTGCTGCTGCATTCCTAATTATAGTGTCTTCTGAACTGCTTGAAGTCTGGTTATTTACTGGGCTCTAGATCGATCTGAAAGAATGCTGTGTTCAGATTATGTAGGCAGCAGTATGGATGTTTCCTCTCTTAAGATTCTGGAAGGTTTGTCTATGTGCCCAAAGAGTTTGGATTGGAAACCAGTTAATCATTTAATTGTAGACACTGATGATTTATAGTATATTTATGGATTCTTTTTTGACAGATAAGGACTCCCAATTCCAGATAATTAAACAAGCTAGAACCACAGTTGGAAAAGATGGTGATTATAACAATCAAAGTAAGTAACATCATAATTCAAGCTAATTAATGAATCAGATTTTTTTTTTCTCACAAGAAAAACCTTATGAATACAGTTACATAGGAAAGGTTAAGTTTTACATTTAACATTGGGCTAATTTGCTTTGTTTCAACTTAATTTGTTAGATATTGGCTACTCAAATAGACTGGAGTCTCATTGGGACATTATCTTAGCTAGGGTTCATTCTTTGGAATTATCTGGTGATTTTATAGATGAGATTACCTTGTGGATAATTTTTTTAAAGTTATTATTTAGTAAGTATAGACTGTCCTGACTTACAGTGGTTCCTTTTAGGATTTTTCAGCTTCATTATGGTGTGAAAGTGATACACAACCACAAGATTTAAGACTTTAAGCACTAGTGATTCTTTTACCAAAGACTCTTTGGGCTGCATTTTCAACTTAATGATATTTTCAATTTATGATGGATTTATTAGGACTTATCCTTGTCAGAAGTCAAGGAACATCTTTATAAATGCCATTAAGTGAGACTGTCTCACCCTGAGATTTCTAGAATATTGAAATGCAATGTAAAAGGACAGGTTTAGGCTAAAAAAGATTTGTCTCTCACCTTCCTTCAGAGTATTACCCATTAAGTGAGTTGGTTTTTAATCATTTTGGATCTTGGATCCCTTTGAGATGATGAATGCTAGGGATCCCTCTCTCAGAAAAAAGCACAAACACAAGTTTATACTTACATAATTTTAGAGAATTTGTGGATCCCTTCATGCGTATCTTTGGAGGTAGGTTACAGAGTTTCTGCTTAGGACTTCAACAGAGACTAGGTTAGAATTTTTAAGCATAAGCTTTTAGGCAATTGAAAGAAAACTTAATATATCAAAAACAGAAGTAATTGAGTTAATAAAAGTTTAGATTTCTGATGAATCTAGGTATGACATCTAGACAAAGTCCGACCAGCTCCTCTTATAAGGATTTCTGAGTTGTCTTCTTTGAACCTTCTATAGGTAGCTTTCTCTGGACATCTTGCCTTTTTCTAGCTGAACTACATCCCAGCCTGTAGTTATGATTGGTTTTTTCCCTTGTTGAAGTTCAGGGTCTTTACCAAACATTGTTCTAAGCCAGTATCTGGACTTGATTTCTCTGAGTTACGCTGTGGCATCAGAAGGAAGACCGTCTTACCTTAGCCATCTACATTATGTCGGTTCCCTACAACAGCCAGAAGCACATTTCTTGTATTTCCTGTTTTGAAGTTCCCACTTTTGTGCCTGTCAGCTAAATTCCAGGGTTTTTTCTTTGAGGGAGACATTTGACTCTCATCTTACATGGACAGATGTCTGAGCTGTGATCAGTCAGGTCTTTTTTGGCCTCTGTTATTGGTTCTACTCACGGCCCCTGTTTAGTTAGTGCACCCATAAAAAAGTAAAGGTTTTGTTTTTTGAAGGGATTGATAAAGGACTTTATTAGACTCTTAACAGGTTAGGTAGATTTCCTGAATTTATTTTAGAGTTGAAAGAGAACTTTGAGATCATCTGATCCAGCATCTGCATTTTACAGATAAGGAAACACTCTGATTTATATGTGATAAAGTTCTGGTGTGTTTGTTCTAAAGGTTTTCAATATTATTTTTTAAGAGGTTCTTTTTTCAAAGCTCTTTTGTGTATTTCATTGCTCTTTTGTGTATTTTGTTTCTCTTTCACAACAAACTTGTGATGGGCTGGACAAGTATTTTCCCTCCATATTAGATGAAGAAACAGAGGCACACAAAAGTGAAGTAACTTGCCTCTGCTAGATAATGGCAAAGCTGGATTCAGAGCCAAGTTCTGAATTTTGGCACAAACTCTGAACTGAGTTGTTCTATTTTCTGTTAGAAACTCTCCACATTTAGTGAAATTTATGGACTAGGATTCTAGATACTGCTTAAATTTATTTATTGTATCTACCATGATTAAGTGGAAGAATATCACAAACTTCAAATCTGTACATACTCCCTGCTACTATCAGTGTCATTCATTTCTTATTCTACTTTGTGTAAGCCTATTTTAAAGAAATAAACTAACTGCTTAACTTTGTATAAATGACAACTTATGGAGTTTTTCTTTCCTTATCTGTAATATAAAGTTGTCTTTTATGTTTAGAGGAACAGAGATAATGAAATGCTAGATGTGTCCTAGCTCCAGTAATTGGTAGCTACTATTATCTCAGTGAAAGTTAACTGCAGAAAGCAATATTAAGATAATGAAAGGAGTGAGAGGTTTATATATATGAGTAATTTAGAAAATGTTCTTTTTTAAATTTATATAACTGGCTAATAAGGCAGATTTGGACATGGAGTTTAGTTCTTTACAAAAGTAAAGAATTACTTTGAATAGTTCTTTCAATAGATAAGAGGAACTTTTATTTGATTTTGAATTCTTATACTATCTTAAAATCTGTAACCCTCTTTAAAATTATTCTTTTTATCCTGTGTAGAGTTCTGCAATTTCTCAACAGAGATTATTTTTGAGGCCCACTTATGTCTTAGAGTTTTAAAATCTTTTAACCCAGGACAAGAATCTCTTTGAATATCTTCTTATTGATGTATTTACTTTGCAGGGAGAATGACTAACATGAACAATTTTACATTTTTCCGTCTAATTCATATTTTATTATACACTAAAGTGTAAGATTTTTGGCAAGGTTTATGTATGTTTTCATTTCATCACTCACATTAGGCCTAAACTCAATGTACAGAATTCTCAATCTGTTAACCTTTATAAAAGCTTGAACAATCATTAGATCTGCATACTTATTTTCAGATATAGTTGCTTTGGTTAATTTTAAAACAAGATATTTTAATCAAAACAATCATTTTATATTGAGTGGTTTATCTTTTTCCTTCAGTCTTAAATATTCAAGTTGCTGTACTTCAATTTCATGAAGTGTATTTGAGTCATGGCCATGATTTGAACATCAGTGTACTATAAAAGAACCTTAGAGTCAGGATAGAGTAGCTTTAGAGCTGTTCTCACTTGCGAGACTTTGGGCAGGTTATGTTACTTCTATGGGCCTTAATTTGTTTATCTCTAATGTGAAGGAATTGACTCTATGAATTCTTCCTAAAATTCTAAATTTATATCTGTGACAATACCTCCTGCTTCTATTTAATATTGTATGTCTATGTTTAAGATGCCTTGTGATGGCAACAGTGACTAACAAGGAAGAATGCGAATTGGCATTATAGTAGAAAAGTAGGGTTTCGATTGGGGTGATGAACAAGTTCTAGAGACGGATAGAGATAATGGCTGCACAACAGTGCGAATGTACTTAATTTAATGTCTCTGAACTGTACACTTAAAAATGGTTAAAATGTTAAATTTTATGTTATCTTTTACCTCAGTTAAAACTACTGCAAAAAAAGGCAGCTAGAGAGTCACAAGTTTTTACAATTACAGCACATTGAGATGTACCTCTAAATCATATAGAAACGTGCATTTTGAAAATTTACATTTTATGTAAATATAAGCTTATTTGTGTTTATCCTTTTTTTTGCTAGAAATATCTGTGTTCTGAATGATTTGAATGCAGTTTGTTGCTTAACTTTTCCTGTACTTTTTCTTTTTCAGTAATTGGGGTGAGTATAAAGAGGAATTAGGAACCTGAATGTACTCCTTATTTAAAGATATGCAGTATCCTTTTTGCAAATGATATCCTTTTAAAAGTATCACTCAAATTTCTAAACTTTATCTTAATAGCTGTCACAATATTATAGTCTTGATTTGGAATTTTGGTTGAATTACAAGAAATTCAAGTATCAGTCTTCACCATGAAGAAATTTGAGATAAATAAATCAAAGAGAATGCCAAAATATTTTAAGAAAGAAATTATATTTGTTTAAAAATAACAGGCAAAGGTTTATGTAGAGCTTGTTTGTCATACATCGTTGTTTTCTAATCTTTCTGTTTTTCTCCCAGATTTTTATAGCCTATATTCAAAAAAATTGGGCTTATCAAAGTTAATTTTTTATAATTTTATATTATAAAATTAAATGTTTTTATACCTGGCTATGTAAATGAACTTTTCCTAGTGCCTGCCAGAATTAGAATAAAATTGACTGACTTGAAAAGGAACCCTTCTTCCCCACTAATTCAAAACCTAGTAAAAATGGCCATATATTGTTATCCATAGCTGTTAAACCACAGCCTCAGGTTCAGTGCAGCTCTCCTCTTAATTTGTAGACAAATGTAAAGTCATCTCTTTTTTGTTGTAATGCTTAGTTTATAGTATGTTCTTATTTGAATTTTTCTTTTGCCTCTACCTAAGAAGTTAATGAGGTTAGACTATCAAATATCTAGGAAGAGCTACTGATTTTACATTGTTCTGTGAACCAGAGTTACTACTTTAGGATAACCTAGCAAACATTAAAAGATTCCTTTACACTTGATCTTAGCCAAAAGGCCAGGAAGCAGTTAGGATTCCTTTAGTAGCTCATGTTCTCTGTTTGCATTAGTAAATAATGAAGTCTAGAAAGAATTGTTTGAAATTGTTTTTTTTACAGTTCTAATCATTTTTTTATTTGAGAAAATTTGAATCTCAAAACAAAAATTTTCTTCAATGTTTAATACATCATATCAAGGTATTGTATTTGCTTTTTTTCATTAATGAGCAGATTTTGGAAAGTTCTGTAACTACTGGGGGGCACTGCTATTAACTTTTTTCAATTAATTTGATTAAGCTAGTATACTTCCTCCTTAGGAAATTAAAATGAGTTTAGATTCAGTTTAATCTGTCTTTCTTTGGTCTGAAGAAGCATGGGATTTCTGCTACTTAATTGTTTTTTGGCCCATAGCTCTTAAGTCATTACACAAATGGGATGTATTTTGAATATTGACCATCTAGCCTGATGTCTCATACAAAAAAGACATTTTTTATATTTTTCCAATATTTCCATAGTTTATTTTCAAAGGAACATTAATGTATATTACCTATTAAAAGCATTTTTTCAGCTTTTATGGGGAAAAGCATGTAAATAGATAATATCTACTTTTGTAGTATGGGTCACCTTTTAAAAATTGTTACCCCAAAGGTTTTTGTAGAGCAAATTGCCTCTTCTGGTTATTACTGCCTGCCTTCATGGGATCCATGTTAATATTGTTGGAGAGAATAGCAAGCATCTGTAATATATCCTTTGTGTGGCTATAGTATTCAGAATAGAGTCAATGTTTACCATTTATTGCATAGATTGATATTTTATATATTTAGAGATTATTATGAAAAAATAGTTTGTGTTAATATTGCATTATTAAAGCATATGTTTAAAGATAAGTAGTAGATTTTAAGTCCATAATGCTTCATGTGTTGTTTATTCTTGTGGTTTTATTTTTACTTTAGGGTTGTATTCTTCACTGCCTGTTGAAGTTCCTCTGAATCACAAACGGTTTGTTTGTGATTTAACTCAAGCTGATCGTCTTGCCCTCTATGATTTTGTAATTGAGGAGACAAAGAAACAGCGCTCTGATTCTCAAATCATTGAAAATGACAGTGATCTCTTTGTAGACTTGGCTGCCAAAGTCAATCAAGGTTTGAGATGAATATCACAGCTTTACATTTCTTAATTGTTATTTTATCCTATGAGTGTTATTATGATGATTTAATTGTCAGGCCACTTTGAGTTGAAGTAGAATGGTTTTGTATCATTTAATATTGACATATAGTCAGCCCTCCATATCTGTGGGTTCCTCATCGCTGGACTCAACTGTGGATTGAAAATACTTGGAAAAACTGGATGGTTGCATCTATACTAAACATGTAGAGACTTTTTGCTTGTCACAGTTCCCTAAATGATATGATATAACAACTATTTACATAGCATTTACATTGTATTAGTTATTAAAAGTAATCTAGAGATGACTTAAAGTATATGGCAGGTTGTGTGTAGGTCATGTGCAAATACTACACCATTTTACATAGGGTTTTGAGCATCCATGGATTTTGGTATCTTTTAGGGGTCCTGGAACCAATCCCCTATTAGATACTTAGGGATGACTGTGTGTATTAAGATATTTACTCAGTGCATGAAGTTTTACTCTGACTTTTACATTAATCATACCTTCCTTCTGTAAGACTGTTACAACCATGCTGTTACTTTAATCTATGTACCTAACCACTCTAATGGCTAGAAAAAAGGAATGATATAAAATTTAGCCCATGGGCCAGGCGTGGTAGCTCATGCCTGTAATCCTAGCGTTCTGGAAGGCTGAAGCAAGAAGATGGCTTGAGCTCAGGAGTTTGAGGTTGCAGTGAGCTATGATGATGTCACTGCACCCTGCCTGAAGCAATAGAGTGAGACTCTGTTTAAAAAAAAAAAATTTAGCCCATATATAAATACAATGTAGAATTTTTATTTTTGTGACTTTTGTGTGCTGCCTTGAAACATGTTGAAATTTAGGATTGTGGTTTTCCTGCCTGCTAAGGATGTAATTTTATTTTATTCTTTTATTAGATAATAGTCGAAAAAGTCCAAAATCCTATCTTGAAATCCTAGCAGAAGTGAGAGATTATAAAAGAAGACGCCAGTCCTATAGAGCTAAGAATGTTCATATAACGAAGAAATCATATACTGAGGTAAGTCTTATATAATCTTATACATCTCTGTTGAGATGTACAAAAATTTCCCTTAAGTAGTTTTCTAAATCTATTCTATGAATCTCCACAATTCCTTGGAAATTTTCTGAAAGAAAGTATCTTTAGGGTGGTCACACGTGATTTGTGTTTGCTCCATCACTTCTAGACCCACCCTTTCCAAGGCAAAGGTTCATAGTACAAAAGCCTTATATAAAGAAGTTGGACAGTCTTAAAAATATCTGCTTTTGAGCAAATAGTATTGCATCATGATAAGGGCATGAGTTTTGGCTTTAGACAGACCTCAGCTCGAGTTTTGATTCTGTTATTTGTCATTGGCTATTTGACTTGGGTAAGTAATTTGAGTTTTTTAGATTCAATTTTTTTCATTTTACAAACTTTGCAGGGTTGTAATGAGAATGGATTGAGATAATGCATGGGAACACAGAAATTTCTCAATAAATATTAGCTCGGGTTTTTTTGCAGAAATCTTAGTGTGCTTTTAAGTACTCTACTAAATATTTGGGCTTAAAAATGTGTTGGTATAAATTATTTATACATTAGTCTCTTGGTGTATATCTAGACTTATTTTCAGATGTCCTTTAATGGCTGGTTAGAGTGATTAATTTTCTGGTATATGAATTACCTTGCGTATACTCTACAAATAATTTCCTCATTGATTCCCTAATTGTTCCCACATTATTTCTTCTCTCTGATTTCAAAGATCTTCCATGATCTGGCCTCATTTTACCAAGTCCTTTCTTTTGCTTTAGTTAAGCATGTCTTTTAAACTACGTCTGATTATACGTATTTATTCTTACCACCATGCCTTAAAACATGTAATTTTTTCACGTGGAATTCTCTTTGTTTTTGCCATTTTACATCTTGTTGAGTTAAAGGGCCACTGTTTCCACAAGGTACTAGTTGACTCTGAACCATCACTGGTTTATTGTACTACTATTCTGTACCACACAGCTTAGCGCTTAATTTTATGCTATTCTTTTTACAATTAAAGTATGTGTTTTAGACTTGCCTCCCCTAGTAGAAGACTGGGACCATGTCATACTACCCTGGTGATTCTTACAATCCCTCAGATACTTGGTTTATCACTTGTTTCTTTTCTGGTCTCATAACCTTGTAATCAAGTTTTAGTGTTGCTGCTAGTGTTCTTTACAGTTTTATGGTTAACCTTTTATTATGGAAATATTTGAACATATACTAAAGTGAATGGCATAGTCCAGGGCTGGGGGACCTTTTCATGTTGGAAGGCTGCATTAATTTAGCTGTAATTTAATAAGGCTGCATTCAAGAAATTTTAATTAGATATAGTAATACTTAAAAATGTCCATTTTATAAAAATCTGACTACTATATACTTAATAATTTAAAAAAATGAAAACTTTGTTAATTTTAAAGTTAACTAATCTTTTAATGATTTTGTTGTGCCTGTTTTTGTTGAAAAGCCTTTGAATATTTGGTTGCAGCATGGAGGTCTGCAGTTTCAGTTGAGTCCCTAGATGTGTACCCGTCATTTGTGACTGTAAGGGCGGCTTGATTGGGTTAGGTAGGAGAATGTAGATTTGCAACAAGTGATTAAAAAGCAAGAAAGCATTTTTCGGGCGTGTTGCTGAAGGTGTGGGTAATCTGCATTTTTCCATATTTCAGTTGCATCTTTCTTACTATTGAACAATGACTTTAAAGTGACATCTACTGAGAGCGCAATCAATTCCATCTGTAGTTCTTTAGGTGCCTTGGTGATATCAACTAGATGAGGCTGAAACACTAATTAGACTGTGATGTCATGATTCTCAAAGTTAGTGAACCTTTCCTTGTATTCTCCAATTCATAGGTCTATAAACAGCTGAGTATTATTCAAATGATTCACTTATATCATCCTGCTCATCAGTGACCTTTGCTAACTGGGGAAAATGTTCATCAGAAATTTCCTTTTGAA
>VBSM01000413.1:2973396-2987634 GCA_008086735.1 Cheirogaleus medius | reverse complement strand
CCTGGGCTCAAACGATCCTCCTGCCTCAGCCTCCTGAGTAGCTAGGACTACAGGTGTGCACCACCACGCCCGGCTAATTTTTTCTATTTTTAGTAGAGACAGGGTCTAGCTGTTACTCAGGCTGGTCTCAAACTCCTGAGCTCAAGTGGTCCTCCCACCTTGGCCTCCCAGAGTGCTAGGATTACAGGTGTGAGCCACCTCACCCAGTCATGTAGTGTTAATTTTTGAAGAGCTTTCTTATCTGAAACTCGGTGCTGAACTCTCCCTAGGTGATTCGGGATGTGATAAATGTGCACATGGAAGAACTCAGTAATCACTGGCAAGAAGAGCAGGAAAAAGCAGATGATGCTGCTGAAAAGTATGTCATTGTCTTTATTGGTAATAATTATACTCTTTTAATCTGTTACCTATAATTATTAAATTTTAGCATTTTCAAGGGTCTTGATGGCATGCTGTATATTCATCTAAATGCTTATGGTTTATTGTTGTCAGTGTTCAGTATTATTATACCAGAGTTCTTTGACATTGCCCTTTGAAAGTTTGGGGGGGGGCAGCCATTTTAGTGAAATAACATATTATAAGAGCTATGTTTCTCTGTCCTCTTATATGGAATGTGAGATTGTGCATATTTATTTAGACCCTGGCCTGCCATTGGTATGATATAGAATATTGCATTTTAGGCTGGTGTGTCTGTGTGTATGTAATGGAGACCCCTGGTAAAATGCACTGATTAACGTTCATTTCTGTGTTTCAGGGGTGAAGAAAGGCGATCGGCTTCTGTAGATTCACGACAGTCTATTGGAAGTTATTTGGATCCTGAATGTTCACGACATAGAAGGGATCGGAGTAGGAGCCCACATAAACGAAAAAGAAATAAAGATAAGGATAAAAACTGTGAGTCGAGAAGAAGGAAAGAGAGGTGAGTCTCATACTGCATTATCTAACATTAAATTGTTTACTTTTGAAAAGTAGAGCAGGTGTTTTCTGTTATAGACCATGATGAGAAAATAGATTATAAGAATAAGGGTAAGGAGAGTAAGTAATTGATGAAAAGATTCTTAACATTTGTCATAGTTCAAATAACCACAGCTGTAGTGACATAATTATATGGGTGATTGGATATTGGTTTCCGTTTTTTATCACTTACTTACTTGCTTCCTAACCACGATATTTGAAAGTAACATCTAGGTAGGGAGTTAACTATGTTTATTAATACAAAGTGTTTGCCTAGATCTCTTTCCTCTGCGCCTTCCTTCTTCTTTCTCTTCTTTCTCATTCTTTTTCCTGATAATTCCTCAGTTAAAGGGTATATAGTGTGAGAGAGAAGGTCCAGACCTGGACAGTTAATTTTGATAGCCAGAGATATATAAATTAATACTAAAATAATAAATTCTGCTAGTAAAATTTTGATAGCCAGAGACATGTGAATTAATGCTAAAATAATAAATATAAATCAATTGAGGTCTATTCCTATACTCCAGCTGCTTATGAGGCATCTGCGTGGTTCTCAAGTTCATCAGGTCTTTAACTTTTCCTCAGTCTGCTCTTCTTTCCCCTGTATTGCTTGCTATCCTGGTTAAAGAGATGACCTTCATCTATTCACCTAAGTCAGAAATCAAGCAGTCATTTTAGATACTTCTTTCTTACTGCTTTTACCATCTGGTCACTTCCTAACTGCTGTCAATTCTGTCTTAAGATACCTCACGCGTGCCTCCTCTTCTTTGTCCCTGTTGCTGTCTGTCTGGAAAATGATGGTAGTTTTCCTGATTGTTCTACTTGTCTCTAAGCTTATCCCGTATGAATCTATTGCTACTATCCTGCCAGAGTGACTATTCACTTCTTAGAACTCTTCAGTGGCCAGATTTGCATTCTTTTGAATGGTCCTGAAGACCTTTGAGATCAGGGCTCCTGCCTCCTTCTCCTTATATTTTGCCATTACCTCATGAAATACATAACTTGTGCCCTCACCAGCCTGCATTACTTATAAATGCCACATTTATGCCTTTCTACTTTGTGCTCTGCTGCTTAATTTTCTTTTAAAGCCAGCCTGGTAAACTCCTCCTCATCCTCTTAAGACCCAGCTCAGTCATCCTGAAGCCTTTTCTCCTTGAAGCAGAGCTGATCATCTCCATTTTGTCACTACCCCACCTAGCACATACTTGTTCTTGAACTTACTGTTCTCCCTGTTGGACTATGAGCTCCATGAAGGCAGAGTCTTTGTTTTTTTTTATTAATAGTTTTATATGCACAGTGCTTGTCAAATAATAGGCTCTCAAGTGATAGCTTTTCTCTCCAGGGCCACTGATAATTAGGAATTAGTACAACTTACTGGATTGATTTGGTAATTTTGTTCATCTACTGTCATTCGATTCATAAAAGTAGCTGTGACTTGGTCCTTCTCTTATAAAAATGAAACATTTGCCTAGTGATCTCTTGATTCATATGATATTTTATAATTATACATACCCAAACTAGCTCTTGATTATCTATTAGAAATTGTGCTCTTTCACTTCTTTCAAGTTTTCAAGTGCTTCTTCCACTTAAGTAATTTTTAATATCTCTAATCAATCCCCGTTGTTACATAGACATCCTCAAAATCTAAATGTGAAATAATTTTCTTTAAAGAGGATAAGCTGGTTATTAGCAAGAAATACTTCTCAATAGGGCAAGGCAAATCTTTGATATTCACCCTTGAGGTAGAGTAAATTATAGGGACTTGAGATAAGAGCCTATAAAAGCCTGTAAGAGAATAAGGAAATTAGACAATTTCTTAATTCTTTCTATGACTTTAATATTCTATTTGAAGTGAATTCTCCAGTCATCTGTCATTTACAGTTATTTAGTTAATTTTAAAGAGAACTTCAAAGCATAATTTAAAAAAAATTATTTTGCTTATCCCTATTTCAGTTTTTTCTTTTAGTTTTAATAATTCACGTTTCATATTTACTCTTAAAGATCACTGTTCAGTTCCAAATGCATATTTTATCTTGTTCTGGTTATGTCTGATGAAAGTAGTATATTACTGTTGAATTATTATTTTATAACTCTGATATTAAAATATCTATTATTTATAATAGTTTTTTTAATACACCTTTCATTTCAGGGATGGAGACAGACATCATAGTCATAAAAGAAGAAAGCAAAAAATATAAATGGAGTATTTGTGCATGTACTAATTATGCTTTGCCATGATAACCAGTATGCTAATATTTTAATTGGAATTGCTTTGCATAGGAAAATGTGTTTATATGATCTGTTTAGTGCTCATTATTTTTAATAAATACTTATGCTTCAGACTGTGAGTACATTATATGCCCTACAACTTTGTTTTCCATATATTTTAATAGATGGTTTACTTCGTATTACTGATTTTGTTTTGTTCTTTTTGCTAATTTATGTATCACAAAATTGTTTAATTAAAAATAGTCAATACTTAAAGTATATAAATTATGCATGAATACATTCTCATTGTGAAAAAGTAAACCTTACAGATGAGGCTAAAGTCCCTTTGGAATACCATCTGCAGTCCCTTTGCCCACCGCAGTGGTAACTCCTCTTTACCACTACCCCGGTGAATTGGACTGGGGAAAAGCAATCTAAATATCTGAAGGGAAATAGCCTGGCTAAATAAAATATGGTATCGTCATAGATTACTATATTGGAATTAAAAGAAATAAACTAGATATATTTTAATATGGATTGGTCTCAGAAACATCTAAGTGAAAATGGCAAGTTGTAGAAAGTTATATACAAATTATATATTTGTACAGAACAATACCATATATTTTCTTTGTCTATATATGTATATAAATATATTTTTAAGCATCTATATCAGACTTCTAACAGTGATTAGGAGGTATAGATGGGAGAGATTAGGGGTGGAAACCATGATTGGGAGGGTAGTCAAAGGAAACTTTAGCTTTATCCATAATATATTAATTCTTTTTAAATGAGAATGTATTCATGTTTCACATGTTAATTTAAAATATATTGTCATTACATGTTTTGTAAATCAACTTAATTTAGTTACTATTTATATACAGTAAAATGCACCCATTTTAAGCGTATATTTCATTGGATTTTGACAAATTTATACCCGTGTGTAACCACCATCACAGTCGAGATATAGAACATTTCCATTGCCCCCAAAAGTTCCTTTGTACCCCTTTGCCAATCAATTCTTGTAACGCCAGCCCCAGGAAGCCACAAATCAGAATTTGTCATAGAAGAGAGAAATAAGTGCAAATTAGGAGTGGGGTGGAGGAATTAGGGGAAGAAAGGTCTAAAAGGTATAACCAGAGCTCTTTAAAGTACAAATTTTTAAGTATAGTATCAACTGCTGCAAACTATCCAATAAAATGTAGAATGAGATCAAAAGAGGCATTTGTTTGATCCTTGAATGAATTTTCTATCCTCAACTGTTTGCGTTTTGGCCCTTTCACTGGATTATGAGCTTGAGAACGGTATCTTCATCATAACCCCTGTGCCTGGCACTAATAGATGTTAATTTGTTATTTTAAATTTTGACTAAAGCATTTCACACTCCTGTCACTTAACATCTAGTTTTGATTTCTGGAGTGCTGCTATGAATAATTACTGTAGCTCCCATCCATTAAGTCCTACCTTCAATAGCACCTTCTCATCAACATTTCTTATCTACTGGCTGTAAATAATTTTCTCTTCTGGCTGGGGGTGGTGGCTCATGCCTGTAATCCTAGCACTCTGGGAGGCCGAGGCAGGCCGATTGCTCGAGGAGGTCAGGAGTTCAGAACCAGCCTGAGCAAGAGTGAGACCCCGTCTCTACTAAAAATAGAAAGACATTAATTGACCAACTAAAAATATATATATATACAAAAAATTAGCCGAGCATGGTGGTGTGTGCCTGTAGTCCCAGCTACTCAGGAGGCTGAGGCAGTAGGATTGCTTGAGCCCAGGAGATTGAGGTTGCTGTGAGCTAGGCTGACGCCACAGCACTCACTCTAACCTGGACAACAAAGTGAGACTCTGTCTCTAAATAAATAAATAATAATAATTTTCTCTTCTGAAGTCTGTTAAAGGCTGTAGTTAATGTTTACTGAGCACTTTCCATATGGCTCAGTTTTTAAATTGTGGTAAAATGTACATATAAAATTTACCATTTTAGCTATTTTTAAGTGTGCAGTTTACTGGTATCAAGTACATTCATGTTGTTATGCAGCCGTCACCACCATCCATCTCTAGAACTTTTTCATCATCCCAGACTGAAAGTCTTAATGGGTGCCAACAATAACTCCCCCTTCTCCCAGCCCCTGGTAACCACTATTGTTGTCTATTTGAATTTGACTATTCTTGGTACCTCATATAGGTAGAATCATAGAATATTTGTCCTTTTGTGTCTGGATTATTTCACTTAGCGCTGTGTTCAAGGTTCATTTATGTTGAAGCAAGTATCAGTACTTCATTCTTTTTTAAGGTTGAATGATATATTCTATTATATAAACACGTTTTGTTCTTCCATTCATTTGTTGATGGACGCTTGGGTTGTTTCCACCTTTTGTGAGTGTGAATAATGCTGCTTTAAACATGGGTGTTCAAATATCTCTTTGATTCCCTGCTTTTAATTCTTTTGGGTGTATGACTGGAAGTGGTAATGCTGGGTCAGAGTAACTTCTTTAATTTTTTGAGAAACCACTGTACTGTTTTCCACAGTGGCTGTACATCTTACATTCCTACTGGCATGCGCAAGGGATCCAATTTTTCTGCATTGTTGGCAACACTTGTTATTTTCTGTTTTGTTGTGTTTTAATAATAGCCACCCTAATGGATCTGAAGTGGTATCTCATTGTGGTTTTGATGAACTCTTTATATTAAGCTTATTTAATTATCATATAATACTTCGAGGTATAATTACTGTTATCACCATTTTAGAGATGAGGAAACTGAGGCTCAAAGAGTTAACTGCTCTAGTTTCCAGAGAAAGCAGTGGAGCTGGTCCAATCCAGGCAGTCTTACTCCTGGGTCCACAGTCAATTTTTCCCCCTTATATTATAGTTACTTATATACTGCATTTATTCTCAACTAGGTTTTTTCTGTTCTTTTTTTTAAGACTAGTCACACAACTAGGTTTTAAACTTTCTTGAAAGTAAGATACGTGTTGATATCTTTGAATCCCCAAAATGCTTATTAGCATAATACCCTGAATGTTACAGGTAATGTTTATGGGTGAGGACGTTAAGGCATAGAGATGCTTAGTTATTTCACCAGATCATACAAGTAATACAACAAAAGATAAGAATTAGAGTGTGTGCTTTTCACCACTTTATAAACATTTATTAACAGTAGACTGTTTTTCATGGATTCACATCCTAATAGTTTCTGCCATTTCATAGCAATTTCTTCATATCCAGAGTTCCCTGAACTTTAGAGTTCCCTAAAGTCCAAAAAATTTGAACATTTTACCACCTGCCATTTCATTAACCTGATCTGTAAATCATCTTAAATTTGCATTATATGTTGATACCACTTAATTATGCACCAGAGTTGATTGCATCAGTCAACTTTATATAGTGAAATTTTACATAAAGACTCAAAAAACAAGATTTCACAGAACCTCCTATAATTAATTGACTGCTTGACAGTTAAATGCCAGATTCCTGGAAGAATCTGAACCAACATGAGGAAGTTGGAATCAGCTGGGAAAAACTAGGACCTACTTTACCCTCCCCCTAACCCCATCTCAATCCCATCTATTCATCTTGAGAAGGAAGAGGTATGGGTGTCAGTCAGCCATAGGAAAACAATGTTTACGCTGAATTTCAATAGGGGAGGCATTTGTGAGCAAAAGATATTCAGGAAACTTCTCAAATATTTAGTCTAACATTGTTCACTTTAATTTGGATATTGACGAGGCAATATCTATTTTTTTTTTTAAACAAGTTCTCAGTGAGAAGAAAAACAAGGCAATATCTAAATTGGCAAGGCCACTGCTGTGCAGAGTGTAGGGCACTGGTTATAGTCAATAAGTAACTGAACTCACTTAGAATTTTAAATTGAATCAATGATCTCCAAATATTTGCCACTTTTGAGTATTATCCACTAATTGGATAATCTCAAACCCTTTAGTGAAAATTAGCTGTCAAAAGGTAAATTTAAGGTAAAATATTTTAAATTGGCATTGAAAAAAATTTTCTAGTTACCTATGTATCCTATAGTGTAGAAACATTAATACTATAAACATGTACATAGGTCTTCCCCCCATCTTCTGAGGACATTTTATTTTTAGTGAGTTTATGAAGGTCTGAGTTCTGGTGCAAAGCTGTGTTGCATTCTGAGGATTAAAAAAAGAAAATCCACTTGTATTTGTTTGGATGTGTTTACAAGCCAATTTCCTTTTGTGTAGCTTTTTTTTGAGTTGTTATAATTGAGCCTGCAGGTGTGTGAATTATTAAACTAAAGCTTTTTAAAACCACACTTGTTTTATTACACTGTGCGGCCTGTTCTGGTCACAAATTTGGGAGTTTGGGGCATAATGGAAATTCCTCACGGCTTTTGGATATTTGGCCTAGGACCACTAATTTCTAGAGCTCCTTTTCAGGAAAGAAAAATAAGATCTGCCAGACTTAAGGGGCTGTGAGCTGGATCTATCTTTATTGAGTAAGCCAAGTCATTTTCTCATTCAAAAAACAAGTCCACCTAAGAAAAAGGATGCTGCCTTGAAATAGAATATAAAGTCCTAAGCTTATTTTGAGTGCTTTGGTTTAGTAATATAAGGTAGGAGGGCACTTCCAGTTTGTAGAATTGCTAACAGGGACAATGTTGAATGAAGGAAGGCTGTAGGCTCCAAGAATCCTGCTTCATGGGGATCACATTTTGTGACACCAATTAAGGGATTTGGCTTTGTTCATGAGGCTAATTAAATTCTTCACATACTGGAAGGAACAGCCTTGATCAAAGGGAGGACAGTGGGATGAGACAGACAGGTACAATACAGATCTGCCTCTTCCCAGTAGTGTGGCCCTAGGCAAATTCTTAATCTCTCCTGTTCCTGATCTGCAAATGGAGAATCAGGATATACCTTCAAAGGGTTGTGGGTGAGGCTTAGAGATAATGAATGCGATTTGCCTTATGCAGTGTCTGACATATGGCAAATACTAAATACCTGCCATTATTATGGTTTGTAACAAAGATGTGAGCTTTTTCTTTCTACTCTGGCTCCTATGTCTGGTTTTGCTTACAGGCCAATGTGTATTCCTCTTCTTGTGCCATCAGAGAATTTTCTCACACAATAGTATTAACAAACATGCCATACATCACTGGAGGCTTCAAAAAGAATTGTGTATATAGGGTGCTTCATGTTACTTCCCTGTAGGGCATATATGCAGCTGGTACACGCCTGAATGGCCTACCAGTGTTACAGTACTAGAATACTTCTAAACTGGTTGGGAAATAACTGCTGTCTCAAGCCTCACCTTCCCTCTCTACCTCTTTGCCCTGGAAATTCCTGACCCTTTCCTAGACACCACCACGATCCAGTAAGTAAAGGGCTAGTGCCAGAGCAGCTGGTGGGGGTAGAGGTGGCTGGTTGGGGGCTGTTCTAATTGACAACAGTGCAGTCAGCCTCTTCTAAGTAATGATGCACATTATTAACAACATGGAATGTATTATTCTATTTCTTACTTTCTCCTACATATGCTGGGCCCTGTGTGCATGTTGCTGTATTGTAGGAATACTGAGCATGGGTGTGGTTACATGCACTTGAATGAGCCAAGGCTGTCTGTACACAACATGGCACAGAGTAGAAGGGGAAATGGAAGTATGCTGTTGTTAAGGTTCTCATGCTACACATGAACTGGTATCACATTATTTGAAGGTAGATTTATATGATAAGAGTATGTTGCAAACCTTAGAGAAGCCACTAAATAAGTAAAGCAGAGAGGTATGGCTAATAAGCCATTGTGGAGAGGAAATGAAATCATTAAAACAATCCAAAAGAAAACAAGAAAGGAAGAAAAAGGGAACAAAGGAACAGAACAAATAGAAAAATAGCAAGATGGTAGATGTAAAGTTACTTACCCATCTTGATGGTATTGAACATTAAATGTAAATGTTCTAAACACTCCCAATTAAAAGGCAGACTCAGATATATGCTGTGTACAAGAAACCCACTTTAAATATGAGGACACATTTAGGTTTAAAGGAAAAAGATGTACCATGTTAACACTAATTGAAAGAAAACTACATTACTATCATCAGACAATGTAGAGTTAAGAACAATGAATATTATCAGGATGAAGAGGAACATTTTGAAATGACAATTCAATTCATCAAGAGGATGCAATAATCCTAAATTTTTATGCACTTAATAAGAGGTTCAAAATACACAAAGCAAAGATTGATCAGACTGAAGGGAGAAACAGGCAAATTTACAGCTTAGGTGGAGATTTCAACACTCCTTCCTCAGTAATTCACAGCACAACTAGACAGAAAGCCACTAAAAAGATCGAGGTCTTCAACAATGCTATCAACCTACTCAACCCCACTGGCATTTGTAGAATACTTCACCCAACAACCAGCAGAATATTTTCTAAATGTCCTTGTGATATTCACCAAAATAGGCCATATTATAGGCCATAAAACAGCTCACAAAGAGCTGATGTTTCAATTGGTATCCAGAGGCAGGGACAAGCTGAAGTCCCAATGTGAAGGCCACCAGGCAGAAAGAATTCTCTTACTTGGAAGAGTAGTCAGCCTTTTTGTTCAATTTAGGTCTTCAGATGATTAGATGGGGCCCACCCACATTAGAGAGGGCAATCTGCTTTACTCAGTCTGTGGATTCAAATGTTACTTTTATTCAAAATTACCCTCAGAGACACACCCAGGTAATGTTTGAGCCAATAGCTGGACACCCCATGGCCCAGTCAAGTTGACACATGAAATTAACCATCACAGAAGGAAACAATAAAGAATAGAAATAAGTGAAATAGAAAACTGATGTAAGGATCTGAGGACAAAGTAAAAAGAGAAAAAAACAAAACTGGGAAACAATAGAAAAAGTAAATGAAACCCAAAAGCTGGCTCTTCGAAAAATTTCAATAAAATGGACAGCCTCTAGATAGGTGGATCTAGCCAGACTCTTAACCAGAAAAACAAAAAAAGGACACATAAATTAGTGATTATGTAATTACATAAATTACATAAATTAATGATATCAAGAATGAACATGGGAAGCACCACATGTACTCACCAGCAAATTGGTTTCACTGACCAACACCTAAGAGCACATACAGGAATAACATTTATCGGGTGTTGGGCAGGTGGGAGGGAGGAGGGGATGGGTATATACATACATAATGGATGCGATGCGCACCATCTGGGGGATGGACACACTTGAAGCTCTGACTCGAGGGAGGAGGGGGGGCAAGGGCAATATACATAACCTTAATATTTGTACCCCTATAATATGCTGAAATTTTTTTAAAAAGTTGAAAAAAAACCATAACTGCTACTTGCAAAAAAAAAAGACCAATTATGTTAATAATAAGAATAAAACCTAGGAATTAAATACTGGACCTGTCAAAATAGTTTCCTACTTTGTTATCAACAGCATTACATTTTAGTTAGCTTCTTATAAGACGTATATTGAAAAAGAAATTCCAAACTTACCTCTTTATTGGGTGTACCTTCATCAAGTTGCTCTGTAAATGAAGATGTCCCCCTCCTGGTTCTTATTGGTGTTGAAGCATTGGAGGAAACCTAGATTTAAAAAATTATGGCATTCTTAGTCCATGCCCAAAGAATTCAGTGAAAGAAAAGAGCAAACACATGAAAAGCAGAAAAGAATAACAAACATAATCAACTAGAAGACCCAGCCTACGTACTGGGTCCTTGGCCTGACTGCCACCAACTAGAACTATGATCTTTGCTAAATTAACTTTTTAGGACTATGTGTCTTCATATATAAAAATAGGTTGTGATGGTAATGTTACAATGATAACATTAAGGGAAACTGAAGCCAGGTGAGGGGTATATAAAAACTCTCTGTACTATCTTTGCAACTTTCCTGTAAATCAAAATTATTCCAAAATTAAAAGTTCATTTTTTAAAAAGAAAAAAAAAAGAATGAACATGGGGACGTTACTATATGTTCTATGGACTTTAAAATGATAAAAATAATATTATGAATGACATTATACCAATACATTCAATAATTTCCATGAAGTAAATAAATTCCTTGAAAGACAAATTACTTAAGCTTACTCAAGAAGAAATGGATAACTTGAAATAGTCCATTATCTGTTTAATAGATTGAATTCGTAAACTTCTCCACAAAGAAAACTCCAGTCCTCTATGGCTTCACTAGTAAATTCTACCAAACATTTAAGGAAGAATAATAATTCTTCACAAACCTTTCTGGATAATGGAAGAGGAGGTAAACTGTCCCAGCCAGCATTATCTTGATTCTAAAACCAAAGACATTACAAGTAACTATAGACCAATATCTCTCAGGAGCATAGACACCTTAACAAAATTTTGGCAAATTTTTGCAAACAAGTGAATACGGACAGCAGTATATTTTTAAAAAATACATTATGATTACTCTGGGAGGCTGAGGCAGGCGGATCGTTTGAGCTCAGGAGTTCGAGATCAGCCTGAGCAAGGGCGAGACCCTGTCTCTACTAAAAATAGAAAGAAATTAATTGGCCAACTAAAAAAAATATATACATAGAAAAAAATTAGCCAGGCATGGCGGTGCGTGCCTGTAGTCCCAGCTACTCCGGAGGCTGAGGCAGGAGGATTGCTTGAGGAGTTTGAGGTTGCTGTGAGCTAGGCTGACGCCACAGCACTCTAGCCTGGGCAACAGAATGAGACTCCGACTCAAAATAAATAAAAGTAAAATACATTATGATTAAATGAATTTTATTACAGGAATGCAAGGTTGGTATAACTCAGTCAATGTAATTCACCATATTAACAACCTAAAATAAATTACATGATCATCTGTAGATGCAAAAAAGCGTATGTTAAAATGCAACACACATTCATAGTTAAACAAAAAACACAACAAACTAGAAATTGAAGGAAACTTCCTCAACCCAATAAAGGGCATCTACAAATGTTTTGTGAAAATCCCGGGACAGTATAGAAAAACCGTGCCCCAACTGAGAGAATTAAGAAACCAAAGAATGACTCGAACAAGACCAGCTTGGTGAGTTGGATGAGTTTATTAGAGTTTACTCACTAGGGCGCTTGCTCCTGGATGGCACAGCAATTTCTTCCACGGGAGCTTTCTTGCATGCAAAATCTTCTGCCCACCCTGTAGTGCTGCCTTAAATCTCTTCCTAGTGAGTAATGCAAAGTTTTCACATTGTATCTTTGCTTGTTCACAGTGGAACAAATGATGCAGGCTCAGTACCGTCTTCATACACTGTCATGCAACCCATGTCATGTTAATGATATTGCAGTTTCCCACTAGGCAGGGATTTCAGTATTGCAATTAGCTAAATGGCAACAATTAGCTATGTTCTGGCAAGTGTTAACAGCAAGTGTAACAGCTCTGATCTGCAAGTGTTAACAGCTCTTGGCCCGGGAAATAACCGTGCGGCACGCGGAGAGTAGGAGAACAGTCTTTATTCCACCAGCAGACTCA
This sequence comes from Cheirogaleus medius, assembly GCA_008086735.1. NCBI lineage: Eukaryota > Metazoa > Chordata > Mammalia > Primates > Cheirogaleidae > Cheirogaleus > Cheirogaleus medius. The sequence continues at coordinate 2,975,009 of VBSM01000413.1, read as the reverse complement.
GCCGACTTCTGATCTTCTCACCCCGCTTCCTTGTTCTCCTCCAGCTTTTATACCCTTGGTAGGACTCAAAAACGTCCAATCAGCAACAAGCTATAACATCCAATCAGCAACAAGCTATAACGTCCAATCAGGAACAAGTTTTAACATCCAATCAGGATCACGCGAGCAGCGCAGCCGTGGAGGGGCGCTGCTGCAGGACCCGGAGCGGCAGGGAGGCGGCGAGCGGCTGCACCTCGCTTTCCCTGTCATTCCCCCCTTTTGATGCCCTTATCAGTTTACACAGAGGCATCAACCTCTCTATGAATCTAATAACTGCATTGAGCAAGCAGGGTCCCATGGTTACCATAAGAGGGATCTTTTAGCCCTTTGACTTTGGTAGTTACAATTCCTGATTGGTTTACATAGTAACAGCATTTTTCCCCAGAGAGCCCCAACCAAGAACACAGAGGCACCCCATGTAAACCCAAAAAAAGATTACCAAGAAACAAGTTAGTCCAGTTTCTTGGGGTGGAGGCCCCGAGTCCAACTCCCATAAGAGTCCAGACCAGTGGTCCCATTCAGTCCTTGGCTTCCAGCCAGATTCAGGGGCAATCCTATACATTGGCCCTTTTGTCTTGGGCATACCTGAGGGCTTGGGTGAGCACCCCATAACTCTGCCCTCTGGGCTGACCATCCCTGAGGCAGCAGGGCTGACCTGATGACTTTGCAGCCAGCCAACCGTTTGCCATCCTGGATGTAGCTGCTGCCATTCGTCGGGCATTCAGCCTCCGACATCCAGAGGAAGCTGCAGAAACTTGAAGGATTCGCAGGCATGAGCATCACACAGTTAATGGAGGTGGCCCACAAGGTGTATGTCAACCGGGACCGGATCGCTCGGAGGGAGAAAGATCAGAGGATGAAGAAAAGGGCCGCCCTCCTGGCTGCTGCCCTCGGCAGACTCGACCCGTCCAAGCGGCCTGGATCCCCACAAAAGGGGAGAACCAGAGGACGGGCACCCCTGGCAAGAGAACAGTCTGCCAATTGCAAGGGGTTTGGCCACTGGAAGAATGAATGCCCCCACAAGGGAAGTCAGCTAGTACAGCTCGGACCCTCACGAAAGTGGGGAACCGGAAGACGGGCACCCCTGGCAAGAGACCAGGGTGCCAATTGCGAGCGGTTCGGCCAATGGAAGAATGAATGCTCCCACAAGAGAAGTCACCTGTCGCAAGGGAGGACCCTGTTCAGGACTATCCAGCAGAAACCGGAAGCCCAAGTGCTAGTGATGCTCGCTGGCATTGACTCCGAGTTGGGCCAACCGGATTCCTTCAGCCCTCTGGAACCCACGGTCAAGATGAAAGTAGGGGGCCAACAAATGACATTCATGGTGGACGCTGGAGCAGAACACTCAGTTGTGACAACCCCCGTGGCCCTGCTTACAAAATGGGAAACAACTATAGTCGGAGCTAGCGGGACTCGGGTAGCCAGAACGCACGAGGTCCTCTACATGCCAGACTGTCCGGTGCCTCTCTTGGGACGGGACTTGCTGAGCGAGTATGAGGCAGACGCCATCCACAGGACCAAGGAGCTGAAGGAGGCCAAGAAGAAGCTGGCGGAGAAAGATAAGGAGTGCGCTA
>VBSM01000413.1:2929608-2958470 GCA_008086735.1 Cheirogaleus medius | reverse complement strand
CTTCTTCATAAATTCTTTGCCTAGGCCAATGTCTAGAAGAGTATTTCCAACGAAACTATTTTCTGACATAGGAAAATCATATAAAATTAAAATTTCAGGGTCTGTAAACAAATGGTACTGGAACACAGTGATGCCCATTATTCACATATCATCCATGACTTGCTCTCTCTGCAGTGGCAGAGTTGAGTAGTTGGACTGAGACCTAATGGCCCACAAGGGTAAAAGTCTTTACTATCTTTCCCTCTACAGAAGGAGTTTTGCCCACCCTTGGTCAAAAGAGCTGGGTTTTGTTCTCTATTTTTGAACAATGATTAACAGCATCTTCCAGCTTAAGTTTTGACAATGTTCTCAATGTCTCAGTACCATGTAGCATATTCCTATAATTTGAGTGCTCTTATGGGGCCAGCTCAGAACAGGACCCTGTGCTTGGGGTTCAATGCTCTGCAGTTGCCTGCTTGAAATAATTAATGATTTCATTGTTGAACTTGTGTTTTGTACCTGAAGTCCATGGGACAGTGGAGCTTCGGCTCACATGTGGTCCTATCTCCCTGCACCTTCCACCTCAGGCCTGCCTGGAAGCAGTTCTTAGCCAAACCTGCTGGGAGCTTGAGAGGGGGTGCAGGAGGTGGGGGGCATTCATGGCTGGGCTTGTGCCCAAGGGAGCGTGACATTAAATGCAAATAAAAGCCACTATGACAGGTGGGAGAGAGAGATCGTAGAAGAAAGGGAAAACCTTTTTTCCCCCCTGCTTTTTGAACAAGGGGCCTGCATTTTCATTTTTCATTCCAATTCTGTAGCAGGCTCTGATCTTCTGATTCATGCCTGGTGGTGTCATTGAATAACTATAAGGAGCTATTTGTCCGCACTAGGGAATGTCAGCACATAAAAAAGGAGACAGACTGCACTTGTCTTTGCTCTTTTGTTTCCACTGTCAGTATTAGCATTTTAAAATAATTGCTCCTTTGATGTACTAATTTTTAATACTTATTTGGCAATGAAAGAGGTCATTAGTTTGGGAATTAAAGGCTAACATGCTCAAAAGCTTTGAATTTCCCTTTTGGTGCCGAGATTAGCTACAATACAGGTACTTACAGAATCCTCTTTTCCGTGGCGTTTCCATTGAAGGATGGCTGAGCGTCAGATGAGTTTATTACTATTTTTAGGGAAAAATGAATAGAGGTAATAGCGGTAAAGAAGAGAAGTCAGTTTTGAGTAAATGAACTCTGCATAATTTGAAAGGCACTTGGTCTTGCATTAAACAATTTCGATATTGTAGGGGAGGAAAAAAGTAACATCTTTTCCTTCACCCACTGCAAGGTTCGCACTGACACTCCGACAAAAAGACAGATTAACGAGAGAAAAGCATAACAAACCTGTTTAATCAGAGTTTTGCATGACATGGGAGCCTTCAGAAATGAAGGCTGAAAAATCAAGGGAAAACTGTGTGTTTTGATGCTCAGGCCGATGACAGAAGCGGATGGTGATGGAGGAATGCGATGGGACACAGAGGGTCTGCTCTGACGGCAACGACCCGACCCGAGGGGAACTCGGGAGGTCCGGCTTGTTCAGATTCCGCTCGGCCTCTCTGTGCAGCGCTTCTCCTCTCCGGGTGCGGGTGGGACACCTGTCACGGCGAGTCTTGCGACCTACATTCAGGGGAGGGCGGTCAGAGAGCCATCTTCCTAGGTTTTATGGCTTGCTCCAGGAAGAAGAGTTCTGGTTTCCGTGACCCCCCTGGGGGAGCAGTGGAAGGAGAAAGGAGGGCGTGAGGAGGTCAGGGAGGACTTCTTGTTTCTGAGGCCCCTCCAGTCCCCTTCACCTCAAGGCACTCCGCAAGTCCAGGTGCCACACTTTGCAGAATTGCGCTCCGAGCCCTGGCAACATCTTACAGATCCTAGCGAGTGCCCCAGACACAGCACGTTTATATGGGACATGCATATCATCACGGAGCCCAGCATCTCACTGTTACAAAGCCCCCAGACAATGGTCCTAGGTCACAGACCAGCACTGGGGAAGTGCCGCCCCACTCATCTGCTTAAAGCAACTAGGTTTTAATACATTTCATCCTTCCTCGGGGGTCTTAAACAATTCTGAACTTTGTGGCAATTGTTTGATTAGGGGTTGGGGAAAGCTGAGGAAAGAATTCTCTAGAAAAAAAAGGTATTTATTCCTTAGAGAGCAAGTGGTATCTCATGAGTAGAAAAGGTTTCTATTGGTGAAAGACCTAGATGAATAAACATAGTATGTTTGTGCTTTTTAAAAGCACAGAATGTTTACATGAGTTAATTTTTAAAGTTATTTTTATATTGGGTTTTGTTTTCATTTTAGAAGCTATATTTATTGTTCTTCCAGGGAGAATAGCAATGATTCATGAGAATTCTTGGTTATTCAGGATTATTAGGTATTTGGGTGATGATTCTCTATCATTAGGCAATTAAAGACCTTATTAGGCAATTTGCAGTTGGTATGCATTTTCTGTTTCCCTCCCATAGACTCTCACTCTCATTAGCATCTCCATCATAAGCAGGGGCAAGAGATTAGAAAGGAAACACAAGCACATTCAGTGTTGCCGTCTGTCATCAGTTCAGGGTGTAACGTTGGGATGTACTTAATGTACTTGGTGCCCTCATGCTCATTAATGCTTTCTAACTTTAAAATGAAATGCAAAACAAAACTCATAATCAGTAGTCAATCACACTCTAGTGAGAGTTTGCATACCCGATGCTTTTAAATTGTGAAACTTATCTACCATCATAAAATAAAAGGCTTTATCTTGAAGGAATTCAAAATCTCAAAATCCAAATGATGGTACAGGAATTTTTTTTCAGGGTGAGGCGTTTTCTGATATAGTAATCATACTGGCCTTGCTTAGGTTGGCCCTAAGCCTAGTTAATTCATTCTATGGTATCTAGGGATAGAGACAGGGCTGAGATTTCTTCTCTCGGTGGTCTCTCTGCATCCTTGAAAGGACCAGGATGGAAGTCAGGGCTGGCTTGGCTGCGGGAGCATCAGGAAGTAGGGCGTTCCTGACCTGGGGCCTGCCCTGCCTGAGCCTGGAGGGTTCCCTCCTTCCCCTAACAATTTCTTGGCTCCAAGAACCCACTTGGAATCCAGCCTTGTACCATCCTTGAAGCTGAGCCTAGATCTCATCCTCACCCTGTGCCTGAGTTACTGGCCTGCAGGCCAGCTAGGGCTGGGATGGAGGGCTGCTACCAAATGTGACCAGGAGAAGCTTAGCTTTGGCCTCTGGGAGTGGATTTGTAGAGACTTCTGGATTGCAGGGGTCAAACTCCACCAAAAACGTGTGTTAGCTACATGGCTTAAGAGATAGAGATTACTGTGAAGTTTACAGTCAAACAGAAGCCTGAGGACTTAATTGCAATTCTTTCACCAGTTAGCTGTGGCTTCAAGCAAGTAATGTAACTTCTGTGAGTCTTAGTTTCCTTATCTGTAAGGCAGGGGAATCTCTAGGATCCTTTCCAATAATATAAATCCTGGGTTTATGACCCTGCTGGGGAAACTGCCCTTAACAGTACTGATTAGAAATAATGTAGAACTAATGGAGTACAAAGAGAAAAACTGAAAATGTGGTTTTGTTTGTGTGGTATAATAAATACTATGCCTGGTTTTTGTCACCAGTTTCTGGCACAGAGCTTCCAAAATGTGTACTTTCCTGAGTGATAGGAGTGTCTTTGTTATGCTAACGAGGACCGTGGTGGGCCACCAGAAAGACCAACCACATAGATTAGAGTGTTGGAATCTGGGGCCAGCCCAACTTTCAGGGAGAGGAAGGGGCTGGGGATTGAGTACAACCACATGGTCAAGGATTCAATCAATCATGCCGGCGTAATGAAACCCCAATAAAATCTCTGGACACCAAGGCTCAGTGGAGCTTCCTGGCTGATGAACATATTGCCATGCCGGGTGGGTGGAGCACCTGGATTCCACAGGGGGATGGTTTGGAAACTGCTCCCCACTGCCCACCAGACCTTGTCCTACACATCTCTTCATTTGGCTGCTCCCGATTTAATAAACCTTAATAATCATAAGTATAGCACTTTCCTGAGTTCTGTGAGTTGTCCTAGCGAATTATTGAACCTAAAGGGGTGGTGTTAGTCAGCCAGAAGTGCAGGTGTCTGGGAACCCCACTTGTGGCTGGTGTCTGTGTGGGGGCAGTCTTGTGGAGGGCTGTGCCTGCAGAATCTGGCTCTAACTCTAGGTAGTATTGTCTCAACTGTGTTGCAGGACACCCAGTCAGTGTCAAAGAAATAGTGTCAGAACACCGTTTGCCCAGAACTAACATGAATTGTAATATTTTATACAGACTTCCACCCTGTATGCTTTGTTCCATGGAGCCAAATAATGATTGCATTTATAATTGAATATGCCAGCTTCTGTTTATTTTATTTATTTATTTATTTGAGACAGAGTCTCACTCTGTTGCCTGGGCTAGAGTGCCATGGCATCAACCTAGCTCACAGCAACCTCAAACTCCTGGGCTTAAGCAATTCTTCTGCCTCAGCCTCCCAAGTAGCTGAGACTACAGGCATGCGCCACCATGCCCGACTAATTTTTTCTGTATATTTTTAGTTGGCCAATTAATTTCTTTCTCTTTTTAGTAGAGACAGGGTCTTGCTCTTGCTCAGGCTGGTTTTGAACTCCTGACCTTGAGGGATCCGCCCACCTCGGCCTTCCAGAGTGCTAGGATTATAGGCGTGAGCCACCTCGCCTGGCCCAGCTTCTGTTTATTTAATATACAATTATTTGATTACGGTCTCAGACTCTTCGTGGATGCCCAAACTTTATAGTTTGGTGCTCACTTATTTTGGCAATCTACTCACATGATATGTTCATGACTTAAAAACCAAGCAAGTAAAACTGAGAGAGTACTTTAAAAAAATTAATCCATTAAATCATCAGGTATAAATACAAAATCATTGATTGATAATTCAAACATCATATGTCAATGTAGAACTAGAACGTAGAAATGCTCAGGTATGAGTTCGGATTCTGAAGATTTGAGAAGAAAAATGTCTATGATGGAGACTAGATGGGCTTATCATATCTGATTTCCCTTAATTTTCTGGGCATGCGGGAGCCTTCCCAGGCCTCTCACATATATGTTAGGGCCATAGGACTCGCCCTGGCTGAAGAGCAGTGAGCAGAAGCAACAAGTCGTGTCCAGGCAGAGTACTTATGAGCAGGGGGAGGCTCCATGCCTGTCACAGTCTGAAGGGAGATTACTGAAGGGACTGATTTTCTTTCTAAGGTCAATAAACCAAAAGACTTTGTCTCTTGGGGGTAGGGGGGTTATGGTGGGGCAACAGAAGGGACACAGAAGAGAGGAAGTCTGGCTTGTCTCTTAATCTCTTCCCTTACGGTATCCCCAAACTTACCCCTGCCCGCATTACGTTCATGCCCTGTGAGTTCTGGCATCGCCGAGGCCTAGGGCGTGAGCAGAGAGACATCTCAGAGTCTGACTCTTCTGATAAATGTGAAAATGCAAAAGGTTGTGCTGCAATTGTCTCCAAATTGCACTTTCTGCCCCTCCTCGCTCTCAGGTCAGTAATTGCCTGGCCCCCTCCCCCGAGCTCAGTCCCTCATTAAGGCCACTTGAGGCTCCTTTAAGAATCTCAACAGGTGTCACCTCCCTAAGTTGGACAGGGAAAGACTGACTCGGAAGACTATATTTCAGGTGAGGCCAGAAGGACGAGAGGCAGCAGCATGTCCTTCAGAATAACGGTCGTGTCTTTAAAAAAATATATTCAAGTTCGACTTCAGCTTTGCCATTTTCCCAAAGGTGCACTTTGAGGGTTGTTTGGTTTATATGAAGCCGTCTACTGCCACCTTATGGCAAACAGTTGGAAAGAAACTTCCAGGCATAATGGCTGATCACTCTCTAGCCATCTCTCCTGGTACAGTGGAGAAATTATTCTGTGCTTGATCTAAGAATATCACCTCTTCTCGTGCGCTGGAAACTGTCTTATCTCACCAACTCCAGGACGTTGTTCTTAATGCTTCCCTCTGTCTTGCATCATCGGTGTTCTCTGCCTTGGCTCATTCTCATCAGCACGCGGCCCTGCTGGTAGATCATCCACCTTAAAGCAGCAATGAAGACTTCACCTTAAACCCCACATTTCTCTCTAGTTACCACCCCATTTCTCCGACCTCCTTAATGGCAAGCCTCTTCAAAACAGTTTTCTGTACTTGTCCTCACTTTCTGTTTTCTTATTGTGTCTTGAGTCTATTCCCAAGCAGATTTTTGCCCCCAACACTCCACCCAAACTGCTTGGTCAAGGCCAGAAAGGACATTCACGTTGCCAACTCCAGCGGTCAGGTCTCAGCCTCCTCTTGACCCAACCGTAGTTGACGTTGGTGCTGACTTCCAAGACCCCCTCCCTCTCTCCTGTGCTCTCTCCCACTTCCCAGGCCATTCCTTCTCGACCGAGGCTGGTTCCTCCTCTTGTCTCTGAGCTGTGAACACTGGAATGCCCGACTCACCCCGCCCACCTCTTCTCTGTCCGCATCTCTCCCTGAGCCGTCTCATCCCGTCCCTCCGTCGCACGTGCCCTTTACGCACTGACTACTCCAAGCTCCCCCGGCCTTGCCCCCTGAATTCCAGGCTCGACTCCACCGTTGAGAGTCTAACAGGCATCTCAAAACAAACATCTTCAACAGCAAACTTCTGATTACTTACCAACTCCCCATCCTAACCAGCCCTTCTCTGATTTTCTTCATCTCTGTAAACTGCAATTTTTTTCTTTCATTCTTCTAATGGCTCGTCTTTTGCTCTTTTCCTCCTATCCACATCTAATCCTTTGGCAAATTCTACTGACTTGCGTGTTTTACCGTTTCTCTCCAGGGCCCTGCCGCCAGCCTAATTCAAGGGAACATCATCCCGGACCATAGAAAAAATCTCCACCAGGTCTCGCTGCTTCCACCTTGTCTCCCTCATGTTCCCTTTCACCGCACGGGAGCCAGGAGCCTGCACGGTCCTATAAACATGGAAGTAAGGCCATGCAGCTCCTCTGCTGGAGACCCTCCGGGGCTCCCCATGTCGCATAGGGCACAGTCCAAGTTTCCGCGAAGGCCGGTGCTCTGCCTCACCTGCACGGCCTCCCTGGCTCAGCCCACGCCGGCCGCCTTGCTCCGCAGCGGTGCCAGGCTATTCCTGATGCCTCGAAGTCGCCTTGCAACAGCAGCCTTTCCAGATCCTCCTACTAAAATCGCACTCTTCCCCTCCTTCCCGCCTCCCGAACCCTGCTGTTCCCTCCATGGCACCTTGAAACCTAAGGTAGCTTATGAGCTTGCACGTTTCACAAGAGCAGGGCTTGGTTTCTTTGCTCACTGCCGCAGCCCCATGCCTGGCACGCGGTAGGCACACCAGAAATATGTCAGATGAAGGAACGGAGACCAGTGTCCCAGGTGATCCAATTTTTGAAAAAAACATTCTCTCTAACCTGTCTGCTTCTGCTTGGCTAAAGCAACAGCAACAGTATCTTGAATCAATTTTTAATTGTTAGTTATTTTCATGGAAAGAAGCCCCCATTGCTAATTGTTTCTCTGCCTAGATGGAGACAGCAAGTTAGATTTTCTCTGTCCAGGGCAGAATCAGCGAACCCTTTATTCATGTAAATGTGCAGCAAGCTTTGCCCTAGGCAGCAGGAGAAAGTCTTTTTGGTGACGTTGTGAGAATGCCCCTCCCTCTGGTCACTAAAGTGTAGGGAGATCAGGAACTTCCTTTGAGGAATCTCTGAGGTCTCCGTCAGGCAGCCGAGGGAAGAGGGAGTCTGGCCTGGTGACCTGGGCTCTGTGGGGTGGCCCAGGTTGTGATGGGGAAGATGGCTGTGGCGTAGTGTTGAGTGGAGTATGTGCCTGTGAGTGGGACCTTAGGGGTATGGGCTGGTTTTGGGTGTGGAGCTTCCTGGGGAGAGAGATCCTTGGAAGAGTGGAATTTTGCAGCCTTGAAGAATCACTAAGTCTTGAGACCCACGCTAGCGCCAGTGATCTTTTTGAACCAGACAAGAAGAGTACTTGATTGCAGCTCTCGCAATTCTCACTGCCTGTCCCGGCAGCTAATTCCGGAGCAGCCTCGTTCTGGGGTAGCTGTGGTTTTCTTTGGCCCCAAGCGCATTTGTCTGAGTTCTGCTGCATGGGACTGGATGGGACTAGCCTTGGAGACACGAATAAGCACAGTGGGGTTTTTTGGACAATGCAGAGAGGTTGGTGGGAAGCCACAAGCCTGAGTTGTTGAACTTCCTGCTAATCTGGTGTGTCGTAGCCCGATCGTTTCAATAGAAAAATAGAAGTGATGCTGTCTTCCTTGTACCCTGAGCTGGTGGGGGGTCATTCTGGCCATGTAACAAGCTGGCTGCCTCCTGCAGAAGCAAGCAGGGCGCCTCATTCCTGCCGTCTGCTTCTTCTGCTTGTCACTTCGCCCACTCTGTGGCCCATGTCCCTGGTTCCGATGGTTTCCATCACGCCAGCTGCGGGGAATGCGGCCTGCACTCACCCAAGTCCTTGTCTCTGCTCTTACTCTGTGGCTCTGGAGAATATCGCAAGACTCAGCCTGGTGCCACTAGGGGTGTCTGGACCCTGACTCTCCCCCTCCACCCCTTTAACTCTTCCCTCTTCTCTTCCTTCACATCTCCTTTCCTTCTCTCCAACTGACAGCATGGCCACTTCCCCCTTCACTCTGAAAATAGAAACCAACAGACAGAATTTTCTTTTTCTTTTTCTTTTTTCACCCGTCCATGGCCTGTCTCTTCCACCTCCCGCCATTCAAGCTCTTCCTTCCTCAGCCGATCACACTGAGGGCCTCCAAGGAGCCAGGTCTGCCCTCAGCACCTCACGTGCTAGCTCATTTAATCTATTGTTTGTCCTGTTTTACTTAAAAACACAAAAACCAAAACCAACCAACAAAGCCCAAGGCACAGAGAGATTGAGTGATTTGGCTGAGTGCACACGACTAGCTAGGACCAGACCTGGGACTGGCCCTGGTCCCAGGCTGCTGGGCACCGAGGAAGGCGGGCTGAACGGTCCACGTGTGAATCGAGGCCTCTGCAAATGCAAGGCGGTGAGCTCCAGCCTCGGAGGAGAACGCCAGTCAACTCAACATCGAACACAAGGGGAAATGACAGTGATTTTTAGGTGGGGAGGAAGTGGTGAGACCCAGTAAGTTTATATTTAAATTTTATTTTTCCAATACAAAAATAATACCTACCAGGTGAAGAATATACAGAACGTTCACAAAAATGTAAAAAGTAAAAATAAAACCACTAGGAAACTCAGTATACCTTGTTCCCTTTTGAAATCCAAATATCTCTGGGAAAGATACCATAGGCCACCATCCTTCACAGCTTTGTCTGAGTGAATGTCAGATCCCGCTTGAAGTTACTGTGATCAAAGCTTAGGGGAACCCCCTGCTCGTCCCTGTCCTCTCTCTAACTGGTAGAGAACAGGCACAAGGGCCCCAAGTGGGGATCAAAGCATTCCTTTACTAGTGGCAGCAAGGCAGCTGCTCACTCACCTCAAGGTGCCTGGCCCTGGAATGCCGACCTGGAGACTGTCCCAGGACCGCTCATGACCCCTCAGTTTGGACCTGTGTGGCTGGACAGGAGCGCTTGGCATGACATACCCACCATAATATCAGGGTCTCCAGAGAAACAGAGTCCCTAGGGTGTGTATATACAGAGAAGTTTATCTAAAGGGAATTCTTTCTTGCTCGGGGCAGATCAGTCTTTCCTACCCTCATTGAGGAGGGTGATCTGCTTTACTCAGAGTCCGCTGATTTCAATGCTAATCTCATCCAAAAACACCCTCATAGAAATGTCTAGAATATAGTAATTTTTGATTAAATATCTGGGTACTGCGGCCTAGCCAAGTTGACACATAAAGTTAACCATCACACCCAGCTAGCTGTGAGTGTCAGAGTGACAAGCGGCCCTGGCCAGCAGGGAGGGGGGACCAGTGGAGGTGGAGGTGGAGAGCTCATTGTTTTCCAATTCACGAGGCCTAATGGCAGAGGGCCATGCTGGGCAGGGGCAGGTACTACCTTGAACATATTAAGCAGAACTGGGAGCAGATCCCATTTTTTGGGGGGGCCCTCTTTAAAAAAATACAAAATTAGGTACCAGGCCTTGAAAGGGGCCCTGAAAGTAAACTTCATTACCGCACAGCAAACCATCTATGAGAAAGCGCAGGTGGAACACCAACAGGAGAGAGGACGCTTCCCCAGCATTCCTGGAGCAGGTAGACAGCAGGTGTCAATATTTGCACTTTAATTGATGACTGAACAAATGAAATTTTAAGGTGAAAGTTGGGTGATGGTTGGAGGGTTTTGGCATTGGGCTTGCCTTGTCTTTAAACCATAACTCGCCACCTCTGTGGAAGCATAGATATTTGAGCTTGTCCAAGTTTAGACGTCTTTCCTGTAAATCAGGGGTTGGCAACCTTTTTCTATAAAAGGTCAGACAATAAATATCTTAGGCTTTGTGGGCCATAGCAGTTTCTGTTGCAATAACTCAACTCTGCTATTGTAGCACAAAGCAGGCAGAGATAGTAGGTAAATGAAGAAGTGTATCGAGCGGGTTCCAATGACATTTCATTTACCAAAATAAGTGATGGGCCAGATCTGGCCCTTAGGCTGCAGTTTGCTGACCTCTGCTGTAAGTCACTGGTTTTTCATCTTTGTTTTTTTTTTTTTTTGTTTTTTTTTTTGAGTCTCACTCTGTTGCCTGGGCTAGAGTGCCGTGGCTTCAGCCTAGCCCATAGCAACCTCAAACTCTGGGCTCAAGCGATCCTCCTGCCTCAGTCTCCCAAGTAGCTGGGGCTATAGGCATGCACCACCATGCCTGGCTAATTTTTTCTATATGTTTTTAGTTGGCCAATTAATTTCTTTCTATTTTTAGTAGAGACGGGGTCTCGCTCTTGCTCAGGCTGGTTTCGAACTCCTGACCTTGAGCGATCCTCCCGCCTCAGCCTCCCAGAGTGCTAGGATTACAGGCGTGAGCCACCGTGCCCAACCTGGTTTTTCATCTTTGAAAACAAGATCTTTTCTTCAAATCGTCTTCAATAGCATCTAATACATAAACCTGATAAAAGCATTTGCTGGGGTTGAAGTTTGGTAGGTGGGAGCAGCCCAGAGCCCGTCCTCCACAGAGCTCCTCAGGTTCTGGGGGCCCATGTGAGGTCCACTGCCCCGCCCTGTGTGGCCTGTCACCAACATGCTCATAAGTGATCCTCCTGCATTCTGCTATAATGTTACTTACAGTCACCACAACTGGATTGTAAGATCCTTGAGCGCTTGGGCCACGGCCTTCCCACCTTTCCTCCCTCACTATAGTGCCCAGCATGATAAGAGGCACAGCACAGCTGTTTAACGTGGTATAACCTGGGCACTTGGTCTAGCCTAAGTCAGTCCTTGACTCAAGACAGCCGGAGGCTGAAGTATAAAAGCAGGAACTGGGAGAAAGCTCGAGTTCACTTTCTTCCCAATGTGACCCCCATCCACCGATTTGTCAGGTGAGAGAATGGGGACCATTCGTTCATGATGTCATTCACGTCTGAACTTGTGCCCTGACCAAGATTCTACTTTCTCACATGGATTAAGTTTGAGTTTGTCCCCACTGTTTTTGGAAATAAACTTTCAAGGTGACCACGGAATGAATAGAAGGAAGAAGGCGGGTGGTGGGCGTGTACATGCCTGTGAGTGTGGGGGTGTGTGTGGGGGGTTGGTCAGTGTGTACAGTTCCTTCCACAAAGGAGGAATCGTGTGCTGCAGGTGAAGGGAATGCCACTGTCAAAAGTCCCTACTCATGCCTCTAGTGGTGCACGCGCATGCCCTCGATACTGGGTGAATTAAATGGCGTGGCAGGTTCCAGGAGCCCTCACCGTCCTGGTGCTCATCATCTGGGCTCCTCAAGTTGCAGAGTCAGTTGCACAAAAAAGCAAAAATACACACATCATGAAAATATTACTTAGTGGACTGGCCATGAATAAAATCTTCCTCCGCTCAAACATCTGTCCCAGATACCCAAAATCTCCAATGACAGTCTGGTGTTACAAATACTCAGTGACACCGTGCCAGAACAAACTGGACTGCATGCTGACAGTGCAAGTCTGGCGAAGGAGGTAGGATTCTTCATGAAGTTGATGAAAATGACGGTGGGTCACTGCTCGACTCTCATGGAAAGCTGTCAGCAAATGAGGCCTTGGAGGCAAAGACCAGTTAAGGAATAAGGAAGAGAAAGTTGACAAAAAAAAAAATCAGGATAGAGTCTTCAAAAGGAGATGATTTAAACAGCAAGAGATTAAGAAAGACCCTTGGGAGAATTGTTGAAGCAAATATTTTTGTAAAAACCAAAGAAGCAATCTTACACAATCATAGAATTTTATCAGAAATATTATCCTCCTCTGAAAAAGTCTGATTTCTTTCTTCTTCCTTTTGAAAATTAGCTTATGGTTGAAATTATAATAAATATTTGTTAGATATATAAAACCACGTTTATTTTCATATCTCCAGATAAAATTTCAACCCAAACTTTTTTTTTCATTATTTGTTATGAAAGTATTTTCCCTCTTTTTTTTTTTAATTTTCCCTCTTTTAATGGGGTTCACTTTGAGCCATCTTTCCTAGTATGAATTATCCTTGGGTAACAAGAACTGCTTTCCATAATATTGGGGTGGGGAAAAAAATCTTCCTATAATCAAGATACAAAATGACAAAGGAAAAGACTGTCAGAATTGACCACTAAAACTCTGATACTTTTGCATGACAAACTAATAGAAAAACAACTTCCTGAGTGAAAATATGTATAACAGATATAATCACAAAAGGATAATAGCCAACATATAGAGAAAGCAAATACAAATCAATAAGAAAAGAAAACTAACCCAGAGGCAAAATGGGCAAAAACCATGGTTGGCAGGTTCAGAGAAGGCAAAAGGGGACGGATGGGAAGTGGCTAACAACATGTGCAAAGATGCCACCCTTAATGGCAATCGGGGGAGCACAAAGTGTCAAAACACCACTTCAACCCATAGATTGGCAAAGACTCACCAGTAACATTCAGTATTGGCACAGGTGCAAATATGTATGCACTCAGTTTTGCCCTTTTGGAGACACAACTTAGCAGTGTCTAGGAAAATAAAAATGTGTGTCCTTTGATATCACAATTTCACTGTTAGGAGTAGGGGTCTATCCCTTAGAAACACACATGCTCACACAGAGTTACCCACAAGTTGCTAAGATACTATAATAGCAAAATTGGAAATATTACTGCTATTATTGTGAAGGTTGTCAGAACCAAAATGGAGTCACTACTGTTAAGAAAACAAATGGAGCTGGGAGAGGCCATGAAGAGAGGGTTCTCATGCTTATATGCCTGATAACAGTAAAGACTCTACAAAAACCACAAATTTTTTCATGCACTAAGTTTTCTTGAACAAAGGCCATGGCAACCTCACACAGAAAATAATTCTGCAAGGACGTCTGCCCAGCAGCTGCCTGTCCAGCCTCAGACTGGCATCATCCTTGTTATTGATCTTTGTAGCCAAGGATGATTATTTCAAAACAATTATGTAATCCTCCTCATGTTTTCCTTTAAAAACCTTTGCCTTCCTTTAACTCCCTGAATACGCACATAGTTTACTGTGACATGTGTATTACCATTGCAATGCCCTATTCCCAAATGGGCCTCTTTTTTTTTTTTAGAGAGCCTCTCTTGTTATTTAGGTTGACACTGTTAATAATCGCTGATACTTACATGAGGCCTCCCCTGGGTCAGCACTTTTCCAGGCATTTTATGTAAATGCGCCCTCCTACTCCTCCGTGACAGTCCATAAGTGTGCACTTGTATCATCCCAGTGTACAAAGGACCCGAGCCGCAGCATGGAGCACCGTGTTCAAGGTCGCTGAGCCAGCAGGAGGCAGAACTGTGATGTGACCCCGGGGGGCTGGCATGAGTCTGTGCTCCTCGCCACTCACCATACAACCTGCATCCAGTACAGCGTCGGTTCAATAAACCATAGAAAATCCTTCCAAGGGATGACAAGACATTGTAAAACAAAACAAATGAATGGCGGTGTAATCCTATTTTCGAAATATGCAAATTGTGTGTGTGTGGTTTATGGTGTGTGTGAGATGCATGCATGACGGCAATGGAGAAACACAGACTCTTCAGAGTGCCAGTCTCTGCTGAGGAGCGTGCGATGGGGTGGATGATGGGGCGTCCTGGGACAGGGAGACTGTTCATTTCTGTGTATAAATCTTTGGATTGTTGAATTTTTAGGAGAATATGTATTATGTATAATTTTTAAAATGTAAAAATGAAACACCAAGGGGTTGCAGGCACATCTGACCTGCTCTATGAATAGTTTAGTTTGAGGCTCGATGATATTTTACAAGTTTTACCCAGGATGGGTAGCAGCATTCCGGCGGGAAAACCCAGTGTTTGGGGAAGGGGGCCAGCCAGGCGAGCAGTGGGCCAGCAACTCTCCTCCCCCAGCGGTGCTCCTCGAATACATTCAGCCTTGGTCACGGGAATGAGAGAGGAAATAGGGATATTTCTCATCTGGGAGGTGTGGCAACACTAGTGCCCCAACAGGCAACAACATGCTTAATTTAGCCACATCATTGGGGGTTGGCAAATCCAAGGTCATTCTCAATCCCCCTTACTTTCCTCAACTGTAGACATTTGAAACTAAAATATTCACTTTCCCAGCCTCCCTTGCAGCTAAAGGGTGACCGTGTGACCCATTCCTGCTCCGTGAGATGCATGTTGACATCACTGCTTGGGCTTCCAAGAAAGTTCCTTAAAGGTGCAGACTAGGCTGGAACAGCCCGTTGCACTTTGGCTCTTTCCCCCCTTCTTCCGGACCAGACCACAGATGTGATGGCCAGAAATGTACTCGCCACCCTGTAGCTATGAGGATGAAAGTCACACACCATTTTAGTGTCCTAGAGCTGCTGTGACAAATTGCCACAAATTAAGTGACCTAAAACAACAGAAATTTATTCCTTCTCAGGCCTGGAGGCTAGCAGTCTGCAATCAGGGTGTCGGCAGGGCCACACTCTCTCAGAGGATCTAGGGGAGGCTGCTTCCTTGCTTCTTCCCAGCTCCTGGCGTTGCTGGCAATCCTTGGTGTTACTTTGCTTTTAGGTGCATCCAATCTCTGCCTCCGTTGTCACATGGCTTTCTCCCTGTGTCTATGTCTCTCCTCTTCTTATAAGGGCACCAGTACTATTGGGTTTAAGGTTTATGCTACTCCGGGATGACCTCATCTTAACTTGATTATATCTGCAAAGACCCTATTTCCAAATAAGATCACATTTACAGGAACCACGGGTTAGAACTTGAACATATCTTTTGGGGAGACATAATTCAACTCAAAAAACACACTGAGAATGGAAAGTGGGAAGATTGAAGCCTTGAGAACCTTGTGAAGACACTACTAACCTTGGACAGCCTACTTGTGACTTCTTGTGTGACTCAAATAAATTGCTTATTGAAGCCACAGTTTTGGTTTTCTTTTGCTTGCAGCTGAACACATTCCTTACTGCAATACTTATCCATCCATCCATCTATCTATCCATTCACCCATCCATTCATCCAATCAACCAATTTTTAGAAGGTGCCCATCGTGTGCCAGACAGGGAGCTGGCTGACGTCTTATTTAGAGTTGGGGCTGACACTGGGAAAGTGCTCAGTGTTTATTAAGTGCATGAGTGGAAGACAAATTCCTTTCATGGAAATTAGAGTTTAGAGCATACACAACAATGCAGACAATTTAATTGTGTGATGGGCTTTGTAGCTAACTCTGACTTGGGGTTTAAGGGAGATTTCCTGGTGACTAAGAAGGGTGATTGGAGAATGTATAGAAGCCAAAGAGAGATTGAGAAACTGAGAAAAATTTACTATGACTGACCTATGGAAGGTAGAGAAGGGGACCAGTAAGGAGAGAGAGAGATTGCGTGTACATGTGTGTGTGTGTGCATGTGTGTGTGTGTGTGTGCATGTGTGTGCATGTGTGTGTGTGTACACGTGCATGTGTGTGTGCTCGTGTGTGTGTGTGTGTGTGTGTGTGAGAATATGAAGGTCAGTCTGGAGAGATGAGGCTAGAGACACAAGCGAACACTCAGGGTCACTCTTTAGTATCTGAACTCTCGAATGCTAAAATATTGCAAGTAGAAGGACATGTATGTCCTTTCACATTTTGAGGGCAGGGGTCTCTCAGTGGGACGTCTTAATTTGTAGGTTATCTGGCTGATAGAACAATGTATGTCATGCATAGCAGAGGAAAAAGAACCTTAAGGTGCAAACATCCCTCTTTCATACTGTTAGATACGGCTCTGGTAAACACTTGACTCTTAGGTCAGTACAGTCACAAAGCTCAAGTTTTTAGTCCCAGGTAGCACGTGTTAACACTTCGTGGATGTTTCTGGTAGGTCCTGCTTTCGCGCATCATCCTATGCAGCTGTGTTTTTTGGATGAGGCCCGTGGGGAGCTGGTTTATGCCAGATGCTCACTCCTGACACTTGGGTTCTCGCCTTGTGTCTTGCTTGCCAAGGGAACAGGCATAACAGCTTTCACTTCCACAGGCTTCTTTTCCTGCATCTCTAAAATTAACCTAAAAATTTCAGAAATAAGACATAATATAAAATAAACGGTGCTTTGCACATAAGTGCTAGACATCGATTGAATAAAAATATGTAAATTAAATTTGCAATCATTAATAGTTGCATAAAATCCCTGACCATTTTGAGGAGGTAATCGGAAATAGGTTGATTTTTGTGTCCCATGGCTCCTAGTGGCGAGCTGGTTCCTGCCCTGCCCTTGGATGGACATTCAGGCAGGATCGTGGCTTATCTGGTCACCTTGACTGGTGCTGGCACAGGCACCCAGCACTGGTGGGCTCGACACTTGGCAGATGTTTAAAGCTGAGTATTTCTCTTGAGAGTTCTTTTGTGGGTTCTTGGGAGCCCCGTTCACTGGGGCTCACATCTTCATTCTCTTGACAAAGGTGAAGACAGCTCTGTAGTAGCTGGTCCCTTGTAGCCCCTTCACAGCCCCTGGGCATCTGGCTGCACCCCTCAGCACTCTTTTTGTTGGGGTCCCCTGCCCAGCTGGGGCAGCCCTTTTAGGGCAGCATCGAAGGCAACCCCTCTCCAGCTTTATCTCACTTGGGGCCCATCCTTGCCAGTCATGTGTCCTTGACCATGACATGTTCAGGGTGCTCAGGACAAAGCGGTGCAGCAGCAAGCTCTCCTCGCCTCTGCCACAGCTCGGGACCTAACCAATTCCACTCTCTTTAGAGAGTCTGAGCCAGACACCAGCCCTCCGGTCCCCCAAACCACAAGGGACACATGAAATGCTTTCGAAGTGGTCCACCTCAAGCCTAGTGCCCTTTCCCCTAGGCTCGAGGTGGGAGGAAAGCACCCCATCCCGCCCCAGTGAGGGAGGGTGAGAGAGACAGCACAGCAAGAACTGTCCCCTTACTCCCCACTTGTCAACACCCCCCTCCCGCCTTTCTACCCTCACACGGTTGAAGGACCCAAAAGTCATGAACCAATTTTGAAAATTTGTTTGGCAGTGTTACAGACTAAACGTCACGTTCTCCTAGAATGCACGTGTGGAAATCCTAATCCCCACGGTGATGGCACTAGGAGGTAAGGACTTTAATTAAGTCATGGGAGGGAGCCCTCATGAATGGCATTAGTGCCTTTACAAAAGGAACCCCGAAGAGCTCTCTTGCTCTCTTTCTGCTGTTGTGATGACAAAAGGAGAAGGTGGCCGTCTGTGACCCAGAAGGGGGCCCTCATAGGACCCACCCATGCTGGCATCTTGATCTCAAACTTCTGTTGTTTAAAACACTCAGTCTACCGTGCTTTGTTACAACAGCCTGAACTAAGACGTGCGGTCTCTCACCTCTCTCTGGAGTAGGGTATGTATGGTCTCCAGGCTTCAGGTCAAACTTGCATTGTACCATCCTGTTACGATTCTTCTGAACTGTGGTCCGTTATATAGATATCAGCTGTGATGGTTAATTTTATGTGTCAACTTAACTACAGCCTGGGGGCCCCAGATATCTAATTAAATCTTATTTCTGGGTGTGTGTTTTTGAGGGTGTTTTCAGAAAAGATTAGCGTTTGAATCAGTAGACTGAATCAAGCAGATTGCCCACCCCAGTGTGCGTGGGCCTCGTGTCATCCGTTGTGGGACTGAACAGAACGCAAAGGCAGAGGGAGGAGAATTCATTCATTCGTTCTCTCTGCCTGACCGCTGAGCTGGGACATGGATGTCCTGCCCCTACTGAGACTCACCCCGTCATCTCTCCTGGTTGCCGGCCTTCAGACGCAGATTGGAACTGCACCACCAGCTCCCCGCCGCCAGCCGCAGCTCACGGAACTTCTCAGCCTCCGTAATTGTGTGAGCCAATTTCTTATAATATATCTTTCTCCCTCTCTGGATTGTAAAGATTTTAAAATTTTCTGCATATTACGATGTTTGGACGTCTTTAAAGAACCTCTGTGGCTGGGAGAGACTGCCCCTGTGGGATCTAGCCAATTCTTACAGATACCAAAGTCCCAGCCAGGAGCAGCCCTGCCTTGCAAACTCACCGGCCCAGAGCCACACCCTCCGCCTGGCCCTGCTCTCTAAGACCGCAGTTCTCTGCCCTTATCATCTCAGGGCCAGGTGCCAGGCGACCAGAGACCACCCCAATAGCCCAGAGCTCCCCACCCCCAAATTGTTCCAACTAGCCACTCCTGAACTGTGCGCCTCGCCCTGCCTTGCCTTTCCTGGAACCCCTAAAAGGCCGTGGCCTCAGCTCTCCCTCGCTCCTCCTTTCTGCCTCCTGCCACGCTGCGGCCTCCCCGCGTGCCCTGGGTGCCGAGCTGGGCCGCCGTCGCTGGGGCCTGCGGGGATCCTACGTTTTGTTTCCCCACGCCTCTCCTGCGTCTCCTCTTGTGACCATCTTGTATCATAAAAGAATATACACCCTCCTCCCTCTGCCTCCCCCTGCCCTCCATACGCGTGTGCGTCCGTCCGCTCTGCCGCTCTGGACAGCACTGGCTGCCCGCGGGCCACTGTGAGGACTGACGGGGACAACTGAGCTCAAGACCTGACTGTGCCAGGCCGGGGCGGGTGCCGGGAGCTCTCACGGGTGCTCAAGACACTGGTGGTCACACCTTTCCGGGCACAGTTACTTCTAGTGTCAGCTTTCAGAGGAGCACCAGGATCCTCCGATGACAAAACCCTGGCATATTCCCTGCCCTGGGGTGAATTTGTCTGCGGTGTCCCTTGTGCTCATTCCCACAGCTCGGGCCACGCGATGAGCTGACAAATGAGCAGGCTGCTATCTGCGGGACTCCGGCCCTGCACCCGGGTGAGCCAGAGTCAGGGGCCTGGGCTGACGCTCCGGGGAACCCAGGACCCAGGACTGTGACGCTTGTCTGCCGTAAGGTGAAGGAAAGTCGTTGCTCAACAGACCTCTTCCTTCCGACGCCCCTTTGTGTGCCCAGGCGGCCTGGTCCCTGCACTGCCTCCCGGGCAGGTGGGCAGGAGCCCGGCCTCGCCGCGCGGGCAGCGGCTCCCCTGCACCAGGACGCTCCGGCTTCTCTTCCGCTGGTGAGGCCGAGTCTCAGAAACAGGTCAACGTGGCACCTGACTGAGAGCAGAAAAGTTGTGTAAGAGCCAAAATGTCACCAGTTCCCACTGTTGAGTTTTCCAAGTACGCCAGAGTCCCCTGAGTGGGCGGGAGCTGGGAGCCGGAACGCGGGGCGGGCAACACTGCTCCCTGGAGGCCGTCCGGCACTCCTGACTGAAATTCCCGCGACACGGAATTGTCATCTTAGGAGTCACAACACATGCTATTCCATTCATAACAGACGCTTGATCACGTCCCTTGGTTTGTGGCAATTCAAGACCTCCAGGGGAATAAACTGAGCTTCATCCACAGATATACTTAAGGCAGTGTGCAAGGGCCATTTTCTGGGATTAGGGCAAGAGAGTAAATGGATGCCCACAGCCATATGGCTACAAATTTAAAACATAAATCAATCTCACAAGCTATTAAATATGATATGTTCTAGCCTCCAGCTTGACAAATGGACTTTCATAATGACCTGGAAGGCCAAGTTCAAATTCAGTTTTCTCAGACTTCTTGACTTCCAACCTGAATATCATGGTGTGGGGAGAGCCAGTCTCTGGTCTGTGTTCTGCCTGTCTTCTGTTTGCACACCCAGCTCCACCTGCCACTGCAAGAAAATTCAAATGCACAAATACGGACAACCTAGACCTCTCTTCCAAGTTTGGTTTACAGCATCCCCCAAGGTCTAGGCTGCATGTACAGGAGGTGTGGCCTGCCCTTTGGAGGCCTGGCCTCAGAAAAGAGGGTGTGCAGATTCTAGCAGTATGCATGGGGTATACACACACACACACACACACACACACACACAACAATGGACCAGGAAGAAGGCCGGAGGAGTTGGCAGGCTCAATAGCACAGTTTAGTTGATCCAGGTACACTTGTTCCAGGTATGGAAAGAGGCTGTGCTGGACCAACCCAGTGGCTCCCCTCCAGCACTCCGCAGGGCTTGTATGTGCTGGGAAGGAGAGGGTTTTCATAGGAAGAAAACAACTATATCCAACTTAGAAGCCCAACAACCCTGCTGTGGGAACCCCTCTGAAAAAGCTGGTTGTGAGGACCAGGAAGCATTTTCCTTAGGCCCGAGGAGGAGAGCTTCCGAGGCTGGAGGTATGGCAGACTTGAGGGAGTTAGGAGAGAAGAGGAGGTCTAAGGTCAGTGGTAGCCAGGGAACACAAGGGGCAGAGAAATTATAGGCAGTGGGACAGAAGGTTGGAGAAGACAGTGAACCCTGAAACACAGCCCGGAGAGCTGTAGGCAGCAGCCCTGGCTGTAGGTGAACTCCCTGGGACTGCCGGAAACAAAGCTTAAGAAACAAGCTGGTTACAAGCACAGTCCTTGTGGGGGAGCTTGGGGATCACTGGAGAAGGAGATTCAGGGGACAGACAGGCCCTCCTAGGATTCAAGGCCATGATTTAAATGCAGACTCAGAGCTCCTAGATACAGAGTTGATAGAACCTGATTAATTTGAGTACCGAGGCTAGTGAGGCCTGGGGTTTTGGGTTAGATATAAAGGATTAACTTATATTTTATAAATAGGAGTGTGGATGCATCATACTCATAGTATGTTCTTAATTATGGTGTATGAAATAGTGGGGTACACAGCAGAAAATGCTTCCTGCATCCAGAAGGTCACCTACCTTCAGCACAAGGCAACCGAAATGGACATTGCCATCTTATTCTTGGTTGTAATCTTTCTCCAGTTAATTCTCAGGAACACAGATGTTTCCAATTTAGCCTTGAAAAGTACACAGTAATAAAATAATCTTCAAATTAGCATGTCAGTAGGGCCTAGTGTTTACAATCCTTTTTGAAAAAAAATGTCTCTGCTTTTGCCTGTTTGCATTTCCATCAGGAAGATGGGATTGCCAAGCAAGCATTATCATGTTATCTTTTCAAATTTTATGTTCACATTCTGGTTCAGACATAACATTGTTCCTTTGAAGCTCTCTGCAGAAGCTCACCAAGTATTTATACTTTTTAAAATATGAAGTTCCTTTTTTTTTCTTTGGTGGTCAAAAAATCTGCCTTTCTGATGAGAACTTGTTGCATCTTATTTGAATATTTATGAAGCTATTTGGAAGACAGCAGAGACCTGTTCAACTGGTTAAACCTCTAAGAGAGTGAAAGATTCTCAGAGAGAGTCTTGATCTGTTTAACTTGGAGGAAATTTGGATGAGCAGTGGAGAGCGACAGGAACAGCTCAAGGATAGGAACCTGGCTGATCATGAAAAGTGCCCCATGAAGTGCATAAAAGGATAACATGACTTCCAAAACACAGCCTCAGCTTCAGATGTTTGATGGAAAATCCTTTCTAGGCTGAGGACAACCACCCAAGGCTTCTCAACAATAGGATCCCAGTCCAGCTTATAGTCCATTCATGAGAACTTTGACTTCTCCTGTACTTCAATCTTTATCCAGGCTACAAGTCTGTGCTTATTCAGAGGGAGGCCATTGTGAGGGAGGCCATTTCATTGGCATTTCTCCTATCAAGAAGTAGAGTCTACATCTCCACTCCTTGAATCTGGGAAGGCCTATGATGGCTCCACAAACAGAGTGTGGTAGAAGTGATGCTATGGCAGTTTCAGGCCTAGGCTTTGAGAGGATTGCACCTTCCACCCTGGTCCCTTGGAGTCCTGAGCTGCCAGGTAAGAAGGTAAGAAGGTAAGAAGCCCTTCTACTCTTTTGGAAAGATCCCATGGAAAGGCTCTGGGACTACACAGAGAGGGAGAGGGGTCCAGCTGAGCCATCATCCAGATGTTTCCAATGAGTAATCAAGGCCTATGGTTGAACCCTTAGATCCTCCAGACCCAAACCAGCCTCCATCTCAACACCATCTAGTGGTCCTAGTTAACAGCATGGAGAGCAGAAGAATCACCCAGCTGAACCCAGTTCAAATTCCTGATCCACAAAATTGTGAGCAATAATTGTTTCAAGCCATTGAATTTTGGATAGTTTATTTATGCAGCAACAAATCACTGGAAGAGGTGTGGATGCCACCAGGGAGGATGCAGAGAATTGAGACATCATTGTGGTGCACGCTGATGGAGTCCTTTCCATGGGGATTGTACTGTAAGAAAACAAATCCCAAAAGAGGGATTCCTCTAAACATTTTCCTGCTCTCTAGAGAGTCACAGACACCTAGATTCAAGGAGACTAGTGCCAAGGTTACATATATCTGCCTACTTCTCTGCTTTTTGCTAAGTCGCAGCCCTTGTGCAGATAGACTTCAAGTGGATAGACTCTAGCAGTCTGTCAAACTGTGCAGGTCTGAATCTCGCTGGTGCACCCAGCTTGGGCTCAAGCCAGGACCTGCTGTCAAAACAGTATCTCACTTGTACCCAAGATCAGCATCTCTGATCTGTCAAGTGCCCTTTCTCAATTACCAGGAATCAAATGACTCCACCCTCACTGTGTTGACAAAGGAGTGGTGGGTAACATTGGTCTCCTGCCAAATGTAAACCTAATCTACATCACAATTGTCTTTGGCTGGGAATACTCACCATGAGAATCCTCATAAGAAGTACAGCTATAGTTTGGGGAAAAGAAAAGAACACAGTGGAATGCAGCTTTGTAGATAAGAATACAAAATATTTTAACAAGTGACGAAAATTTACCAGCTGCTCAAGCTTCAGTATATATCACACAGACAATAAAATAAACACAATCGACATTATTTACTCAGCGAGAACGACTCCTGGCTCCAGAGCCATGGATGTGTAGTTGAGTTTAAGCTGCCTTTAGCTGTGTTGTGTTTGTCAGGTTGTCTTCAGAAGGTAACGGTTTATGAAACTGCATGGAAAAAATCTTAAGGAGTGGCCTATTTTTTAAGGCAATAACCCTCAACAAGGAAAGTGGTGTTAAATTGATTAGTAATGAACTCTAAGGATTTTATTAACTTTTTCCGTTGTTAGAAACTGAATTTTCTCTACGTTAATTTTTTGAAGTTTATTTTTTTGTGACTTTTTCTATACTGAATGGTAACATTTTGATGTGACAGATTTCTGGATAGAAAGCAAAGAAACTCAACTGGTTTAATTTCCCCAGAAATGATCTCAGATCACATTTGTTCTGCTCCTCCATTTGGTAGGAATGTTCTGCATGCGTATTCGATCATCATTTTTGGTTTCTGTTATGGTAGTGTGTATATTCTAGGAGACTCATGAGTTCTCTATGAGAATTTTATATTTTCGGTTTTAATCTCGATGACATTTTAAGAAAATTGGTATTAGCATATTCTGAATTATCTGACTGACCACATTTTAACAAAATACTGCCACATGCTTTCAGTGCCTGTGCTAATTTGAACTTAATATATTAATTAGTTTTTATCTTATAGTTGTATAAAATAAGAGTTGCACTTTCGTCCTGTCTGTTTGCATATAGTACTTTATTAAGCTCTTTTCTTTGTGCCAGGTACTGACCTAAACACTTTCCATGTTTTATTGCCTTACTAGTTTTATTCCCATGTTGTATATGAGGAAATGGAGGTGCAGAGAGGTAAAGCTTAAGTAACAGAAAACCTAATGCAACTCGAAATTTCTTTTTTGTTTTTTGAGACAGGGTCTCACTCTGTCACCAGGGCTAGAGTGCAGTGGTGTCATTGTAGCTCACAGCAACCTCAAACTCTTGGGATAGAGCGATCCTCCTGCCTCAGCCTCCCGAGAAGCTGAGACTACAGGAGTGTGCCATGATGCCTGGCTAATTTGTCTAGTTTTTGTAGAGACAGGGTCTTTCTCTGAATGTTCTGGATACATATTGAATCATCATTTTTAGTTTCTTTTTTAGTGGTGTGTATATTTTAGGATACTCATGAGTTCTCTATGAGAATTTTATATTTTCTCTTTTAATCTTCCTAACATTATAAGAAAATTGATATTAGCATATTCTGAATTATCTGAATATTTTTTGAGATAGGATCTCAGCTCGGGCTGGTCTCCTGACCTCAAGTGATCTTCCCACCTCAGCCTCCCAAAGTGCTAGGATCACCAGCATGAGCCACTGCGGCTGGCCCTCAAAATTTCTTAAATAATAGTAGAGGTTTGTCTACTTACATAATTGAAAAGTGCAGAGGTAGAGTGAGTTTCAGATGTGGTTTGGCCAGGGCTCCGGCTCAGTTTCCCTGCAATGACTTTGGCCTGACCCCTCCTGGGTGTCAGCTTTATTTTCTGGTTGGCTTCTGTCAGGACCACACGTTTCCTCCTCTATATCTAGGGAGAGTCACTTACACAACTGCGATGGCTTTGCTGTGATTTTTGGCCACATTGACCAGGAGAATGCCCTGCACCACTTAGTTCAGGCTTGACATCATGGCTGTGCCAGTGGGGACGGGGAGTATTGCGACTGGTTCATAAACCCACCAAAGTCTTCCCGTGGGGTTGAGGGAAATTTATTCCCACGCAGACTACTTAGCTGCTACACAAGGAGGCCCGCTGTTATAGAGCTTGGGGTGGAAGTCATAGAAATTTCACCCTATTTACTAAGCTGCCCAAGGCCATGTGGTTAAGAAGTGGTGGCTTGGATTCCCATCCAGCAGAATAACTCCACAGTCAGACTCCTTAAGCGCTATAATACAGATCTAAGTAACTTCATATTAAAAATTATTTGTGTGAACATCAAGTCCATCTAATACTCAATTTCAAGAAAGACTGAGAGAGAATGATATTTTAAAAGTAGAAAGATAAAAGATGAATAATTCTGTATCAGTTATCTATTGCTGTGTAACAAATCATCTCCAGACTTAGTGGCTTATCTTTGATGGTTTCTGTGGTCAGGAACTCAGGAAGGGCTTGGCTGGGTGTTTTGGATTTCTGTCTCCCATGTGGCCACGGTCAGACGGTGGCTGGAGCTGGAACATCTGGGGCTGTTCAGACATCTCTTTTCTTTCATCTAGTACTGGGGACTCTCCACACAGTTTCTCTGCATAAGATAGTTGGGGTTTCCTCCCAGCATAGTGGCCTCAGAGCAGACACATGATTGACATGGTGGCTCAGACTTCCAAAGGCAGGTGTCCCAAGAGGAACCAAGGGAAGCTGTGTCACTTTTTACGACCTAGTCCCTGAAGTTACACAACATCCCTTTCATCAGAGTTACAAGCCTACCCAAACTCAAGAACTGGAAACATGGAACCTACCTACCTCTCTGTGGGAAGATTGTTGTTCACATTGCAAGAAGATACCATCATGGCTATATTTGGAAAATACAATCTGCCACAATTTCTGTACTTCTGTTATTGATGGGGTCTCAAAATCTTTAAAACAGAATTAACACTTAGTGAGTAGCCTATACAGTTGCCTATGGACACTCATAGCTGTTGCTTGCTTTCAAATTTCAATGGACCTCTTCAAAATGTGGTTTCAGAGGAGTAATTCCTTCCCCACCACAGCTGTGTTATGCAAGAAGGTACTTCTTCATACCATTTTTCTCAACCACAATTGCCTTGTTTCTTGTGTTTTCAAGTTAGAAAAGAATAACATTGGGAGGTTGGTGTCTTAGTTCAGTTTTTTCTGTTGCTTATAACAGAATACCTGAAACTGGATAATAATTATACAGGAAAGGAATTTATTTCTTATAGTTCTGGAGGCTGAGAAGTCCAAGGTCGACGGGCTGCATATGGTGAGAGCCTTCTTGCTGGTGGGGACTCTCTGCAGAGTCCTGGGGTGGTGCAAGGCATCACATGACGAGGGCTGAGCTGCTGGCTCAGGTCTCTCTTCCTCTCTTTTAAAGCCACCAGTCCCACTCCACGAGAACCCATAGACCCATTAATCCGTTAATCCATGAATGGATTAATCCATTCCTGAGAGCTAGGCCCACATGACCCACACACCCCTGAAAGGCCCCACCTCTCAGTACTGCCGCAACACGGATTAAATTTCAACATGAGTTTTGAAGTGGACAAATATTCAAACCATAGCTGTTGGGAATAGACAAGAAGATAAAGTTAATAGCAGAGCAGGAAGAGGGTTTTTCCACTAAAACTCAGGAGAAAGAAAGGAAGATGAGGAAAAGTTAATCTGGGACTTAAAACAGATTCTCCGTCTATGTGGGCAGGGGGGTGGGGGGGAGCTAAGAGATTAGTCAGAGTGGCTGACAGCTCCTGATCTGCCTGGGAGCGATGCTGGGCAGGTCCAGGCTGTACAGCTCTGGGCATTGGGAAGGGTGTCTTATTAATAAGAAACACCCACTCACCCAGGCTGCATTCTGCACTAAGCATCTCAAACACCCAAGTTGCTCCGTGTCTCTAGAATCACAGCAAGAATAAAACATTCCACGTTGTAACAAAAAAATGAAATATTTTTCACATGCTTATTATCTGTGCTAAAGAAAACAAGCATTTCACTAAAAACAAAAGAAGGGAGGTTGTGAAAGTTTTCTAGTTCTTAGAGGATGGTAAATATAACTGAATAGTAGAAAACAATTACTGTAGATTTAATATGCATAAAATATCATTGGTAGATTAAAAGTAGAACGTCCACATGATTCAGTAATCTCACTTCTGGGTATTTATCCAAAAGAATCAAAGAGATATCTTCACTCCCATGTTCAGAGCAGCATTATTCACAATACCCAAGAGGGGGAAACAACCTAAGTGTCCATCAGCAGGTGAATGAATGATGGATAAGGAAAATGTGATACGGTCGTCTGCTTATCCGAGAGGATACGTTCTGAACCCAGTGGCCATCAGAGGAACACATTTCTGTTCCTGTCTTCCACCCACAAATTTAACACCTTTTCCATCTTAACTAAGCACATACAAGCCACCGTGACCATAACTTTTGCAGTTTGAGGTGCGACAACAAAACTAGCATGAATTTCTTTTTCCTTTGTCACAATTTCACAGAGAAGATTTATTCTTGTCCGTTCTTACTGTAGATCTTAGCAACCTCCGCATACGATTTTCTTTCTTTCCTTATTAAGTCAGCAACTTTCACCTTTTCACTTAGGGGAGCACTTTACAGCTTCTGTTGGGCAGATCTGAATGGCCAGCACCACTGCGCTTGTGCTCTGGGGCCCTTGTGAAGTACAAGGATGACTTGAACACAAGCACTGTCTTACCCTGATAGCCGACCTGAAAACCAAGACGACTACTAAGTGGCTGGAGTGGGGAGTGTAGACAGCATGCTTTTGCCAGAGTAGAGATTCCATCACACTACTTAGAGTGGCATGCAATTTAATACTTATAAACTGTTTATTTCTGGAATTTTCCATCTAATATTTTTGAACTATAGTTGACTGCGGGCAAGTGAAACCATGAAAACAGAACAGCAGATAAGGGGTGGGGGATCACTGTATTTGCATATAATGGAATATTATTCAGCTATAAAGATAGAAGGTAATCCTGTCATATGCAACAACATGGATGAACCTGGGGACATTATGCAAAGTGAAACAAGCTGGGCACAGCAGAACAAATGCTACATGATCCCACTTACATAAAATATCTAAAATAGTCAGACTCATAGAAACACACATGGAGGGGTGGTGGCCAGCTTTTATGTTAGTGTTTTTCACCACAGTAAAAAATATTGTTGGTAATTTTTTTTACTCCATGTGTTGTCTTTATGCTTAATTTTTGTGAATATAAAATGTTATAATTGTATTCACCTGTTTACTTGTAATTTCTTCCTTCCTACCTTAAGTTTGCCTTAGTATTTCTCAAAATTAAGCCATACCCAGGGACTCCCAGAAAACTAGCTTGCTGTGTCAACTCAAAATAAAGGGGGAAAGAAAGAAAAGAAAAGAAAAGAAAAGTAACAGCTGGGTGTGGGGCCATACACTAATGCCAGCTTCTTAACGTAATTGTTGCATTTTTTAAAAAATTAACTAATAGTGCATCTGAGTCTATAATGTGAGTGATTTTCTAAAAGTGTTTACTGTAGAACACATGAAAATAAATGGGACCTCATTTAATTAATTGCTTTTATGGTTGGTTACTCCTTTGCGCTTGTGTTTACAACCAATTTTCAGAAATGATGTTTGCACTTCAATATGAGCATACAAGGTCAGGAGGGTGACTCAAAAATATAAGCTTGCAAGAGTAAAATATCAATATCATTTATGTGATTTCATGTTTTACAAAAAGATTTTCAACTAAATCCTTTATTTGTAAATGTAGTACTTAATGCTTTAAAAAAACTACCTTCTACTTCTCCACAATAGAATAAAAAAACAAACTTTTAGAACATAAGGAAACCTTTTGACAGTTTCTTTTTTTT
>VBSM01000413.1:2856521-2929508 GCA_008086735.1 Cheirogaleus medius | reverse complement strand
AGCGATCCTCCCGCCTTGGCCTCCCAGAGTGCTAGGATTACAGGTGTGAGCCAAAAGGAAACCTTTTGACAGTTTCTGAATAGAACAATGACCAGGAACTTTCTGAAACAGGAGACTGTGGCTCCAGTTTTATAGGTTTTCTCCTCCTTTGAAAAATGGATCTTATCATTCAAAGCAGGACCTTATACTTTTTTAAAAAAATCTAATTATTCAAAGTATTCTTTAGATCAAGAATTATTATTAAGAAGCAACTAAAGATGACTAGAATAAGTCTCAGGGTTCTATAAACATTTTCACAGGTTGTCATATCCACACCTTCAGGGACAATCCATTTCTGTCTCTTTTCTTTTTCTAACAAAGAGAAGGGGACATGTAGTCTGGGGCCTTACCTGACAATGTGATAGAATCCAGACTGGAAACCAGAAGAGCCGGGCATTTGGTTGTAGTAACTGTGATCTTGGCCGCTGCACTAGTAGGCTTGGATTGCCATAACAAAGTCCCACAGACTGGGTGACGGCTTAAATAACAGAAGTTTATTTCTCACAGTTCTGGAGGCTGGAAGTCTGATCTCAAAGTGCTGGCTGCTTTGGTTGCTTTTGAGGGCTCTGTCCTTGGCTTGCAGACAGCCGTCTTCTCACTATGTTCTCACGGGACTTCCTTCCATGAGTGTACTTAGAGAGAGAGAGCTCTCCTGTCTCTTCCTCTTCTTATAAGGGCACTAATCCCATCACGAGAGCCCCACCCTCATGGCCTCATTTAAACCTAATTATCTCCCAAAGGCCCACCTCCAAATTCCATCATGTTGGGGTTAGGGCTTCAAAATATGGATTTTGGGAGACACAATTCATTCCGTAGCAGCCTCCCTTAGTTACCTTTTCTCCTGGAATATAATCTAAACTCTGATTTTCTGAGACAATTTCAGGAAGAATGTCTTAGTATCTTGGTTTCAATTCAAATTGATTCTTACCAGCAACTTCTTCAGGAATATCAAAGTTTATTTAGACAATAATTGCATATTATAAAAGACCAAATCTACTTTGATGCCTTAGATGTAAAAGTTAACCTGATTTATATTTTAATGATTGTTATAGTTTTTATTGAGAAAATATTACTGCAAATATACATCCTTATTACCATTAAGAATTTCTTTTAACTCATGGGATCCACTTGCCTTGGTGACGTAGAATGAGCTCTGGTCTAGATGTCTCAAAAGCTCGTGTTCTGGCTCTGGCTCTGGAAATTGCAAATCTTTCCACGTTGAAGAAGCCCCTTCCCTCCGTAATATTGGGGAAGAGGGATGGATGTCTCCTCTGCTCCCGTCTGCTCTCATTTGACTTTGCAGAGCTATGTTCTCGCCTTTTCTACTTTAGGCTTCATTTCCTTCTCCATCGATCTCAGTCTGGAACCCACTGCTGCAGAGCCCTTGTTCTCTGCAGGTGCAGGAGTGTGTGTGTGTGTGTGTGTGTGTGAGAAAGGATGCTGACTAGGCAGGATAATCACCTGATGCCAACAAGCTTAGGAAAAGGGGGACTGTACTGACTCACATAAACAAAAAGTCATACAAAGGTTCTCCACTGCCGGGGTCTCATGAGAGAGAACATTCATACGAGCCAGGCAGAGCATCTTCATTACTCACAGGCAGGTAGCAAGGTTAAGCAGAAGCCTAGGATCCATGGCAATCCAGTCTTCCAAGACTCAGGAAAGCTGTCCAGGGAGGATGGAGTCTCGTCTACACATGCTTCATGTTGCACTGTAGCATAGGGAGCTGAAAGTACTCTGCTCTGGGTTTTATACCCTGGGGCGAACCGGGACCGCTGAGCTCAAGTATTGCAGGACATCCTGTTCTAGGAGGGACAAGGACATAGCCCAGGCTGTTCTAGACACTTCCTCTTCATCTCGGGATGTTGCAATCTTAGCACATTCTACAATTATTCTGAGACTACAGCAGGAGGGGGAGAGCTGGGCAGGGCAAGTCCATCTGGGGACCTGGCCTCCTGCAGGTAGAAAGAATGGAGGTGCCCAGAACTAGGGCTCTCTCAATCTCTCTTCTTCCTTTGCACATACATCATTTTCCTAAATTGTTTTACTCCATAGCATTAAAATTACAGCTGCTGGTAGCATTGGGCACACATCTTCCCGACTTTCCCACCTGAGAGGAAAGGGCTTCGGCCAGCTTCAGCTGAACAAACTTGGGGAGTATTCTAATTGGGCTGGCTTGTCCCCTGGGTCAGCTCAGTGAGCCTCACTAGGGCCAAGAGCTAGTAATGGGGGTGGCGCCATGCAGCTCACACATGGATCACCTGCTAGAGTTAAGCCATTTCCCCACAGAAGGGTGGACAAAGACACAACCCATATGGGGACGTGAGCTGGGCAGCCACCTCATTTCCCAGTCTGTTTCTACTCCAGTCGGTCAGGCCTCACACTCCTCTGTTTGACTCTGGGGAGCTTCTCTTGACAGCCCACTATGCACAGCTACATGGCTAGATTAGATTTTATTGAAGAGCTGGGGGAAAAACTAAAGGGAACAACACATGGTGGGAAGAGGTGCAAACCATATGAGGACACTGCCCGTGGTCTAAGGGCAAGCATGCAAGGTAGTCAATATCCCACAGAGGGCGCTGTTCCAATATGCCCAATTTCTGCCCTCAGGCTCCCAAACCTCTATGCCATGTGCCTACTCCATCTAAGCTCCACATTGACTCACCTCCTGCCATTTTGGAAACGCTGTCATGGGGATTGCTATGCCCTGGTATACACCTTTTTCCTCCCAGCAGTATTTTTGCAAAGTCTCAGCAAGTCAGTCTAGAAATAGCATCTGAGAGGCCCAGGGAGGAACAAGCTGTGGTGGCCTTTGCCACTCAAGTTCTCTAGAATTGTTTGGGCAATGGGCTTTGGCACTACTGTTCCCAAATATCCTGTGTCAGACTCTGCTGTGAGACTGCCTGGCAGGCTTTCCAAGACTACTTCTTGCGCTCTCCCTAATTGTAAGTTTCAGAAATGCACACACTGGCCCTCCATATCCGTGGGTTCCATGTTCATGGATTCAACCAAACGCAAACCAAAAATAGTTTTTAAAAATGTGATGTATATGTACTGAACATGTGCAGACTTTTTTCTTGTCATTATTTCCTAAACAATAGAGTATAACAACTATTTACAGAGCATTTACATTGTACCAGCTATTGTAAGTAATCTGGAGATGATTTATAGTGTACAGGGGGATGTGCATAGGTTATATGCAAGTACTGTGCCATCTTGGGTCAGGGACTTGAGCATCCATGGATTTTGGTATCTGCGGGAGGTCCTGGAACCAATCCCCAGTGGATGCTGAGAGATGATTGTATTTATTTTCCTGATTGTCCTGTAGAAAGAAATTAATACTTTCTTCACAGTTCCATAATTGTAAGTCCTACTTACTCACAATAGAATTCTATTCACCTTGGATTCTAAATTGTTTCCCTGTGGGTCTGTTGTGGATAGTAAACAGGCCTATTACTCAGCCTCACTCAATGGCTGCTCCTTTGGCTACTAAAAAGACCTTCCAATACAGTTAATTTTCTGCTTATAGGATTAATTTCTTAGATGAGGATCATGCCTCCTCATCTGCATCTGGGGAAAAGGTTGGTTTTCTTTCTCATTATGTAAGTTATTTTACTCTGGGTATTTATAGCAAGTTTGAAAATTTCTTTGAAGTTCATGGTTTATCTTAAAATTATTATAAACTTTTCATTCTATTCCATTTTATATCTGTTTATTATATAAGTAATGTTTTAAATTACTTTCTATTGAACAAAATACATTTTCCAAAAAAATATGTTATATCTATCTTGTTTTCCTAGTATTCTCTAGTTTTGAATAATTCTTGACATTGAGTTTGAGAAGGACAGGAATATGGAATTATAACCTTACTATCCACTTCACCCCTAATCTCCAATCTTCTGGAGCAACTTTGAGAGCTCAAGCATTTGTAAAATGGAATCTTTGGGACATATAACCTTATCCAGCTCTTAGAGAGTGGTGAATGGAAAAGAACTTTTCAGACAAGGACAGTCAGAGTTCTCACCAACACCTTTTGGCGTATATGACACCCATGCCTTCTTTCAATGACTTCCTGACTTGAGAGGTCAACTTTGTGCACTCACTGGCCTCATGTGAATTTTTGACTCAGACAGTTCTCAGCTGAGTGCAGCACCACCAGCTCCTGATCAACTCTGAATGATACTTTAAAAATCCAGGACTGGGTGTGCACGTGAGTCAAGATGTCCCTAGGCCTCCAGATCTAGTGGATGTGTTCTGTTGTTCAGTATCCACTCACTCTTCTCTAATAACCACACCCCAATATCTCTCTGGGTAACCACCTCTAACCCATTTTCATTCCATCTACTTCAGGTGGGTTTGGCTCCTTCGAGGTGTGGCACCTGTGACTCACATCTGGGAAATGAGGATATCCCAGTTCCCTGACCAGGGGACCAAATATGCCACAATCAGATCAAATAAAATAAAATCCCATTGAGCTTAAATCCTAGAAGAGAAACAGTCTAGATCTTCTGTAGAAATCTTGTGATCAGGAAGAGAGAAACTCTCTGAAAATAAAGCCAAAACCCAGAATAGGCCTTGGCCAATAGACCATGTGATGAAGTGGAATTGGGTCCTGGCAACTTTGGTTGCCAATACTACCCTAGAACTTTTCAGTTATCTTAGCCAATAAGTTACTTTTTTTTCTGCGTAAACCTATTTGGGTTGGATTTTTGGTTTTTGGAACCAAGTGAATTCCAAGTATATGTTCCATGTAAGCAGGGATCTTGCTTCAATGGGCCATGGAAGAAGAGGGGAGAGTCTCCCAGGCCACCCAGCTTGGCTAACTAAGGGTCAAAGTCCAATGCCAAGAAGTAACTCTTGTTATTCTTGCTGAGTAGGGCATGATATGTGTTTTGGATTGGTGAACACTGAGTTGTTTCCCATTCTTGCCTTTCTGGAATGGTGGCTTTATTACAGTTCTCTTGTTTTCTCCCCACCATTGTACATTGAATGAATGGATTGTTAAAATTGTCATTTCGCTATAGACTTTCAGATTATAAGGCATGACATTTTGCCTTGACTGACAAAATCGCACGCCAACCAGAGATCCTAAGCTTGGTGCTAGATTAGATTTGGATCATCTTTTTTTGGACAAGTGCTGTGGGTATTTTAAGTAGGTGCAGAAACTTTGCAAGGTGTGGGAGGAAAGATGAGTGTGTGTGTGTTCTGGGCAGAATGTAATGGATGGATTTCCATTGTATTTTGTCACCCAGCCACTATTCACCATTATTCTGACAACCACATGATTTCTAACTGGGAAGTCACCCCTTTCTGATGCCCTTGCTTATATATCTGTATTCAGACTTGGAGCAACCAGTTTCCTCTCTGCAACTGACCCAAACAAAGCCAAACACCATGATGCTTTTGCTAGATTTTCTGGGAAAGATTTTCTTGCTTTTTCTAGCTGGCATTGAAACTTACTGAAGAGAAGACCTGGAACTTCTACAGCCATTTTGTGACCACAGAGGGAGAACTTATTTGAATATAAAGCCGAACACATGGAAGACAGCAAACCTGAGCCAAAAGAGCAATGCTGGATCTTGATGTTATTAACATATTTTAAATCCCTGCATTATAGAACTTGAAGTCAATTCTGTCCTTAGACTTTTCAGGTAAATGAACCCATACATTCCAATTTATCAAAATACATTTTCTGTTGGTTTTTCTGCCACTTTCCACTGGAAGCATCCTAATTGAGCTTAGACAAGTCTCCACCCTCCTGGAAACACCTGGAAGGAGATGCCCTGCAAGCAGCGCCTGCTTGCTTGGGTGCTGTATTTGAGAGGTAATTCCTGGAAGCAGAAATGAGGGAGTAGGGAGAGTGAGACAGGAATGATCAACCCTGCTGGGGACCCTCCGAGGAACTGTGTGGTGTGCAACTCAAGATTGTTTCAAGGAGCTATAGAGTCTGTGGCATTTATACACTGTCCCCTGTCCCTGTTATTTGAGGATGCTCCCTAGGGTCTTAACTCCAGTGTGCATATGGATTGAAAATAACTGAGCTGATTTCCACAGTTTTGGAGAAGCTTTGAGCCAGCAGAACAGAGGGACCCTAAAAAATGTGCTGGATGTGGGATGTTGGCAGCGTGCACAGAACTGTCCATCACAGATGCACTGAAACTAGGTGGACCACAGGGTTGGGGTGTGGTGTGCCACAGGCATCAGCTACAGGATCCATTTCCCATTTTTCTCTTTCAAATTTCTCCAATAACAGATCTGTTTAAGTTTTTTCTAGGAATTGAAGAACCTGCTTACCCCTACCTCAGGCTTGGCTTTTCCAGTCTAACTCTTCCAAATAATCAAACCGATGTCTCCAATGTCATGGTGGAGGAGCAGCTCTTCCTAAGAGGGCTCCAGAACAGTTGACCTCTGTCCCCATGCCTACTTCTCAAAGATACTGGTTTGACTAAGGTACATTTACCAGTGGGATATGAGACATTGATAAGAATCAAAAACGTTCAAGCAGTGAAGACCCAAACTCAAATGAGTCCAGAGCTCAGTGACCATAGAATTGGTCACTCATCAGAAGAAGCCGAGACAAGCCAGAACAGCTAAAGCTCCCAGTTGATGAGTCCTGTCCTTGAAATATTTGAATTCCAAAATCTAACCTGTGCTGCAATAAGCTAGACGCCAGGTCAAGAGGTGTCACAACAGAATGTGGGGAGATAACCTGTGGGCCTTTGCCTCAGGTGTCTTCCTCCTGGAAATAATATCACGTCATGGATGTCTCTTCATCCGAGTCTGTAAATAATTGTGTGTGCCTCTGTGTGGAATAATTCATCAGTAAATTTAAAACCTATTTTGGTGGCTAATTTGGCTGACAGCTGGCTTGCCAATCAGATATATTTGCTTCTATCTTGTCCTTGAGATAACTTTGAGCAGGGAGTGGGCATGAAATCTATGTATGAAATGATGAGCTCATGACTCCACGACCTTGAGGTCTCCAAAATGCAAGGCTGTGATTACCTAACTCCAGGTGTGAAAGTCTGCCTTGGCTCAACGGCCAGTGGGAGAGCAAACAGGGAGTAGACTGTGTACCCGTGTGTGCATGTGGTAGAGCTGGATTCACCCTGGACAGACCTATCAGGCTGCCTCCTTCCCGGATGATGGGGAAGACAGTGGTCTCGCTGGTCGCCAAGCCTTCCCAGATGCTACTGCTAAAGTAGTAGACACAGCCATTCGGGTGTATCTTCATTCTTCCCTTAATTATTCTTTGCTTAATTATTTCAATACTTTGTATTTAAATGGCCTCAGTAAAAGTGAAAGCAATTGCTTCCTGCCATGTGAGTTGTTTTATCTTTAGTCAAAAATACCTTGAGGTG
This sequence comes from Cheirogaleus medius, assembly GCA_008086735.1. NCBI lineage: Eukaryota > Metazoa > Chordata > Mammalia > Primates > Cheirogaleidae > Cheirogaleus > Cheirogaleus medius. The sequence continues at coordinate 2,922,108 of VBSM01000413.1, read as the reverse complement.
AAGTAGAAGCACATGGCATCTCTTGTAGAATAAAATGACCCCCTTTCTCTGTCCTTTCTATTAATAAACAGGGAGTAGGAAGGGGTGGAGGTCTCTTCAGTCCAGGAGATTCCTAAACTCCCTGTTTCCCAATTTTAGACATTCATCTATTTCAAGTCCTGAGAATATTCTTCCACACTCCTGCAAAGGATCTAACATTCAGGAAAGGATTGTTTTGCTTAAATAACCAGTTAATACATCCGGGGAAAGGAGAGCTCAAAGTTCAGGATGGCATTTCTGCTATGACCCCCTCTGCAAAACAGTGATCATGGCTTGCAGAACTTTCTGGCACTTCCACATCTGGAATGACGCCCTTGTGTTACAATAACTGACATTTTCATCCAGGGCCATGGAAGACAAACAGAGTTAGTCTCATTTCTGATCCCTGAACTCTCTTGGGAAACATCCACGGGGACTTCATGCTACTTCCTGGACATACTAGAGTATTTAGCAGTGTCAGACACCCTTCCAAAGGTGTATCATGTCCTGTACCGGGCTTGCAACCATTCCCGCCACAGTCACCTGTAAAGAATTGTAAGATTCTGTCTCAGAGAGCATTCCAGCCATCCTGTTAAAATCTGCATTTTATATCCTAGTTCTAGAAAGTATTATGCAAATTCCGCCATGTTCTCAGATATACCCTGGAAGAGTATTTCAATAGCTATGTTAATAATAGGCAAACATCAGACAGAATCTCTGCAACAGAGGACCTTGTAGGCCAAACAAGAAGAGCTGCAGCGCATCCTCAGGGCACCAAGAAGCTGTTCAGAGCACAAGGCTCCAGAAAACAGGGAGCTCATTTAAACAGGAGACGTTGCTGGCTTTCTTATGACACACCTGTACCACCTGCCTTTGCTGAAAACTGGGAGACTGTTTCCAAGGACAGCTGGAGTTATAGAGGCAATCAACACCATTACATCCTGCTTTTCCTATTTTTATCCTGTTTTCTGCTAGATTTTTCTCTCACTACCCTCCTCCCATCCTTTTGTTAAGTTCTGGTGGAACCAGAACACATATTGGAGAAACCCTCTAGTTCTACAGGCACCGTGGCATAGTTACATGGTAAGGCTCAGCACATGTTGGATTCATGAATGAAGATGTGTTCATTTGCACATTGTTGGTAGACATTTATAACATTCCTAGACATCTAGTGCACTGAACAACAATGCACCTCACCTCTTTAATTTGGAGTCTGCCTCAAAACACGGAATTTGTCTGGGATTCCGCATTGTACTCCCCACTTAAAGGCCGTTCTGAGGACACTTCTCACCACTGTGCTGGATCCTCCTGGAGCCCAAGTCTCTCAAAAGCACTGAGTCTCAGGGCTTCCACTTGCGGTTGTATTTTCTTGAAAGCGATTACATTAGATTTTATACGTGCTCAGTTTTAGTTTTAGGTATAAGAAATACAAACGAAAGGTGCAAAAGAGAACCAAGCAATTCTGTCTCATAAGCAGAACAATTTAGTGATTATTGATGTACAAGAGAATTTAGACCAGGCTCCTTCACTATATAAAGTATCTTTCATGTAAATAATAGTACTTGTATTTAGTTATTTAATCCACCTGGTAATTTCCCAGCAGTCTCCATTTCATTTGCTTAGTGTTGAACTTGCTTTTAATTTTAATTTCCTTTTTGTTGGCATTGTTTGCTGACTCTGATCTCTAGATTTTCCTATTGCCGTCCTCAAATTCAGACTATGGGCTGAGTACAAAGTGGAATTAATGTTATATTCCCTAGATGTCTCTAAATGCTAACCTGTGCCCTCAGCTAAAGACAAGTACTCATGAATATGTCCCCTGGCAATGAATGATTCTCTGTGTGGGAGGGAGAGGTATGGTTCTCTCCTTTTTCCAGGTGAGTGTGGCTGTTCTGTTCAATAATATAATGTACAGATGATCACAACCTGCTGAGGATAAAAGAGCCAAGAAAGAAGTATAGGTCTTAATGTCTTAATTTCCTACTTGGTAATGAAGCAATCTAATCATCAGGCTCAGAGGAGGTGCTACTGGTGTTTAGCTAGACAATGCTTTGAATTGTCCTATGCATCACAGGATGTATAGCATCCTTCACCCTGGTGCCTGTAACAGGCCCCTAGTTAATGTCACCACCAAAGCTGCTCCCACACCTCTTCAACAGCTCACCTGGTTGAGGAGCAGGACTCAGGATTCACTTTCAGGAGTGTATCTGAGAGTTACATGGTGACTCTATACTGACCTTCATGAAGAATTCTGAAGCTAGACAGCATGTATTTAGTAAATAACTACAACAAAAGTAGCTCATTCTGCATAATGTGATTTGGGGTCTAGATTGGCCAGGATCTTGTTTCAGGCTTAGAATGGCTCCAGATAATTCTCCTAAGGGACTACAGATGCCTAATTTCGTTTCAAGGCTTGACTTTGACTCTAGAGTTTGTTCTAAGCTATTCTTCTTACAGGAATTGGAAATAGGTAAGTGGATTGAAAATGGGGTTTTTCCCAGGACCAGATCTAATCTGTATGAAGCTTGTTGCTGGAGTCTAGGGACCCTCTTGGCCTGGGCCAGGCTCAGGGGGTGGGGCACTACTACCCAGAATTTACTTTCTGTTCCTCTGTTGGCAGCCTAGGATGGGGCCACTGTTGACCAGATGGACTGTGTTTTATTCTAACAAAGATCCTAGCTTTGTTAGAATAAAAAATTTCCAAAACTAGTGAAAACTTAAGGAACCAAGTGCTTATTACATGTGAGTATCAAAATGAAGCATTGTTTTAGAAAGTTGTTGACACAGGTCTTGGAACTTTACGTTCATAAACATAATGCTCTCGTGGGTGGAAGAAAATTCCAATCTAGGTTATTTTTAGAGAAAATTGTAGATTTTTCTTTCTCCAAAAGTAGAAGGGATCACATTTCCAATGCCTTTGTGGCTGTATCTTGTTAATGAGGATAGTAAAAATATGTGGCCCTAACTGTGGTTAGATATAGTGCTCGTACACGAGAGCAGGTGGTAAGCACATGTACAGCTCCTTTAGAAAAGGTTTGACACTTATTTATTGTGTATGTATCATGGCTAACACGCCACCAAGTGCTGAAGGAATGCAGAAAGACATGCTATATAAGCTGTATTTATTCCCTCCCCACCAGGAGCTTCCATGAGCTACATGCACACTAGGAAGCAGTGTGAGCCAGGTTAGGATTATGTGCCACCATGCAGGTCCGTGTGGCAGTGTTCAGAGAACCTTCTGTTGGCCGTTGGCCATGTCACAGTAGCTTTATCTCCAAGCCATATTACCCTGTGTCTTACGTTAGTGTTATGTAAATGTGGCCTTCAGCTGCTGCATCTGGGGCATTCCAACATATGCTTTGGACAGAAGATTCCATGCTTTGGTTGAAAACTTTCTACAATATAGTAAAAGAATTTTTCTTCCACTGAGTGTGGTAGCTCACGCATGTAATCCTAGCACTTTGGGAGGCCGAGGCAGAAAGATTGCTCGAGCTCAGAAGTTTGAGACCAGCCTGAGCAAGAGCGAGACCCCGTCTCTACTAAAAATAGAAAGAAATTAGCCAAACAACTAAAAATAGAAAAAAATTAGCCAGGCATGGTGGCAAGTGCCTGTAGTCCCAGCTATTCAGGAGACTGAGGCAGGAGGATCGCTTGAGCCCAGGAGTTTGAGGTTGCTGTGAGCTAGGCTGACACCACAGCACTCTAGCCCGGGCAACAGAGTGAGACTCTGTCTCAAACAAACAAACAAACAAAAAACCCCAGTTAATACGTGAAGAAGAAATTAGAAAATCACATTTTACAACCCTAACGAGTCTAGGCACAGTCATCAGTAGATGCTGTCTCAGCTACCTATGGATGTATCACAAACCACTGTCATGTGGCCTCAGCTGGGGTCACACATGGGACTACATTCTTCTGGGACCTTGGCCAGAGCTGGAATATCCAAGACGGCCCCACTCCCGTCTGGGGCCTTGGTGCCAGGGAACCTTGGTCACAAGGGAGCCTTGCTTCTCCTCCCGGTGGCCTCTCAGCATTCAACAGTCTGTCCTGCGCTTCTCTGTATGGGGCCCAGCTTCCACGAGGGTGGAGACAGAAGCTGTCAAAACTGTCAGGTCTCTTAAGACTAAACCTACAGGTGACACAATGTCACTTCTGCCACCTTCTATTGATTGAAGCAAGCCAGGGAGAGGGGAAATAGCCTCCTGCTCTTGAAGGGAGGAATGGCTCCCCTTGGGGACAATCTGCAACTCTCTGTCCTTGGGTCACAATGATTCACATCCCTTCTGCATGCAAAATACAATCACCCCCCTCCCAACTGTTTCCATTTTGGCATCAGCTCAAAGTCCAGGAGCTTGTCATCTAACTCAGGTCCTCAGGTGTGGCTCCTATTGGTCTGAGACCCATGAACTAGGAAGCCAAGTGATCTCCCCTCCACACGCCCACTGTGTGGTGGGGAGACTGCAGTAGGCACTTCTGTTCAAACCTGTTCAAAGGAGATCGAGTGGGAAGCACCTAACAGTCTCTCTTCACAGCAATTCTGAATCCAGATGGATGGAAAGTGTCACCAGTTCCCATGATTCTGGGGCCAGAGGTGGGAGCATTTGCTGGGGGTCATCTTTGGAAACAACGTGTCACGGATCCTAAAGTCTTTGGATGAAAGGTGGGTGGAGAGTTTTATGCTGGAGAGACTGGGCTGACACGAGGTGAGTCTAATAACCAGTCTTGACAATACTCATTGTGGGGCAAGCGGAATCATGAGCGTCATGATGTAGTGTGATAGGAAGTACGCATATAGCATCACTCGGCAAGTGCTCCTGTCTTAAAATTGATCCTGAATCTACTCAAACATCTAGACCTGGCAAGTAATTTACAAGCAATGCGAGATCTAGAGGAACTAGTTGCAAGTAGCCAGGTCCAGAATGCAGGACACCCTCTGGGATAAATGACCCAGTGTCCTCAACTGTCCAATGCATAAAAAACAAACAGAAAGGAGCTGCTAGGGGATAAAGAGAATCGAGGGGCATCACAATCATATGCTGTGTGTGGACTTTATGTGAATCCTCGTTCAAACAGGACAGCTGCAAAAATCTCACCTTTGAGGCAGTTAGTGAAATTTCATTATAGTGAGGGTATTAGATGATGTTAAGGAGTTATTGCTAAATTTATTGGGTGTGATGTTGTTATTGTGATAATGTTAATTTTATTAGGCATAGTGATTAAGTGAAAAGAAAAAAGGTCTTTATCAGGCAGAGATGCATACTGAACTATTTATGGGTTAGATACCATGATGCTTGGGACTGACTTTAGAATTTTTCAGGCAAAGTAAATTTGGGACAGGGTGAGGTTCAGAAGGCAAATAAAACATATTGGTAAAAATGTTGGTACCTGTTGAAGGTGGGAAATGGGCAAATGGGGCTTTTTCCCACTTCTGTGCATGTCTGCATATTTTCATAATAAAAGTTAAAAAAAAGAGTAATAATTTCTGAATGAAAGGACTGAATTCAAGACTCTCTTAAATAAAAGCTTAAGTGCCTGCCTGTGCTGAGCACCTTTGGTGGTTGGTAGGCCCAGCAGGGACTGGGGCCCTGGCTTCGGCTTCCTGTTTAATATTCTCGGTGGGTTAGGGGAGGTGGAAGGCTGTTCGAAAGCAGGGTGAGAAAAGCTACGAGTTTATTTGACAGCAGGATTCACTCCTTCCTGGCACTTTTTATTGAAAATAAAATAATTCGCTGGTCTATATTAGACCAATCAATCACTCACTCAATCATTTATGGAGCTCTCATACTTCTAAAAAGTTAATATTTATTATTTTAAAATAACACATGTATGTACTTTTAAAAGCCAAATAGTTCTACACAATTTATGACAAAAGAGCTGCCCCTGCCCCTCTTCCTCACCTGGATTTCCTCTCACCACCAGTGCGTTCTTACATTGTTTATTCACATGTGTCAAAATAACCGGTTTATCCTATTTCTCTGTTTTGTTTTTCAACTTTAGATAAGATCTATTGGCCTCCAACTGAGGACAGGAGGAGTTAGTGCTCTTGCTTCACCCTCCACTGTACAAACTTGCCCCACTTCCTATTTTCCTAAGAGCTGCAATTTTTGGTTAAATCAATATTCAGCGTTTACGCTATTGAGAACCAAGCAAGTACAGTTCACAGCCTGGCCAAGCAGTGAGCACAGTTTCTATTTTGTTTCTTACGTGATTTTTGGTGTCTCAGATGCAGATAATCATCTTATCTGTTCTTGTGTTCATTCGCTTTGTTTCCTGGGTTCCTGTGGCTTCAGTCTCCCTGCCGGAGCTGTGAAAGTCTGGTGTATTCTCAATATGCACATCCGGTCATTATAGATTTAATTTTCTTCTCCCAGGAGATGTCCCTCCTGAATATCTTTCTCCCCCATCTCCGATAGGAACTGGCCGCTCCCCAGGCCCACTTCACAGATGCCTGCTGGAGCTTCCTGTCACCGGGCTCCTGCTGCCTGGATCCCAGGTCTCTCTCTTGCCCGGTTTTGGTGGAGCACACGTTGCTCTTGTTTCCTGGGAGAGAGCATGAGGAGGGCATAATGAATATTCCATTGGTGTAACACTGAAGAGAAGACGAAGACCCAGGTTCTGAGACGGAGATTAGTGTCTAGGGTTACTAGGGATGCTCTTGGGATCCACACCTGGGCAGGGCAGGAGTCAAGATTGGGTGGAGGGAGAAGCTGGGCTGATTCGTCATCTCGATGGTCCTGCAGGCTGTTCTGGAGTGGGATGAGGCTTTAGAGTTGTCCCAAGTTGGGGTGAGAGTGCCAGGCCTCCTCAACAATACACCTGCGACAATCAGTCACTGGGTTTTGGCCACTCTGGGAGTGGGTGTGACCCTCAGTGAGGCACCCTCTCAGCAGAGGGGACCCCTGCAGGGGCGGGGGTGGAGGTGGGAATCTGGGCAGCACCCCACAGCACCCATCACTCCCAGGCAGCTTGAGTGCACTTCCTCGTGTAAAGTCCGCGCACGGCTCCCCTGGGATTCCATTCGGCCTCTTTTCCCAGGAAACTTAGAAGAGGAAAGTCAGTGGGATAAACTACAGCTCCTGCCATCTAAGCTGCTCTAAGGTTTGCCAACACCCTCCTTTGGAGCTATCACCTTTGCTGGCCTCGGTGGCTTAGCTGGGGCATGACCCAGACCTTTATCCCTGAGGGTGTGAACTTCTGGTCACCATGCCTTTCCAGACTGCTGCTGCTGCATTTGTCCCTTTACTATCAAGTAAATCAAGGGAGGACCGAGATGTCCAAGTAGATCACCCAGATGCCAAATATATTTCTACCTGATCCCCTTGCTTAGCGGAGGCCAGGTGTCCTGGCAGTCAGGATGGGTGCCCCGCCAGAATGGTGACTCCCCCTCACACCTGCTGGTCGCATGGCTGGGGAGTCTAACATGCCCACTTGTCAGTCATAGCTTCAAGTTTAGTGCGATTTTTGCTGTGTCCACTGGGAGAAAGTGTCCCCCTTGGGATCTCCTCAATGTGCAGAGCCCAGAGGTGCAAGGACTTGAGGAACAAATTTCTCAAGTGGGGGTGATGGGAAGCCGGGCCCCCTGCTTCACCCTGTGTGTTCTTCCAGTTGAGAATGCAGTGCCACGAAAGGCCATTGTTTAAAGTGGACATTGCAGCTCCGAGGACGACACCCACCCTCACAAGTTACCACGTCCAGGCCGGTGCTTCAGTTTTACCTTCCACGGGCCACAGTATCCCTCCCTCAGGTCAGCAGCTTCGGGGTGGGACAGTCTGTGCTCTGGCCAGTGGATCCCACGGCCACGTGCTTGCCTCACACCTTCTTTGCTATAAAGTGGATCCCCTTTTCTTACCTGGTCCTACATGGACCCCTGTGCTGAGGGACCTATCCATCAAGAAGCTTTTGGACAGCTATGCAGGCTGAGTGCTTATGAGCAGAATCTGTTCCTGCCAAAATGAATCAATGTCCCTTCTCAGGCAGAAGGGATCCAGTGTAGTCGATTCTCCACCTAGTGGCAGGTTGGTCTCCTAGGGCAGGGCTGGTCTCTTTCGGAAGAACTGGGAGACTCATTACCATGTATGCTTCCTGTGATAGTTCAAGGTTCTTCTCCCTGGGGACCCAGGTTTTCTGTTAATCAGTGGGTTCTGGGTCTAAAAATTGTCTTAGAAGCAGAGAAAGTGATCATGACTGTGTACGGGGGCAACTGTCCCTCGCCTCCAGCTCACCCACCCTTGATTTCTTTTGTTCCTGCAATTGAATGTGCCCTGTGGCTGCCCATCTCGCACCGAGTTTTACTAAATCTTTGTTTAACTCCCTGCGAGTCGGTCCCTGGCTTCCCTTGGGACCTGCTACTCGCTGTGCTCATTGCATGCACCTGGCTTCTGACAGTGACGTGCCACCATCTGGCTTTTGTTTGGGAGGGGGATTCACCTTCCCCTTTCCTATCTGAGCCCAGTTCTGCGACAGCATGTTCTGCAGAGCCTCCACCGAGCTCCTGCCTGCACTGGGGCCTCTGTCGCCGGCACATCCTGGCGTATCTGTGGGGCTTCCCCTGTAACACAGCTCACCCTAGCACAGCCACCGCCTGCATTCCCCTTGTCCACCCCCTGCCACAGCAGTTCTGGCATTTCTACCTCACTACTGCAGACCTCTGAGTTTTCTACAGTTCCATGCTGTGGTGGCACCACCTCCTGGAACCTTGCCAGGGTGTCACATCCTGTATCCCAGAAGGGGGCTCCCAAACCAATAAGTCCTCCCACGTCCAGTCTTCTATTCTGACTCCCTGGATAACACACCCTCAGAATCCAGCCTGGGGATGTTCTCCCAGCTCCCGGTAGCACACAAAAGTGAGGTCCTGAGCTTCTCAGGGGGACAGTCCCTTTCCTCTGTTAGCAGCCCAGCACATCCCCAGCTCTGTGAGGAAGCGACTTAACCCTGCTTGGTGGCCCTGTGGCCAGAAGGGGAGGTGGGGGCAGATTCCAAGTGGGGAGGAGGAGGTGTGTTATCTCCTGGAAAGAGGCCCTTGCATTGTTTCCAAGCATAGATTAGTGGTTGCCAGAGGGTAGGGGAAGGAGCGAATGAGGCAGTGACTGTTAATGGATATGAGATTTCTTTTAGGAGGGGAGAAAATGTCTAAGATTAAATTGTAGTGATGGTTGTGCAACCATGTGAATATACTAAAAAACATTAAATTGTACACTTTAAATAGGCAAATCAGCTTTGCACACTGGCAGTATCCTAGCCAATGAGGTTCACATAGGCGAATGTATGGTTCATGAATTATATTGCAATAAACTTGTTTAAAAAAATAAAGGCTAAGAGTGCCAGAGGGCCTCCTCGGTAGTGTATAGAGATGGTGTTCTCCTCCAGTGAAGGGGCAGAGAAAGTGAAAATCGACTCAAGATTTAAATCATAAAAGCAGCGGAGCTAAACAGAAGGTTAAGACAGCCAAGGCACGTCATCTCTGCCAAGGTCGGGACCCTCTCTGAAAAACAACAGGACAAGATATATGGGATGAGAACATCTGGAGTGATACACTCCCAAATCTTGAATTTCTAGATTTCCCTATACCTTCTGAGCCTGCAGAGTGGCCCACCTTTCCTGGCTAAGGGCTAGTACAGCCCTCTTTTGCATTCCTGCCAGCATGTGTGAGGGTTCCAATCTCTCTACATCCTCACCAACACTTGTTATTATCTGTCTTTTTGATCATGGCCTCCTAGAGAGTGTGATGTAGTCTCTCTTTGTGGTTTTGATTTGCATTTCCCTACCGACTAGAGATGTTGAACATCTTTCACATCCTTATTGGCCATTTGTATATCTTTTGGGAGAAATGTCTATGTGGATCCTTTGCCTGTTTTAAGATTTGGGTCATTTGTCTTTTTATTAATGAGTTATGTGAGTTTTTTATGTTTACATAGAACTTTTAGATACAAGTTCTTTATCAGATATATGATTTGCAAATATTTTTTTCTCATTATGTGGGTTGTCTTTTCAACTGTCTTTATGGAATCATTCGTTGCACAACAGTTTCTAATCTTGATGAAGGCTAATTTATCTATTTTTTCTTTTGTCACTTGTGTTTTTGGTGTCATATCTAAGAAACTATTCCCTCACTCAAGTTCACAAAGACGACCCATTTTAGGTTTTCTCTAAGAGTTTTGTAGTTTTAGATCTTATGTTTATGTCTGTGATCCACTTTGAGTTAATTTTTATATATGGCGTAGGGCAAGGGTCCACCTTCATTCTTGTGTATGCGGATTTCCAGTTGTTTCAGCACCATTTGTTGAAAAAACTATTTTTTGTCCCCTTTAATTGCCCTGGTCACACTCAGCTTTTAATTGCCAGTTTCAATAATTTTCACCTTCCATTATCTTTTTTTTCCAGAACTCAGCTGAACTTGGCAATAACCATCCAATTCAGTTGTCCCTATGATTACTATAATATTTCTTTTAAATTTCTCAAACAGTATCAATGCAAAACTTCTAAAATATTAGCAAAGAGAATCCAGCAGCACATTAAAGAAAACATAACTGATTCAGGATCATACCAGAATGCAGTTCTTCCTATACTTAAAGAAATTTGATTGGTATTTTTGTTGAAATTATAGTAAAGTTATAGATTAATTTGGGGAAATTGGTATTTAATAAAATTGAGGCTTCTTGTCCCCAGTTTATCTTTTCTCATCTATTCAAATCTTACTTTACAAATTTTGTTTTATATATGTTTATCTTTTATATAGCATATATATATGTATAAGTATGTCTTTTGCATTTCTATTTCAGACCAAAAACTATAAACTCTTGGAAGAAAACAAAAGAGTAAACCTTTATGAACTTGGGTTAGGCAATAATTTCTTACGTATTTCATGTTTCATTACAGTCATGAATTGCTTAACAACTGGGATATGTTCTGAGAAATGTGTCGTTAGGTGATTTTGTCACTGTGTGAACATCATAGAGTGAACTTACACAAACCTAGAGAGTACGGCCTACTGCACACCTAGCCTATGTGGTATAACCTATTGCTCCTAGGCTGCAAACCTGTACAACATGTTACTGTACTGAATACTGTAGACAATTGTAATACAGTGGTAAGTTATTTGTGTATCTAAACATAGAAAAGGTACAGTAAAAATATGGTATTAAGATCTTACAGGACCATCATTATATATGCAGTCTGTTGTTGACCAAAAATGTGGTTAAGTGGTACATGACTGTATTATAAAATAGAATTTTCTTCTATCTTTTTTCTGACTGGTCTCTGTTCATATGTATCTGACCACCTTATGTGACATTTTCTTGTTGTCTGTTATAATTTTCAGTTGATTTGCTTGTGTTTTGCAGCAAAATAGCATTGTATGACTCATATTAATAGACTTCCTGATATTGATTTTTTTTGCATTGATATTCCTAAGTGTGATTGGTCTGGAGTTTTCTTCTGCTATTATCTTAAACAGGATTTTATCTCAATGCATGGAAACTTCATTAAAAAAAAAAGGAATTGGGATGTTTTCTTATTTGTCCACGCTCCAGAAACGTTTAAATAGATCTAGGGGTTATTTCATCCTCACAGATTTCGGTCTCTGTGAGGCCATCTGAACTTTTTTAGGGTGTGTATGTGTGAGTGTGTGTTTGTGTTTGTGTGTATGTGCACTGGTATGGTCAGCTCTTTGACAAATGTCTTAATTTCTTTTGTTAGAATTAGTCTGTCAATTTTTTTTCTCTTCTGAGGTTGGTTTGGCAACTTACGTTTTCTTAGAAAAATCATCTACTTAAGACTGAGTTGGGGACACACCAGATGTGTTGCACCAGCTGATGGGTGCCCTTGCCCTGGGGCTGCACCCCAGCTCGCCTCTCGTGAGAGTGTCACTGACTCAGTTGCTATCTTGCACTGGGGCCATCTGTGCTCCCCTACCACTCCCCGGGCTGGGGTCCCCACGGGCAGCTGGGAAGCAAGTAATCCAGCTCCAAATTCCCATCTTGGTGTCAATGTTCTTTGGTAATCAGACTCTTCTCTAAATGAATGGGAGTCGGCACACCTTCAAAATAATACCTCATGGTGCTTCTGCTCTCCTCCTCTCCCCCTCATTTGGCTCCAGGAGAGGAGGCAGGTGGGGGCGCAGAGCATGCGGAGTGGCTCTGGTTTGCTTGACGGGGCCCGAGTGAGCTGGCACTCGCTCTCCCTGGGTTTGCATTCGGATGGTGGTGGGCGCCTTAGAGCTGACCCATCTCCACTCTGGACACATTCGGGAAGTGTGTGGGGAGGTGGAAATCCTATTAAGACCAGAAATCATGGCCATCCCACTCCCCTTGCAGGTGGCTGGTGCAAGGGAGGACACACACCCCAATTCTCATCAATGGGACTTGAGAAGATGTCCCTGGGGTGATTTCTGTACAAAAATCAGTAGCTCCTGTCCTGTCTGTATGTGACATCTGTGCTTGCTGCAGTCATCTTACTACCAGTCTGAGGATGAAGCCAGAACATGAAGCCACTAGAATGAGCTGAAGCCCTGGTGGGCCCAGAGCTGCCCTCCTTGGGCACCTCATATGTGAAAAACTAAGTCCCTTATCATTTGTGTCAATGAGTGATAGGGTTTTCTATCACTTGTGGCTGAAGACATCCTAACAACTGTAGGTATAATAGGATTTTAAGTGCAACTACTTCTGTTTCAGATTCAGCTAAGTCCCCAAGGTGACAGATGCCACTTGCTCTGACACACCAAAGGAAGACTGCTTACCCAGGAATGAATAAGAGATTTCTAAAAGTCAGTTTTGCAACCTTTGGCCATGCATTTAAACACATCTATCCAAGAGGTGAGGGAGGTGTGCAGGAAGTTTGAGATCACAGAAGGTGTTTGGAGAGAATGCTTAGCGCTTCGTGACTTCCACTCCCACCTCATGGGGAAGGGGTGGGTGTGCGCCCCCTCTTCCCCTTACTTCCAGCCCAAGGAGAGGGGGCTTTAATGAGGTTCTTCAAGGAGCTGGACATTTAATTCCTGGAGCCTAAGGGACGTGGCGGACTGACGTTTTATTCATGCCCCAAAATTCCACAGGGTGTGAGACCATGGTTGTGGAAGGTCTGGACTCCATGGATGAAGAGTGGCACAGAGCAGGTGTGCACTTCACCTTGTGGTAGCTCCTTCGAGGTTGTCTTAGACACCACCTCTTATGGGCTCAATTGTGTTCCCCCAAATTCATAAGTTGAAGCCCTAACCCCCAGTACTTCAGAATGTGACTGTGTTTGGAGATAGGATCTTTAAGATAAAATGAGGTTACTGGGGTGAGCCCTAATCCAATATGACTGATGTCCTTATAAGAAGAGGAGAGGGGGACACAGAAATGCGCATGCATGGAGGAAGACGTGCTAGGACGTGGGAGAAGACAGCTGTCTACAAGCGAAGTGCATTAGCCAGCCTGCGCTGCCGTGGCAGGATACCACCAACTGCGTGACTTAAACAAGAGACACTTATTTTCTCACAGTTCTGGAGGCTAGAAGTCCAAGGTCAAGATGCCAGCAGGGATGGTTTCTGGCGAGGTGTCTCCTCCTGACCCATCAACACCACCTTCTCGCTGTGTCCTCACATGCATGGCCTTTCCTCTACGCTGTGTGGGGAAAGAGAAAACTCTAGTGTCCTCCTGCTTCTTATAAGGACACTGGTCCTATCTGATTAGGGCCCCACCTATACGACCTCATTGAACCTTAATTATTTCCCCAAAAGCCCTCTTTCCAAATGCAGTCCTGTTAGGGGTGAGAGCTTCCACATGTGAATTTTGAGGGAACAAAATTCAGTCCAGAACATAGGGAGACCTCAGAAGAAACCAACCCTTGATTTCAGGCTTCCTGCGTCCAGAACTGTGAGAAAATACATCTCCGTTGTTTAAGGCCCGGTCTGCGTGGTTCTCTGTTCCAGCAGGCCTAGCAGACTAACGCCCTGTGCAGAAAGCCCCCCTGGAGGGCTGGGGAGGCCCGGGGGGTAGAAGTTGGGGGCACACCAAGGGCTGAGGAAGGAGGCATGAGATTGGTTGGAGGAGAACACACAGTTATTTCAAAGACAGCTTGGGCGGGAATGTTCAGACACAGAACGGGGATGGGGTGGTCTCTGAAGAGCTATGGAAAGAAGGAAAGAAGTTTTCCATCTGCCTCGCCCAGGCCCATCCTATGCCAGCTCTCAACTCGACTCATGAGTAAGACCATTCCCGCCCTTACATTCTCCCCGCCCCCTGCCCCGTCCCAGGAGAGCAGGGGAGGGAAAGAGGACACACAGAAGGGGAATGGTGAGGAGCCATCAGGGTGTCTGTTCCCAGTGCAAGTGGCCAGCTGAGCTGGGGCGGGAAGATCCAGCTTCAGTGAAGTTTGGAGTTTTATATGGTGCCGGACATGTTAATCACCAGAATGAGTCTGTTCTGTGACTTGAGGTGATCAGAGGACAGTTTAGTACCTGGGAGTGACAAGAACACTCATGAAGCCTGTCCCAGGTTTCATCCAAGGGAGCAGGGAAGAACTAAATCCATAGAATGATTAGTACCAGAAAAAAAAAAATTGCTGTGTTACGAGTCCTACTCACTCTACATAATGGTTATATGGGTATCCGTCATACTTAGGTTAAAACTCAAAATTTTGAGCATGTCTGACCTCGTTTCTTGGAACTCTTGCCCCTTGCTCACTGGGTTCCATTCACAATGGCCTGTTTCTGCAAGCTCCTGCCCCAGGTCCTTTGCATGTGCTAGAATGTTCTCCCTCTTTACCTCTTTGTCTCCCACTTTTTCATCCTTCAAGTCACATCTCAGATGTTGCCTCCCCAGAGGGGAGGGGCCTACTCCGACTCCTCCAACCTAAATTTGGTCTTTTTTGTTATTTTCTCATGAAGCACTGCTCTTTTTCTTCCTGTTTTTACGTAGTACACTTTCACATGTTTGAGTGTGGACTGGTCAGCCTCCTACTCTGAGCTCTAAGCTCCATGAAGATAGGAACCCCGTCTAGGTTTTGGTTTTTTTCTCATCACTGTGTTCCCAATACCTAGCATAGTGCCTGACACAGAGTAAATGCTCAATAAATATTTTCTTGCATGAATAAACGTGCCAGCAGCAGAAAACAGAGAAGGAAACACCGGTGTAGGATCGTGGAAGGCAAGAGAAGGGCACGTTTTTATGTCACTGCTGAGGCAGAGTTTCTCAGCCTCAGCTGATGAGCATTTGGGGCTAGATCGCTGTTGGTGGTGGGGGCCGTCCTGTGCGCTATAGAATGTTTAGCAGCTTCCCTGGCCTCCACCCGCTAGATGGCAGTGACATGCCCCACCCTACCCAACTGCAGCAGCCAACAATGTCTCCAGACATGGCCAAATGTCCCCCCTGGGGACAAAATCGCCCCTGGTTGAGAGCCACTGTTTTAGGGAGGCTGAGGCTGGGGAATGGAGACAAGACTTTACTTTTCACTATGCATGTTTTTGCAGTGTGTAAATATTTCACAGAAAGCAAGCACTTCTTCCGTTAGAAAAATGAGGGGAAAAAGTAAGGGGTAATAACTTTGTCAAATACTGTGAGCATTTACAAGTGGCCCAGAGGCGCTGTTGGTGACCTGTGGGCACATTCAGGGCTGTGGTGGGAAGATGAAGCAGGTGACCAGGACTCCAAAGGGCCTGCCCAGAGAGGAAGTCCAGGCCCATGGAGGCCCAGCGTTTCACAAGGAGAAAAGTGAGAAAAATAGAAGTATAAAATTGGTGACTGTGGTTCTAAAAGCTTCTCAAATGCTATCACTTTTCCTAATTTGAAAATCCCAAGGAAAGGCTTTTCCCAGTTTGCTTAATATAAGAAAATTTTGAAAATATCTGAAGTTTGGCAGCAATTCCAGAAGAATCTGGCTTTACAAACTGTAGTAGCTGGTTGTATAAGTTTGCTAGGGCCACAGACTGGGGCCTTAAACGGTAGGGATTCATTTCCTCAGTTCTGGAGGCCGGAAGTCTGAGATTAAGGGGTTGCAGGTTGATTTCTCCTGAGGTTTCTCTCTCTGGCTTATAGATGGTCGTCTTCTCCCCGTGTCTTCACGCGGTCCTCTGTGTGTGTCTGTGTCCTCATCTCCTCTTAGACATCAGTCACACTGGATTCGGTCCTACCCTAACAGCCTTACCTTAATTCAATCACCTCTTTAAAGGCTCTGTCTCCAAATTCAGCCACATTTTGAGGTGCTGGGGGTTAGGATTTCAACATATAAATTTGGGGGAATACAATTCAGCCCCATCACACTAGTGACCATCTCCAGGAGGACTGTAGAGCCAGATGGGGCCCTACAGAGAATCCCCTATCTCCATTGCAAGAGCCACAGTAGGCCCCTCATCAAGGTGGCCACCGCTGACACTGCCCCGAGCACCCTCCCTGCCACCCCATCCTTTATGTCATCCCCCACAGTGACACACGCATTGCACTCCTGGGTCCTACATGTGAACTAACTGCTCCTCACTCATCCTGGGTGTATCCAACATGTTCGAGTCATCTCAGGGCCCCTTCTATTTCTTTCCTTGCTCATTGGCCGCTTGAACTTAAAGAGGTCAAACAGAGTTCAAAGACACAGTGCATACAATAAACTTTGGGGTGAGACATAGACAGGGAACCTCCCTAAAATGTTACAATTCTCTTGGTCCTATAGGTGCATTATAGCCCTGGGTTAGAAAATGCAGCCCAGAGGAGGTTGTCCCCTGGGGGAACTATGCCTCTAGAGACATGCCCTGTTTGCTATGAGTCACTTTTGAGAGTGACAGCTCGTATTTTTGGTAATTTGCTAATGAAATGGTATCTCTATTAAATACGTCTATAGAAAGGTAAAAATAGGCTGAGCGTTTCCTAAATAGCTCTGGCTCAAGGTGCAGTGGTGAAGGAGTTGTTAGTTCTTTCTGAGGCAGAAGAAAGGTGGTCTTTATCATCCTCAGCCGCCCTTAAACTCCATCCCAGGACAAACAAGAAATCCCTCGACGAAAGAAAATGAAAACGCTGTTCTTGACTGGATTGCTTCAGAAATATGCTTGGATTTGAGAGTTCCAACTTTTCTGGGACTCATTCTTACAGAGTCTAACCCTTGTGGTTTTTTGGTAGGAGGTAATTTCTGAGCTGGTTATGATTTGAAGGAGCTGGCCCACAGCTCAACCTTGCTTAAATTGGAACAAGATGTCACCAGTGGTCTTGCTCCCATAGTAGGCACTTGAAAATAGATTCTTGTCAGATGGATGAATTTTAGGCCATTCCGGGGGACTCTTGTTAGTTTCCATGACTAGAAATGACACCACCATTCTGTCATTATGCCTTGTACCATGTAGGGAGTGTGAGTTGTTGTGGGTGGGTTTTTTTTTTATTTTTATTTTTTTATTTCAAGTAATGAAAGCAATGGCAAATAATTTTTCAGAAAAACAAGTGACAAATTTCACTCGAGTTACTGACACATAAAAGGAAAAAATTAGTTTTTGCTTTGAAGCTAACCAGAAACAAATGGGACTGTTTCTCCAAAGGAAAAGTTGGAGTTTAGTTATGATACATCCCCTCCCAGAAATCTAGGAAATTATACATACTGTACCCTCTGTTTATAAGAATATGAATAACATGATTGTGTGCACAGGGTCAGTTGCAGTTCAGATGAGAATTTACTGCTGGTGAGCAGCAAAGGCAGAAAGGCAGAGCGAGCTGCTGTTAACCCCTTGTTAACATGGTCCAAATGCTTTCCTTTTAAGAAAGTTAGATTGAAAGCTCCCTGAAGCCAGGAAATATGTCTCCAGTATCTTTAGATATCCTTCCCCCCACCCCCACCCCAGCCCTCAGGGCGGGTCTCAGGCTGGTACACGGTAGTGTTCAAGTGAATGAGTGAATCGCATTTGAGCAAGGAGGGAAATGGTGTTTGTTTTTCACTTTGAGAAACGGGAGTGTTTTTACTGTAGCTGCCTCGTTCCGAGCTCCCTCTGTGCCGTGCGATGGCGCACCGTAAAGGTGCTGTGAGTCCGCCTGGTCCCACGCGGGTAGTGCTCTCAGCAGCCGCTGCCACGACAGTCTCAGTGACAACAGCCAAGGCGCGCTGGGCTCTGTGCTAAGTGTTTTCCGGGCCTCTGTTTCATTTACTCTCCCAGCACCCAAGGAGGGGGTGTTGTCTTCGTCTGGGGACGAGCACATGCGCCTAGGAAGTGTGCAGCAGCTTGCCCGGGATCTCGTGGCAAGTAGCGCGACAAGGACTCGCCCCCGTGCTGCTCTGAGTGCAAGGACCACCTCAGCACGCTGCCTCCGTGGCCCGGCCACAGGCATCACGCTCCTGCACAAAGCCAATCAATGCGACAGATCATAGAGCCACAGTGGAAGAGCTCGGGAAGAACAGCAGGCCAGGCTGAGCAGTGGGGGTCTCGGATAAACCACAGCTTGGGGTCCACCCCCCACTTTACTGGAGGGCTCTGTTAAAGCGTGGTGGTCCAGGACAGTCTTCTGCGGTGCCACCGCCCGGACGCCAGGGTTCGGAAAGGCGTGGGAGGGACGAAGAGCTAAAGGGGAGGCCCGGGCAGCCCCAGCGTGCGGAGCGAGCCAGGTGGCGTTTGGGACAGCCAGCCCTGCCCCGCCCGCCCTGCAGACGGGCGCTGTGGGGGAGGGTAGGGCACGCAGGGAGGATTGTTGATGAGCGCCTCCCGCCTTTTCAGAGCACCAGCTGATGGCGCCACCTCCTTCCCTTCCAGTTTAAAGCCCCTCTAAGTCACAGCGCCATTCCAGCCACCGGCAGTCCCCAAAGCCTGGCTGGGGAGGAAACGCAGTTCGCAGAGTAAGCTTGGGTTTTGGAGGCCAGCTGTGATTTGGACCAGCTGTGGGCAGGTTACTTAACAGCTCTGTGTCCTCCTTGGGGGTAATGAGGGTAATGATACCCACCAGATACAATTCTTGTGAGAATCAAAATGAGTCCAAGCTTGTGAAGTATTTCGAATAATGCCTGGCACCTAACACATGTTCAGTGACAGTTTCTATTCCAAACTCGTCCGACGTCAGCCCCAATTAAGGTGATCGTTTCCCACTGTGACCCTCTTGGGTCAGTTCTAGGTACACGCTAGGGTACAACTGAGTTCAGACTTGGGCATGAGAGAGGATATGGACATTTTTCCTGCCCATTTTCACCTAGGTTTCTAAACATGATCCTCCTTCAGGGAGCAGTAACAGGAAATCACTGAAGGCGTGCATGCCAAGGGCTCTGCTCTGCATTTACTGAAGACCTGCTATGTGCCAGACACTGTGCTGGAGGTAGAAAAATGAATACAACGTGGCCCCTACCCTCAGGGACCTTACATTGCAGCTAAAGAGGCAGACACAAATAAGCAATTTAAATATTACATGTTAAATGCTGTGACAACTGTATGCACAGAATGCTAAGCTCAGAGAAAGGACAGTGAGCATAATCCAGGAGCCAACGATAACGTCAGGGGAAGGTGTTATCTTAGCTGAGTCTTGAAAGATCAGTAGAAGTTGGGGGGGGTGACAGTGGACCTGTCCGCTAAACTAAGCTGCAACTACATTTCCCAGGATTCCCTTCCCTGTATGGTTCTGGGCTCAGACTGACCACAGAGAGGTGCCTTTGAAGTCTGGAAGGTGGAGGAGAAGCAGGAGCGGTGTTGGCCTCATTGTGTCCACGTGGGGCCAGACTGTCACGGTAGCTGACGCTTGTCGTTGCAGACTTTGACTTCCCTTGTTGGCATGAGGCAGCTCCCGCAGCTCCCACTGGGCTTCCTCCTGCAGCGTCTTGGACTCCCGGCCAGGTGTGTGTTTAGCTCAGTGATGAAAGGTGCCACCTTCCCCTGCCTGGAGTTAGAGGTGTGAGGGACCAACACGGGCTCCACTTCACCCTTCCAGGCTCCCGGCTTCCAGGCACGTTGTCCTTTCCCCGCCCACTCTCCAGGGTCACCTTTCCGTCCCACCTTCCTGCCCGCTGGCTTCCAGCTGGGTGCCGGACCCACGAACAGCAGACATGCACGGACTGTTTCACCTGTCCCACAGTCGCATGGGTTCAAGTCTCATAGCCAGTCCTTTCTTTGAGATCCCCTGTAATGGTTCTACTTCTCTGGTTGGACCTGGACAGACGGACCAGGTAAAGATGGCTAAGGAAAAGAGGTCCATGCAGGAGGAACAAAGTGAGCAGAGCCGTGGGAGGTGGGGTTCACGTAGGGAGCTGCAGGCGGCTCAGCGTTTCTCCAGATTAAATGAGAGGCAGGGAGAGGAGGCCATGGCCAGGCCATGGAGGGAACTGAATGCAGTGCTAAGGGCTGGCGAATGCAAGACACAGCTGAATGAAGGAAGTTTCTGTCCCTGCAGCGACGCTGCTGCGGACAGTTTATGGATCCATTGTGCTGTTTGCTGTTTTCTGAATCACATCCCACATGACAAATCTTTAGACTACAGTCATCTCTTTTAAAAAACTTGTTTCCTATGATCGGATAAAAATTAGGTAATATAGTCTATGGGGACAGGATAGGTTATGTTGTCTAATAAATAAACTGTGGATTTCAGTGGCTTCACTCCACAAAGGGTTTTTCATCCTCATGATATGCTGGTCAGATGTTTTTCTCTGGTGGCCCTTTATCAAGCAGCGTCTGGGGGATCCAGAGTCCCTTTATCTTGTGACACCATAATCTTAAATATGTGGTCCTTGAGATGGCCAAGAAAGGGCGAGTTCAGATTGCGGACAATCCTGCCAGTCAGGGGGAAGTGAGTTACCTTTTCTATATCTTCTGACAACTCCCCATGAGGAGCACCCAGTCACCCATCCCTAACTGCTAGGAGGCTGAAAATGTGGGCCTGGAAAAGGAAAATAAAATGAGATTTGGTAAATATATAGCATTGTGTCTGCTGCCCTTATCATCCTGGAAGCTTTTATTTATGGCTCAATCCCAGTAATAGGTTAACTTTGTTTGTGCATAGTTGGGATGTGTACACTTCCTTTTCTGTTACAGGATTTAGATCTTCTATTCTTATTTCCATGCTTTTAGATACTCAAAGACAAGGGGTGGGTGTGGTGACTCACACCTATAATCCTCGCACTTTGGGAGGCTGAGGCAAGATGATCATTTGAGCCAGGGAGTTTGAGACCAGCCTGGACAATAATGAGACCCTGTCTCTACAAAAAATACAAAAATTATCCAGGCGTGGTGGTGCACACCTATAGTCTCAGCTATTCTGGAGGCTGAGGAACGTGGATCGCTTGAGCCCAGGAGTTTGAAGTTACAGTGAGCTATGATGATGTCACTGTACTCTAACCTGGAAAACAGAACAAGACCCTGTCTCAAAAAAAAAAAAAAATTCAAAGACAAAAGAATGAACTCTGATTTTCACATCACAACTGATGCTTCTATTCTAACATTTTAAATTTCTCTTCTACTTTTATCTAGATGGGCTGGCCCTGGCTTAATAAACAGCCTTTGTATGGAAACAGGTATAGTTGAAGGTTTTCTCTCTAGTACCTTTTTCCTTTGCACCCTGGGATGAATGCCTAAGTACCAGGATCATTTGGGTTAGAGAGTATCAGCTAATAAAAATGTGGAATGATTGCTTTTGATGATTATGCAAATGTAGAGAGCAAATAAATTACAGGCAACCAGGAGCATAATCCCTTTTCCCATTTCTGTTCATCTTGAGTCTCTAGTCACAACTAGTTTATGAGGAGGCTGGCACAGGCAGGATATCATTGATGTTTTGATTTATGATTTAGAGTGTATTTCCCCGTAGACACAGTGTTACAAACAATGATTAGGTGTTTACCTAATTAGGTGAATTAGGTGTTTCAGGTGTTACCTGAAAGAGAACCACGTAGCTTACGCTTCTCAAGAATATAATGGATTAAACAGGTGAAATGGAGCAATTTATTACATTAACTGTCACAATTGTTGTATTACAAATTCCAGGCAAAGGACATAAACTTTTGAAAAGGGGCCTATTTTTTCCAATTTCTGAGAGGTTCCAATTGTATATTTTCATGCCATAATATTTTAAAGATCAATGGGTCAAAATGATGATTTAAAGTATTTTAAATCTATAAGAGATTACAAAAAGATAATTCTGTTTTAGTTTTCTTGTAAAGGACCTCAGATTGAGCATATGATATTGTGAGGGTTAATTTTATCTGTCAACTTGGCTAGGCCATGATACCCAGGTATTTGGTCAAATACCACTCTAGATGTTGTGAAGGTATTTTTTAGATGAGATTAACATTTAAATCAGTACTTTGAGTAAAGCAGATTACTGTCCATAATGTGGGTGGGCCTTATTTAATCAATTGAAGGCCTTAAGGGAAAAGACTGAAGTGCGCTGAGGAAAAAGGAATTCTGCCTCCAATTGGCCTTCAGATTCAAGCTGCAACATCAACTCTTTCTGGTCTCTAAGCCTGCTGGCCTGCCCTGCACATTTCAGACTTGTCAGCCCCTATAATCACATGAGCCAATTCCTTAGAATCAATCAATCAGTCTATCTATCTATCTGTCTATCTATCTATCCATCCATCCATCCATTTATCTACCTATCTACCTCCTACTGGTTCTGTTTCTCTGGAGAATCCTGACTAATAGAGACTTATTTTCTGGGCAAAAGAAAGCAAACGATATTTATCAATTTGCATCTAAAATATTTAGACTTCTGGACCTACAAAATGTTCTTTGAGAAGCATAGATCCAGATGGTTAAGGAATCTGTTGTTTCCTATTTCTTTATCTTTGGCCATCTTCAGCCTTCTTCTATTTGCTATAAATCCTGTGCGACCTCTCCCCACTTCTGCATTCCCTGCTTGAGGGCAGAGCAGCAGAAAACCCTTAGGTGGGAGAACTCACACTCCAGTGATGAGTCCAGTTCTGTTTGCTTTTGAATCTATGGAGAGAATTGTTCTTACTTCCTCCAAACTCTTAATTTGCCTCTAATAAGGAATGAAATCCATGTTGGATACACATTAGATACCTTCCCCAAAACAAAGGAAATTGGCACTAACTAATATTAAATAGCATTTAGGACATATGCCAATGGAAGAAATGAAAATCTAAAATATGACTGAGACTATCTGGGACCTTCCCCTCTCCACCCAGTTGTGGCTGGAGTTCCAGCACTCTGTGTGAAGTCCCATGCTTGGGATATGGTTGGATATTTAAACAAGAAAGGCTGCACAGAGAATAAAATGTCAGCTTTATGAAGGTGATTTGTATCGCATGAGGTATTGCCACCTAAGTAATGTACATACACCAAACTATGTCTTGTTAAGTAATGCTGCGTATGTAGCCGCCATTGTGGTGTGTCAAAAAGCATTCATGTCTGTTGAAGAAGTTAAAATGAAACAAAAGATAGAAGCAGTGAAGAATTATATGTAACAGAGGCTGATTTACAGGTGTCTAATCTAGGGGACATTTTAAGAAGCATCCTATTCTTTTGTTTATTATGTTAAAAGATAGTAAGTTTGAAAAGATTAAAAAAGAAGGGGGTGGCGGAGAAAAGGGCCAGGATGGGAGTTGAAATCACTCGTGTGTGCTCCTCT
Organism: Cheirogaleus medius; assembly: GCA_008086735.1. Taxonomy (NCBI): domain Eukaryota; kingdom Metazoa; phylum Chordata; class Mammalia; order Primates; family Cheirogaleidae; genus Cheirogaleus; species Cheirogaleus medius. The sequence continues at coordinate 2,898,589 of VBSM01000413.1, read as the reverse complement.
CTTCCTTCTTTTGGAAGCTAGGAAGATAGTGTATGTCTCCTGAATTGAAATGACCCATCATAAACCCACAATGTTAGACATTTGAGTGCTATTTATCATCCACATCAAAGACAGCAGCTATGGAGTGTGCAGCTGTCGGCAGGACCAGTATCAGAGCAGTTCTCATGAAAGTGAAAGCGGATAGCAATACAGGCATTGATTTAAAACTAAGACTTCTGTTTCAGAAGGCACAGAGGAGAACAAATGGAGGAATAAAAATGAAATTTGCATGTACAGAGGAAATATGGTTAATTAAAAACACTGAGAAACAATTCGGGAGTGAGGATCTATTTGGTCCCATGCAGCCTTTCCATGTGGGATCTTGGAGGAGTGGCAATCTACCTTCTGCTTTCTAAGGACAATAATAACTATTTGAATTTATATCTGTAAGGCAGGAGATATCCAGGGCTCTCAGTGGTCTCTGTCCCTTGGACATTTAGTATAGTACATGGGACCAGGTAGCCTCTCCATATATTGCTGAGAAATCAGACAATTCCTCAATAGATATCCTAAAATTAACATATCCATTTTGTGCCCTAACATGCAATAGGATTGTCAGAATTAAGTCCTAGGGAACTTGTTCTCAGTCTCAAGTTTTTGTTTCTGATTGTGTGTCCTTGGGCAAGTCGATCACCTCCCTGGGCCTCAGTTTCCCCCTCTGTACAATGAGGAGGGTCAGCTAGGCTGTCTTTACAAGCTGGTGCCTGCCCTTGTCCTCAGGACGGTGGAAAGTGGGGCATGAAGTAAGTACCAGAAGGTTCCAGAAATCCTGGAGGGGGGCATGGTGTCCTTCATATTGGGATGGTGATGTTCTTAGAACTGGGGGAGGGGCTACAAGCTGAAAGCAGGAAAGTGGAAGGAGGTTCAAAGGGCAGTGAATTCACACATGGCCAGAGCAGGAGGAAGCTTCACCAAGGAGGGAAGTGCAGAGTGTGTTTGGGAAAGGGCAGGTGTTCCTCTCGAGCAGGATTACAGGGCGTGTGTAGAGGAACAGAGAAGGGAAGATGGACATGGTAAGCGTAGGCAATTTGCAGAGGGCCTTAGATGCGGGACATAGAGACTGTACTTAACTGGCTGTAAACATTTCTGAGGAAGGGCATGGGAGGCTGTATGTGATGGATCAGCCAGAGAAGAGAGGGCATGGAGAGGCAGATGGACACACCCGTAATGTAAGACGGACCTTACTCTTGACCTGGTTCAGGCATGAGATCGTGCTGCAAAAAAGGCAAATTGTAGTGGTGGGGAGTCATTGGGATTCAGACCCCAAGCTTCTGATGTGTTGGCTCGTTTTGCTGGGGTCTCCCCTGGAAGTAGTTTTCCAAGCCAGTAATGATGCTGCCTGTGGTGGAGACTTCAGCTCTCCTCCAGCCTGGTCTTGCTTCTATGTGTTTCTGGCTGTTCTAGCAGCGGTTTGGGACATGTCTGGGTGAACGGCTCTGAAGGGGGTGGCACTGATGACCGTCTTTTCCTCCCACCAGGGTGTATAAGGCAGTGTTGGAAACGGGGGAGCTGGGACCATCTCTGGCTTTCATTGTTGATGTAATTGCTTTTTTATTTTTGGCTAGCCTAGATTGTGGAGTAAATGGGGTGGAAATATATATTCTTTGCACCTCATCATAATGGTGATGATGAAGTGATCATTGCTTTTAGACCAGGAAGATAATGTTAAAATGAATTCCATCTCTCTTTTTTTGACTTCTTTTTTAGCCTTTCTGCGTAGGGTTTTATGTTGGTTGCTTGTTTGTTTTAAGCAACTCCTAGCATTTTGTATGCCTTGACGTGGCAGCCCCGGAAATTTCCTAGAGCAAGCGAATTTCATACAGGGCCACAGGCATGGATAAAGGGCTATGGACTTACATTGCATCACACTGAACATTTATTGGGAAGTGGCTCTGGTAGGAAACCCAGGGAGATCATGGACGGTTAGGTGCTCCTGTTCAGGCCCAGGGCTCCCTGCTGACTCCTCTGTTAAACTGATCCCTCTTTCCTTCCTGTTTTTGTTTTTGGGCAATTGACCCACTGAATGGCCTTTTCTCATTTGGCTGCTTTCCTACACTATCTTTGGTGATTCTCTGTGTATAATTTTGAGTTTTTATTTGAAGGTTTCTTTTTTGTGCCTTTTTTTTCCATGGTGTATTTTCATTTACATGAGCTTGGCCTTTTGCAGATTAAACAATGGGTCATTCATACTTCAGTTTTAGATGTTTAAGTATCTTGACACACATATAAAAACAGATGTTTCCATGCAAGTATGACTGTCAAAGTTAATTCAGCTTTGTTTGCAACTGCTATTTTAATGAAATTTGGATTTTTTTTTCAACTCTCATTCTTTTCCACTTGTGGCATTTTACTTATTTGGAAATACAATATTCACTATGTATTAAAATTATATGTTATCCTTTTGTGGTTGATATCTTTGCCTCTAAAGCTGACTTTCTAAGTTTTCAACATGCTTGAATGTGATGCTTCTGCAGTGGGCAGGAAAGCTCAGTTTATGGTAGTTGCATTTTTCCAAACAGTTGCCCTAGAAATGACATACTGAAAGTTTTCAGTAAGGTTAACATGGTGCTTTATCTGGTGGGACACCGCCCCCCCCCCACTCCCCACAATGCAAACCTTATGCTCAATGAAGAAAACTTACAGTGCACAAGAAAACAAAAACAAAAAGATAAAAGGCAGAGCAAAAACCTCCTCAAAGTAGGGTATTTGTTTCAAGTTGCTAAATTACACATTTTGGACCCTAAAGATGTTTGTGAAAAGTGCTCTGAAATTATCAGACCACAGAATTCCTTTTGAATTTGAAAAATGTTTTGAGATTGTGTGACACGGTGCCTGGAGTCTGGGCTGCAGTCAGGAGACGAGAGAGTGGCGGAGAACCGAAGGCCTGTCCCTGCAGGTTTACAGACTGGGCACAGTCAAGCAAAGGGGGCACAGAGCTGACAAGATGGGCATTAGGGTCAGAGACAGGAGACACTGGCCATTGAATGCTTCACAGGAATCCCCAGGCTCTGCATGTGACCCAGGGGTGGGTAGGGAATGAAGTGGAGGGGAAGGTCACTGGAGCTAGGGTGATCCGGAACCAGTGAGGTGGTCAGGCTTTCAGGTGCTCTACATGAACGTAATGTCTCCAGCAAGTCAGCAACTCAGGATTGAGGGCAGAACTGTGAGCCAGAAGACTGCACCTCTTCCTGGTGCCTTCTGTAACTAAATGCCAGGCCAGCATCATTCAAAACTCATGCAAAGATTCATGTGCATTAAGTGATTAGAACAAGATTTAGTGTTCCATTATATAAGATTACCAGTTCCTAGGACATTTCTTTTCTTTCTCTCATAATTCCTGATTACTCTTTGCTATGTTTAACTGTGTATGTTTTGTATGTTTTAAAGACATCTCAAATTCGTGTGTTTTAAGACACCCTAAATGGAGAGTCTAAACCAGCGCTGTCCGAGGGAGCTTCCTGCGTGGTGGAAACACGCTCTATCTGTACTGCCCAGTATGGCAGCCGCGAGCTACCTGTGCCCGTGAGCATTCGAAATGTGGCTAGTATGACTGACAGACTGAATGCTTAATTTTAATTAACTTAAATTTAAGTTTAAATAGCCACCTGTGGCTGCTAGTGGCTGCCCTCTTGTACAGACCTACACCGTTTATAAATAAACGAATGCTTCTGAACACCTGGAAAGGGTTTCTTCGCAAGTTTAAATGTTCTTCTTTAAGTGACGGATTTACTTAGAAAAATCTTTTTTGTATAATAAGAAATAATTATTATATTGTATTTGTATGATAAGGAATAATAAGGAAGTTTAAACCATTTATTTATAAAAACGACAGAATTAACCAAGTACTTTATACTTGCTGGAGCTTTGGTAATTCTAACATCAATTTACATCCAAATTTTTACGAAATGACTGAAAACAGTTTTGCCTAATAGTCAGGACTAGATGGTAACTCTTATTTTAAATAGGAAGTCTGTGGGAGACAACTTTAAAAATAATAAACTTTAGTTCTGTTTCTTGACCTGGGTGGTATTTACCCAGGTGTTCAACTTTATAACTATTTGTTTAAATGTTCTTACATATCTTATGCACGTTTTTCTGTATCTATGCTAATTTTCACAATAAAATGTGAAAAATAATGGTTAGTCTCTTTCAAAGTTAAAAGTAAGATATAATGAAACTGTAAAAGCATCTGTCATTGACTGATTAAGGGGCATTAGGATACCATTTAGCTATTCAAGATCAAAGTGTGCTATTTAAAAATTTCAATTAGTGGGTGGTGGCATGTACCTGTAGTGCCAGCTACTCAGGAGGCTGAGGCAGGAGGATTGCTTGTGCTCTGGAGTTTAAGGCTGCAGTGAGCTACCATGGTGCCACTGCACTCCAGCCTGGGTGACAGAGCAAGACTCCATCTCGAAATAAATAAAAATAAATAATAAATTTACATTTACATTCACATATTTAAGTTAGGAGCAGGCATTGATATTTCCCAAGAAGTCTCTATTACATTCAGTTTTTAAAAATTTATATTCAGTTTTAATTAAAGCTGAAAAAAGTAAAAGACCTTAAAAGAGGATAAAGCTGGAGTGTGGCGTCAAGTGAGAGTGTTTAAAGAAACCTACATTTAAAATATCACTTTTGGAAAAAGTTTATTAACCTTAAAGAGGTTTTTTCAGCTTTCACCTGCAAATTTTAATTTTTCTTACTTATTTTAATCTCAGTTGGTTGAGATTCTTATCTTAATTATATGACCTCCAATTTAATTCTAGGTAGATCAGTGTTTGCACAGAAGAAAGTGAAGTCATGAAAATAAAAGGAAACATTGGTGAGAACTTTTTTAGAATCTTTGAGTGGAAAAGGGTTTTCTAATTATAATAATAAACTCAGAGACCATAAGGAAAATAATAATAAATTTGACTAGAAACTTAAAAAAAAATCTCTTTATGTCAGGAACCTTCATAAACTGAAAGCACAAAAAAATTTATTTACAACATAATGACAATCAACAGTCTGATATAAAGGGTTCTTTCAAATTAGTTTTTAAAATAATAATAGAAAAATGGACAAAATGTCCAAACAGGTAATTCCCATAGAAAGAAATATAAATGGCCAATGAATAGAAAACACTGAATATCAATTATTGAAAAAATTCAGATTAAAGCTTCACTTTTGAAAGTAAGTTCATTATTTTTAAGGAAGTATAATACTTCCAATCAGCCTGCAGTATTATATTAATGTATATTATCTTTTTCTTAATTTTAAACTTATCATGCACACCTTTAGCAGAACCTTGGACAAATTATTTTTGTGGAAATGACCTCTTCAATGATTAGAACAGTTTGAAAAAAGAGGACATTATTCACTGGCAAGAATGAGAAGCACCTGGGATTCTCGTCCACCGCTGGGGAATGCCAATGGTAGATCCACTTTGGAAAGCACGGGGAATTTTTTATAAAGTTAAAAACACACCATACGATCTGGCAATTCCACTCCTAGGTATTTACCCAAGAGAACTGGAAACTTTTGGTCACTTAAAAATTGTACATGAATGTTTATAGCACATTTTATTCATGATTGTCCCAAACTGGAAACAACCCAAATGTCTTCAACTGGTGAGTGGATAAACAAACTGTGGCACGTCCAAATAATGGAATACTGTTCAGGAATAAAAGGGAGAAAATTACTGATTCATGTAACAACATATATGAATTTCAAATGTATCATGCTAAGCGAAAGAAGCCAAACTCAAAAGACCAAACTTGTACAATTCTGTTCATATGACATTCTGGAAAACCCAAAATTATAGGAACAGATCAGCAATTGCCAGGGGTTGAAAGTAGGGGCAGGGGCTGACTACAAAGGGGCAGTGTGAGGAAAGTTTTGGGCGTGATGGAACTGTTCTGTGTCTTGACAGTGGTGGTCTAACTGCATGATCTGTCAGACTCATAGACATATATGCCAAAGAAGTTAATTTTACTGTGCATAAATTAGAAAGGTGAAAAAAAGGCTAATGTCTTTCTAAATTAAATATTGTATTGGATTGAAAACAAGATGACATCTTATTTCTCTAGCTTTTGACTTAGATTTGACTATCTATGTTCTTTTTTTTCTGAAATAAACTTCTTCTAAATTGATGTATAACATACATGTAAAAGTACGCAGGTCATAAATGTAGAGCTTTATGAACTATCACAGCTATGGTGTGCTTAGTTCACTGCCACTCAGATCCAGAGACAGAACATTTCCAGGAGCCCCTTCTCCCGTTCCCCTTCTCCTTCAGAACCAATTATTCTGACTTCCAACGCCACAGGTTAGTTATGTCTGGTTTTGAACTTCCTGGAAATAAAATCATACAGTATTGAATGCTGCCCTCTTCATAGGTTTAATTACATTTCAAACTGATTTTTTACATAACTAAGCATGGTTAGTGCTGAGGAACAATGAGGAGACCAGGCTGGATCATTACCCTGATTTCTTCTAGGTCTTGAATTTGGAGTTTGAGAGTTGAGAGAATTGTGTCATACTTTTTGTTTGACATACATTTTTGGACAACCAAACCAACCATCTTTTTCTTTTCTTTTTTAAAGCTAATCTAAAGGCATTTGGGAAATGGACACCATACTGTTTCTTTATGATCTCCAGAATTATATTTTTCTCCACTATTATTTTCCTTAGTATGGGTAGACATCAGTCTTAAAATTGGCCTGATACGCCTCTCCTGTTATACAATACCTCCTTGGTGTTCTACCAAATGATGACCTATGAACTTTTCCTGCTTTGTTCTTTTGAGATCATGCTTGACTTTTGCTCAGCTATATTTAAAGCTGTGGGAAGAAGAGACTTTTTGAAAGATATGGTACTGGAAAGATATGCTGTAAACTTGGATATTTGGAAACCTCCAGGAAAAGTAAATCCATATGGCAGGTCTGGTCCCAGATCGATTCCTGAGTGATTGGGTCCAAGCTCCTTTAGGAATTTGTGTGAGTGTGTGTGCGTGTGTACACAATCTTGTATGTGCTCTTTGTGGTGGAAGTCAGTTATGCAGGTTTTTGTTTTTGTTATTATTTCCAGTGAGAGAACCTGGAGTATCAGTTCTGAGTTTCAGGGTTGGGGCAGGTTTTATTTTCTTAGCAGTAACAAAGCCACAAAAAGGAAAAAGAAAACAGTCTCTGACAATTAAAAAATGTCTTGAAAACTAATATCAATAACAAATACTAACTTTTAAGAGTTCAGTGTTTTCTCTAACTAATTCAAACCCCAAATTAAATATTTATATCCTTGGATCCTTTTTACAAATCCTGATGGACCAGAGTCTACCTCAACCACACAGCTCAAGTGAAGGATGTCCCCCAGCAGGGTGTGACCAGCAGGGCCACCAAACCATGGATCCCTTGGTTATTATAACTCAAAAATGCTCAAAGGACTAGCCTATGTGAACAGGGCTCAGCCAGAAGATTCTTCAATTGTATTCCTTCATTTCCTCTCTCCACCTTTCTTTGTTAGAAATCCAACTCAGGGTTTCTTGCCCCACAGTGAGAGTTCTAATGCAGCAAAAATGTTTTTGTTTTTCCTGTTATTGTTTTTAGCTTCTGAGTTGAGAACTTACCACAATTCACAGAGGTACAAACTACCCCCATGGGATTCAATAAAAGTTGGTACTAAGGGTCTAAAAATAAAATCATACAATGTTAGTGTTGGAAGTCTCATCTTTTTCATCCTGCAAATGAGTGACTGGGCTCAAGTAAGGTACATGACTTGCCTAAGGTTCCATAGGTAATTAGTGGCAGGGGAGGACTAGTATCTTGGAAGCCTCCAATTTTCCAGCCAAGCACTCTTTTCCTGTTTTACTTTTCATTCTCCCTGAATATACTGAGGCAAGTTGGGATTGTTGCAGTTGGAAGCATGTACATTGGATTAGTGTCTCAAGGATTTTAGTTAAGATGTTTAGTTAAAGGGATTTATTGGATCCTGTGACTGGAGAGTCTGAGGGAGGGTGGACTTTAGGAATGGTTTGATTTGGCAGCTTAATGATACCTTCCATGACAAAGCATCTTCTTCATCTTTCCATGGTGTCATCTCTGTGGTTGTAATGTGCTGTCAACAACTCCCTGGTCTGCGTGCTTCCTCATCAGGACCCAGGAGTGATGTGAGGGGGTTGTTCTGAAAGCTAACAGAGACCTCAGCAAACCTCTACTCACGTCTCATTGGCTTCCACGGCTGATGGGACCATTTCTAAGCCTCCAGCTGTGGTCAGGGAATCGGGTTATTCTGATTAGCCTGAGTCAGATGTGTTGTTCTGAAATCACGTTGCTCTAAAGCATGTGGATGGCACTGAGGAAGTGTGGATAACAGAATGAAAGTTGAGGTTGTTGCTCAATGGCTATTATAATTGCAAAAATATCAGAAATCAAGGGTGGGTATTTATTACACACATATAGGCGTGTCTCATGGAACCTGAGGACAGGAAAGCTGCAGGGCTTGGGGCAGGGGGTGGGAGTCAAGAACCAGGGAGCCATCAGGAACTAAGATCATCGCCCCTGCCTCCCCTCCCCTCCCCCTCCACTCCTCCCTCCTCCCACTGACCAGCAGTCTCTGATTTCTAATTCTTCATTCCTGGGGGAGTCTGTTTGGCTAGGCTGGGTCAAGTGTCCACCCTGGGATGTGCAGAATGTATGGATGCAGATAAAGCTGCCGGCCCCGCTGTGTGGTGGTGTGGGGTGAGATGGGGTGCCCTGGTGGTTCCTAGAGAAGCAGACCCCCACGAAGTCACCACGAGAAGAAGGATTTTAATCTCTGGGTAATGGTCGTGCTCCAAGGTGCATGTGGCTCTGTGGTGTAGTTGATGGAGGAAATGCCTCCATGAGGGGGACATCTTTTGCCAGCTGCCCCCTGCCCTCTGCCCCCTCAACAGTCCTCAGGTCTGGAGTGTGGAGGGAAAGGTGTCAGGAGGGGGAGAAGCAGGTGGCCGGGGCGAGAAGAGAATTCTTGCTTCTAAATAATGTCAGTGGGAATTTGACAACATTCTCTCTTGCAGCCATAAACCCAAAAGGAACTCTTTGGTGCATCACTGGCCGACTTTTCTAGTGTTTGAAGCTAAATTTTGGCAATGAACGTTAATGAGAACCGGTGCACAATGATCTCTTTCAACCCAGAATCTCCGTAGCGATGATCCCCACGGAGCCAGGGAGCCTCCTCCCCGAGATAGCACATTCCCAGGCTCCCGAGACTCAGGTGTCCTGCTCTCTGTTGACTTTTGGCGGCCCCACCCTTTCCTCCGGGTTGGTGAGTCACAGCATTGGGTGGCAATGTCTGAGGTCTGAGAGCCAGGTCAGAGATGACTCTGTTGGGGGCTTGGAACTGTCCATTGCAGGGAGGAGTCATTTCAACCTTACCTTTGAGGATGCATATATCAGAGCTTTTATTGTTTTACTGTTTTACAACTTCCTCCTAAACCTAGAACAATAGCCTTATAAAAGGGCAGGCAATCTCTGTGTGTATACAGCAGGGAAGGGGCAGTGAGCAGGGGGCAGGACCTTTGGGGCTCTCTCACTTAATACACACTGGGGTCGGCCAGTTTGAGAAGTGGGAAATTTCAAGAGGGTCTCTCTCCCCCGAGTGATTTCAGACTTCCCGCAGGAGCAAGATCATTTCGAGAGACTAGCAAAGAGCATTTAGGGAAAGGGACTCAGAGTGACAAAAATTTAAGGATTTAAGAGCATGAATAAACTCCAAGGTAGACCTCATTAAGAAATGAAGTTTTATTAAGGAATGTGGTTTTAATGCTAAACCCTAAAGAAGTATGGCAGAAGAGGAGGAAAAAGATGGGATCAATGACTGATATTGTTAAACCTAAACTGTGGATCTGTTGGCCAGATACCAAAAGCAACAGCTGAGCAGTAACTTTTTTATAGCACCTTGGACCCTACAAAGCTCTTTTTTCACATTCATGATAACACTTCATCCCCAAAGCCACATTCCGAGGTAGGCCTTGTCCCCATTATGTCAATGAGTAAAGTCAGGCTCCTCGATCAGGTAAATGCTTTGTTTCAAGTCTCCCGCCTGGGAGGGTTTGGAGCTGGGACACAGATGCTGGTCCTCTCAGGCATCATGAGTCTTAACACTCTCCCACTACGTCTCCAGCCTTTGCTATCTCACTTTTTTTTCACAAGGACACAGTAACACAGATATGTTTGTTTCTATTCTGGCTAAATGGCAATAATATTTAACATGTACTGATCCCTTATTACGAGTCAGGTTCTGCGCTAAGTTCTCCGTATGTGTTATTTTTGACTCCTACCACAATTCCATGACCCTCCAGGAAACTGAGGTCTGAAGAGGCTAGGAAATTGTCCAGAGCTGCACAGCTGTGGAGCGTCTCAGCCTGAGTTCTCACATGGGCAGCGCAACTCCAGGCCCGTTGTTCTCCATCAATCTGCCCAGTTAACGTCCACACGGACGATTGCTGGGCCTTGGGTCCAGGCTAAACAGTGTTCACATCACAGTGAGTGTAGCTGCATTTACCTTCTCAGCCAAGCCCTACATCCAACTCATTGCATTATACTCATTTACCTACTTTATTTTTTCATTTTTCTACAAACTGGGTCTCACTACATTGTCCAGGCTGGTCTCAAACTCCTGGCCTCAAGCAATCCTCCTGCCTCAGCTTCCCAAAGTGCTGGGATTACAGGCATGAGCCATGGTGCCTGGCCAAATTATACTCATTTAATAAACATTTATTGAGTTCCTCTCGAGTGCTGGGAGATAATGAGGAAACCTTGCACAAAAGCTGCTTCTGTGCTCTGAGAGCTCACAGAGTAACGGGATAGTAGCATGGCAATATTCACACTGTGTGGTATTCCCACTAAATGCCAGAACCGCAGCGTGTGTGGAGTCCTGAGTGCCAGGGCCACTGGCACACTGATCACAAGAAGCATTGCTGTGGGTATGTTTCTGGGAGGCAAAGCCATTATAGTCAGAGCCTGCTTGGCCACTGGATGCATGTTACTTTGAGGGGTCCACGAAAGTGTTTTCGTATCCTTTAAAATCAGAAAAAAAATAAACATTTAGGTTGAAGAATGTGTCTTAATATATCATATTCATATATTTGTCTTTATACTAATGCAGTTGTCAAGTGTAATTTACATATGTATACATTATTTTCTGGTTTTGATGGAGGAAAGGGCCAGGAAGATAAATATGCGTCAGGGGCCACAGGAGTCCTAATGTGTCCTTCATCACAGAATCTATTGTAAGGCAAAGCTCCTGCCCAGGTTTTGGACTTGGTTCTACTATGTGCTATGTGACATGTGACATGAGCTATATGCTCCTTCAATATAAGTTCCAGGTTAATCAGGGGCTTTACCTGTGGGCAGCCGGAAGGTAGCATGCAGAGAGAGGTATTTTTAATAGCAACAATTATAATAATGATAGCAGCTCCCATACCAAGTGCTGGGCACTGTGCTAAGAGCATTCTATCCATGCTCTCTTGAGCCTTGCTCAGTTCCAGCATTGTCATAATGTTTCACAGTGGCATCGGGCTCTTGTGCAGGGACTGGCTTTGTGCAAGTGGGTTGAGAGGGAGGGTTTTGCATACTCATTGCCATTTGATCCTTCTCATTCTTAAAAACATTTTTTTTTTTGAGACACAGTCTCACTCTGTCGCTGTGGGTAGCGTGCAGTCTTGTAATCGTAGCTCACTGCAACCCCAATCTCCTGGGCTCAAGCAATCCTCCTGCCTCAGCCTCCTGAGTAGCTGGGACCGCAGGTATGCATAACAACACCAAGCTAATTTTTCTATTTTTAGTAGAGACGGTGTCTTGCTTATGCTCACATTGGTCTTGAACTCCTGAGCTCAAGCAATCCTCCCTCCTCGGCCTCCCAGAATGCTAGGATTACAGGTGTGAGCCACTGCGTCTGGCTGGGTCTTGAAAACATTTTTAAAAGTCTTCAAAAGCACTTTTTCCTTGTAAGAAATTTACTTAACAGTTTTTTTTTCTCTTGGTGGCAAGATGTCTTGTGGGTGTGAGTCTGGGGAGGCTTTAGCTGGTAGGAGGTGGGCAAGGGAGAGAGAGAAAGGCAAAGTGAAGCCAAGACTTCCAAGGTGTTGATAATAATCGGGATAATGGCACTTGCAATGGGGTGATTGTGGAGATTCCTAGGGAAGTCCACTTGGGAAGGAGAAAACTTAGAGGTCTACCATAGCTAGCATATTCTAACTCTAGAAAGTCTAAAAGCTCTTTCACACAAGACAAAAACCAAAAAACAAAAGACAAAAAAATCCACCCAAGTGCCTTTATCTTGATTAGCACTGCAGCTCTGAGCTCCTGGGCTTTGCCCTGACCTTTGTGTTTCTCTGCGGGGGCTCCAGATCCAGCCATCCAAAGACCAGACGACTTGGGTTCATTGGCCTATTGAGGGCACTGGGCCCGCTTGCCAGAGCACTTCCCCAGTGTTTTGGAAACAGGTGGGTTGGGACTGACTAAGAGTGACGTGACTAATGGCAAAGGTTACCAGGGTTTGGGTCAACTTTCTCTGACCATGAAGAGAAGAATCACTGTCTGTCCTTGCTCAGAGACCTGCATGTGCCAAGTTTATCCGTAGTATGTGTTGCTAGGGACATTCCTAGCAATAATTAATAATTAAGCCAGCAATTAATTTTTGGGTCCCCTGGAGTTTGTTGTATTCTTCTCTTTTCTTTTCATTGACTCAGCTATTAGCTTCTATGACAAATATAAAACTGAAATCTCATAGTCACCCACTACTTAAAACACATTTAATGGCTTCCTGCTTTTCTCAGGAGAAGACTAAAATGTTGATTAGTGACTGCTGGTTCCTGTGTAGTCTCCGTGGTCTCTGTCCTACCCAGCTCTCCAGCCTTGTCCCACAACCCTCTGCTCTGCCCTTGGACTGCCCAGACCTCCCCCTAGTTCTGCAAATGCACCACTGCCCTCCCAGCTGGGTCTTTGCATCAGAAAAGAGCAATCCTCACCTAGATGGTTCTTCTCTCTTTATTCCCAGTTAACGCTGTCTCACCCCTTAGATCTCTGCTCAGATATTACTTGTTTAAAGATGCTTTCTGGACCTCCTTGATTAGGTTCAACCCGCTTGACATTATGCTCTATTAAATGTGATGTCCCCTACCTTTGCAGCTTTTATCCTGGTTGTTTTGTCAAACTCATTTTGTGATTCTTTGATTCATGTCAGTCTTTCCTACTAAATCTCCTGCCACAAGGGCAGAGGCTATGTCTGTGCCCCTCGTGCTGTCTCTCAAATGCCTGTAGGAGGATAGGTATTTAATCAATATTTGTCAAATAAACAACAAAATGAATAAATGACAAAAACAAATGAAAGATAGATCAGGGCAAAACAAACCCTTGTTGAGAGATTACAAAACAAAAAATTAATTGAATATAGAAGTCATTTCTTTAGAGCAAAATAGGTTTATTATTATACTACGGTACCTAAATTACCCATGTAACACACAGGGTTTTTTGGAGGAGGGGAGAATCCCATCACTAAGCAAGCCTCACATACAAAATGATAGATGGCTATTATGTATTTTTTCCTTCTCTGTATTTTTCTTAATGGAAGCAAATGGAACTTTCCAAATATCACTGTATGATTGGAAAAAGTGAAGCAGTCTGTAGTGCCATTTTGGGGGAAGGAGGGGGAAGAAGGGGAAAAGATTCTGAAAAGGGTTTATGTTTTCTAATGGAAGTCAGATGTAGCACTCATTTTATATTGCTTAAATAACGTGCTTCATTTTCTCCATTAGTGGTCTTTTCAGTGTAGGATGTTTAGAGCGGCTTCCTCTAAGATAAGTGTGGCCTTTTAATTCTGTATCTTTTATACCTCAGCTGTCTGCTCACTCCAGCTTTCAGCAGAGCAGAAACAACGCTTAGGGCAGACTTAAGACAACTTTGAATAAGAACCTGCTTGAGAAAGATTTCCCTTAAAAGCTAAATGTTACATTTCCACTCAACAGAAAGGTACTGCTGTGTGGCCATAAAAAGCCGGCCAAAACCCTGTAACCTTTGCAGTTAGTCATGTTATTTTTGGTTCATGCCAGCACCGATCACAGCTGTGACTCAACAGAGCCACTGAAGCAAGAATTCAAAGAGTTTAAAGAACAGCAAACTCAGAAATGACTTTTTTTTTCTTATGGTGTCATTATGCAACATTTCTTGTAGTTTACCTTTTCAGATTTACCAACTCCGTACAGATGAGCTCAGTTGTTGTTTGGCAGATGAAAATGGGAGTTGCGTCAGCGCGCTTCCCCAGACCCCGCTGCAGCCTGGGCATGATGCAGCTTTCCTTTCTGGGGTGTTTGTTTTACGTAAGTAGTGACTGACTTTTCAGAGGTAAAAAAATGTGTGTTGATATATTTCTCCCTCAAATAAACCAAAAATAGGATCGGGGGCTGATGTAAACGTTTGCAATTTCCCACTTGAAGATGACAGAAAGCCCGTATCAGTAGGTTCTGTTTTTGTTTTTGCTTTTCCCCAATATATATTAATAAAGTGAAGAATAAACTTAGACCTCACCAAGTGGAAAACAGGCATAGACTTAGCAGGCAATATGCTAGCATATTTATTAATGCCCTTTATAGACTTTTGCTTTCATTTTATTAATTACTACTTAGACATGAAGAACACCCCAGTTTTCCCATTTGAGGGAACACAGGAAAGGGAGATGCAAAAGAAAGAAATGATGACATTTGTCCCTTATCAATGTAGACTATTTTTGAAGCTTTATGGTTAGACTTAAGAATTCTAAGGACTAAAGTATTAAGGTGTTATTTTTTGTTGTTATTCGCTAGATTAGATCATCAATCAAATGTTTTACAGAACAAAGAAAAAAGGCAACACATCTGATCAATTTTCTCTTTGGGGAAGTAGATGCAGCTTTTGCGTCCCCAGCTGTGCTCAGGGCTCAGGCTCGCTGGGTAGAAAATGCCGCCACCGAGACCAGACTCGGCTCTTCGTTTCAGTACTTAACGGTAAGTTTAAAATGTGGAAACACCATTTTGGAGACCTAAAAGAAAATATGTTTCTGTGATACCTTTTGGGTGTGGAAGGGAGCTACCTCCATGAAGAAAGGGCATACAATTCTTGGGGCTGTCTTCAAACATCTACTGTACAGGGAAAATGGAAGACGTTCTACTGAATGAGTGTCTCACCTGGACTGGCCCACAAACCAGTTCAGCACGTGGTGGCAACTACTCCTCTTTAATTTAAGCTGATGGAGCTTCTGCTTCTTTTCCTCTAGTTATTTTGTTTCTAGTAAGTTCTTACTTGAAAAATTTTTGAACTAGAATTTTTGAACTCAGAGAGACTGCAGACACCATCTTATTTATAGATGCAAAAAGTAGCACAGAGAGGTTAAGGAACCTGCCTGAAGTTGTACAGCTAATTTGTGATTCACGTCTGGGTTTAGCACGTCCTTTGAACTGCACTGTGATCTGCTTTGGAAACATAAATAAGTCCAATGACCTGACTGTGCCAAAGAATTCAGATTCATAAATCTTAAAACAAATTATTTAGATCACAAAATGTCATGAGAAAAAACAATGAGAATAACAAACATTGAAACCATTAGTACAAACAGGAGTTGTACCTATTTAAAGAAAATAAAATCTTGCCTATATCTTTATGTATATAATGATTTTTAGATTAGTTTTTAAATTGCTGAAATTTAGTTTGGCAAAGCTATTAACTTTGAAAGGCATGTTAATAAACTAAAATTTTATTTACTGATTTTCTACAAACAAATGAACACTGAAATGTTAGATATAGAAATGAAGATTCATTTGTTTGTGGCACACATTGGGAGATCAACAAATATTTGTTGAATGATTGAATAAAAATTACAATACTGGCTGGGCACAGTGGCTCATGCCTGTAATCCTAGCACTATGGGAGGCTGAGGTGGGAGGATCTCTTGAACTCAAGAGTTTGAGACCAGCCTGAGCAAGAGTGAGACCCTGTCTCTACTAAAAATATTTAATAGAAAAATTAGCTAGGCATTGTGGCTCATGCCTGTAGTCCCAGTTACTCAGGAGGCTTAGGCAGGAGGATTGCTTGAGCCCAGGAGTTTGAGGATTCAGTGAGCTACGATGACACCACTGCACTCTAGCCTGGGCAACAGGGTGAGACTCTGTTTCCAAAAAAAAAAAAAAAAAATTACAGTGCTGTAGAGGTTAGCATTGTACTCTAAACATATTAGTAAGGCGTATAAAATATATTGTTGAGCAAAACAAGCCAGACACACATCAGCATACTGTATGATTCCATTTATATGAAATACAAAAATGGACAAAACTAATTTACACTGTTAGAAGTGGTTATTCTTGGGATGGGTTGCTGGAAGTTGCTGGAAGTTGTGGGTCTGAGAGGCTGGTCATGTTTTTTCTTAATCCGGTGCTGGTTACATATGTGTGTTCAGTTTGCAAAAATTCATCAAATTGTGCATTACTTTATTGAATGTATATGTCAATAAAATGTTTTAAAAGTATGTATATCATTTCATCTTAGGAACAGAACAGGATTATAAATGACTAGCTCTTGGAAGAAATGACTATAGCATAAATTTAAAAAAAAAGATGTTGGGGTGGGGTTTTTACTTTCCATAATGCTGTAAAAGTTTGCAACACTCATACTGTCATGGAATAAATAGAACTTTGACTTTGGTTTCAAAATTTGTGCAGCTGCATCCATAGATTTTTGACAGTTTAGCACATATTTGACAGTTACAAAGCATGTTTTAGGCATCAGGATAATACATAAAGATGTTGGTAGGGCTTATATACTCATGGTCTTGTAAAACAGAAAAAATTCGTTAAAAATAAACCAAATACCATTTTTAGAAGGAATATAATGTTAGGCATGTTAATGTATATAGAATATAGTTTTTTTTAAGTTTATATAAGGCAGTTTATAATCACAGTTTGACTTACAAATGCCCTCCTCTTTGGTTGAAGCAGAAATGTTCTGAGGCATTTCAGGGAAGGGAGGCAGGGATTGTGAGCAAAAAGGGTGTGGATGATTTCCTCAAGTGAAACTTGCTTGGATCATCGGTGACTGAACTAAAACATTCACTGATTTAGACTTTTTACCAGTTTTATAACTAAGCTCTTCTCCAAGAGTGGTTGATGTGTATTTATGTAACCATCTTTCAGGGCTTAAGAAGTTTACAATTTGAAAAGACTCCTGCAAGGAAACAGGTCCTGTCTGTCTCCCAAATACTGCACTTTGGGGTTCCGTATCTTCTTAGTCTAGCCATAACAAAGGAATCCTGCTGTTTAAGATCTTTACTCATCCAACTTTTGATGGCTGAGTTTCTTGCTTTTATCAACAAAAGTTAAATTGTAGGTGAATTTGCATTCCAACATGGTGGTCTCAATAAGCCAATCCTATTATTGCATTAAAATATGCTCCTTTTTTTTTTTTTTATAGAGAACTGTTTCAATTTCTCCTCAACAGAATGTACAAACAAATTGAAAAAAATAGATGTGAACTAGAACCAGGTGGCTGCTACATATTTTTTTTTTTTTGCAGTAAACAATTAATTGGCCTATTTCTTTTTGAGGAAAACTAATGAGGAAAAATGCCTTCTCTAAAGAATTAAACCTGGCATCATCATCATATGAATAACTATGTTTACTGAGCATTTTACAGTTTACAAAGCATGGTTCCTATTGATTTTTCTCCTTCTCCAATCCTCACAGTTCTATTAGTACTAGTTAGGTATAGTTGTAACTCCTGTTTCACAAATGAGAAAACTCTGACTCAGAGGCCAGAGTCAGGGCTGTCTGCCTGTGTCCTCAGCCAGGTTGCATCCTTTCCACAACATCATGCAGTCTTGTGACCCAGAGGGGAAGAATTTTTTTCTAACACTTTTTTTCTGGAAAAAAAAACTTTTTGCAAATTATATGAGAAAATATAATTGATATACTGAGAATATTACTATTTTCAAATTGGACAAATATTTTTTCAACATAAATTATTTTATTCTGCAAATTAATTTTACTTCAAAATAATAATTTATGTCATTCTGCAAAACTTTGTTGAGCACCTCCTTGGAGCCACAGATGATTCTGAGTTCCACGTGGTGTGAGGGGTATCAAAGATATCAGTCACCCTCTGAAAGGTAATGGCGTTGTTAGTAAGACGTGCATTAGACAATCCTGCGCAAATGGATAAATGGTTAGAACTATGATAAATACTACTGACAAACTCCAGAGGGCTCTGTGAGAGATTATTACCTGGGAACTCAGTTTTGGCTGGGAAGGCCTCTTGGAGGGAGTGACATTTAATCTCAAAGCAGGATTTAGCTAGGTGAAGAGTGGGCTTGGGGGAGAAAAGAACATTCCAAATAGAGGGATCAAAGTGCGCCAAGTCCCTGAAGCAGAGATATCGGGACCTCTGGGAGACAGAAGAGCCCAGGTATGACAAGAGCCCAGTGAACAATGAAGGGAGTGGCATGATTTTGAGGCTGCAGAGGTCTGCAAGATTTTTGGAGGCCACTGAAACATTTCCATCAGCGATGCAGTTTATATTTCACGATCATCCTGTCTGCTGCCAGGAGAATAGAATGGAGGGGGAGAGGAGAAGGAGTGGAAGAACAGATAGGACAAAGCCAGGAGAGGAAGGCTTTCTAAAAGCCACGAGACAAGTGTTTTAAAATGAGATAAAGTATGTTAATTGCCATGAGAAGTTTCTAGAGCAGCTTTTGGACTTGTCAACATGGAGGCCAGTGACAACTCCACATGGTGGGGGTGGAAGCCAGGCTGGGGTAAGTTGCGGAGGCAGCATGTGTGGACCACACTCCATAGGAACTTAGTTGTCAAGGGAAGGGAAAGATGAGGA
This sequence comes from Cheirogaleus medius, assembly GCA_008086735.1. Lineage (NCBI taxonomy): Eukaryota > Metazoa > Chordata > Mammalia > Primates > Cheirogaleidae > Cheirogaleus > Cheirogaleus medius. Next base: position 2,879,687 of record VBSM01000413.1, on the reverse strand, counting down.
GGGAGATGGAGTGGGGTATGGCATGGTCTGATTATTTCTGTCCCCTCTGCCAGATTCATATGTCATATCCTAACCCCCAAGGGGATGGTATTAAGAGGTGGGGCCCTTGGGAGGCAAGCAGGTCTTCGGGGGGAGCCTCCCTGAATGGGATTAGAACCCTTTTAAAAGAAACCTGAGGGAACTTGTTTGTTCCCCCCAACATGTGAGGTCGCAGTGAGAAGATATTTATGAACCAGACACTGAATCTGTTGGTGCCTTGATCTTGGACTTCCCAGCCTCCAGAACTGTCAGAAATAAATTTCTGTTGTTTATGAGCCACCTATCCATGGTATTTTGTTGTAGCAGCCTGAGAAGACTAAGACAGGGTGTGCATTGGGCAAGGGATTGAAGGCAAGAACTTGAACATACTAAAGCATTTGCATGCAATAATGAAAGTCCTCTCTCAGTGAGGGAAAGATTGGTGAGCATGGTGGTGGTGGTGGTGTGTGTTTGAGAATGTCAGACAGTCACACACTGTTGGCTAATCAAAGGAGTAATGTCCCTGGGGAGTCACAAGAGGATGTGACCAGAGCACACATGGAACATTTTACACTATTTTACACTATTCCTGGCATAGGAGGAGACACTACCACTGCCATGACAAGAGGGGGAAGAGGAGAAGATGGATTTATAGATTTGGTATGGGAGGATGAATACATTTGCTTCCAATAGGTTGTTTTATTTCCCCCTTTATGACGCATAAGGAAGGTCACAGTGAGGGACAGGAGGAGAGCTGGAGCTAGGGCAGACTGAAGGTGGATAGGTGCATGATAGGGCCAACGTGTGGTGGTGGAGAGCAAGCCTACCAGCCAATGTCCTTTGGAAGCTGGTGGGTATGATTTTCATACCAGTCTATACCCTGGGTATTTGTCTCCAGCAGTGTTTAGTTGTGCAGCATTTGGAGTTCATCCGGTTTGGGAAGACTATTGGAAGAGTTGGTAGTTGATTCAGATGATTAATAATTGACAGTTAGGCATGCTTTCCCAGATGCTATGGTTTCTATCAAAATACTAGCTGTGAATATGATGCAGCAAGGAGAATCCAGTGCTACTTCCTTGGCACTGACATAGTGTTCCTGGCTTCTGTATTTCTTTTTGGGAGCAAAGGCAGAGATTTAGGCAAGGAATTAGAATTTAGACATTGGAAATTTAGTTTCTGGCTACTAAATTCCACTGCAGTGTTATATACTCCACAAGGCTGCTACATGAGGCATAGTAAGGCCCATGCTTAGTTTAGTAAGTGTACATCTCTGGAATTCATAGTCACCTGAGGTTGCAGAGCTGCAGAAAGCTCTTGAAGCCACTCTCAGGTCCCTTCTCTACATTGGAGTGGAAGCACTGGGCCACCCTCTTGCCCACATACACCATCCTTCCTTGACCTTGTATCCCCTCCAGTTTCATTGTCTCTTTCTTCACAGCAGACCTTCTACTTCTTCCCTTTCCACAAACTCTTCAGTCACCTGGCACACCAGCTTCCGTCCCTCTGCAGCCGCACTCGCTGAGGTCTCCAGTGGAAATGGTACTTTTGTCTCCTAGTTTCCCAACATCTCAATGGCAAATTCTTCTTAGCCTTTTTTTGTGGTTATCTCTTCCTCCTCCCACTCCTAAAATACCCAGGGTCCCTAGAACTCAGTCCTGAGTCCTCTTATCACTCTATACTTATCCCGCCCACTCTCATGGCTTCAACTTCCAAATGGATGTCTCCAGCCAGGCTGACACTGAGGGATATTCCTGCATGTCTAACTCCATGTGGATGTCCTATGAGGGCCTCAAACTCAATGTGCCCAAAGCTGAACTCATCATCTTCGGCTGAACTCCCTGTCTTTGCGAATGTCATTGCTCTCCACCAGGTTCCTCAAGTCAGAAACCAATGGATCACTGTCACTTTCTCCTTCCCCCTGTTACTTTACATCTAATTAATCACAAAGTCCTATCTGGTCTATATCCTAAATATCTCTCACCTCTGTTCACTTCCCACACAACAGCTGCTGTGGCTCTTGTTTAGGTGCTTCTCCCCTCTTTCCTGAACATGGCCACACTCTCCTTTCCTTCCCTCGTGTTTCTAAATGCATCTCCAAAATCTACCTGCCATACTGCCAGCAGAGTTACCTTTCTAATATGCAAATTAAGTCTTATCATTCCTTTGCAAGAAATTCTTCCATGACTCTATATCACCTATGGCATATAAATTTTAGCCTTTAGAAGGACATAGATGTCTCCTCACAATAGGCCTCCACTTTTGACTCAGGTCTCAGAGCCCTTGCTAATCAAGCATGTAGATCTACTTATCAGTAACCCTGATCTTTCCTGCCTCTTGGTTTTGCATGTGCTATTCCTTTTCCCTGGAATATCTTTCAATGTTTGTTTGCCACACTGGGTGAAACATTTACTGTTTTTCTGGCTCAGTACCCAAGGGTTCAAAATGGAGGTTAGAGAAGCAATAAGTACCAGGAATTGTGCACATTAGGGCCAGATGCTTCATCAAAGATTCTTAAAGAGGCTGCAGAACCTTCCAACAACTCTCAGCTGTGACTCTTATCCTTCCCCATGTTCCCAGGGAGGGAAGAGTGAGGGAATCATTGGAGTTGGGGGTCACTGGCCTGGTGGGCAAATACATGGCTTTTCCACTTCCTCACCCTGTGGAGGAGAGGGCTGTTTCCCACAATACCAAGGGCGTATGGGTAGCATCAAGAGATTCACTCATAGAGATGAGCGAATCACAAGAAGGGAAGGCTGGTGTCTTAATCCTTAATCCTTGGCTGCACACCCATGAAGCATGTTGGCCCAATCTCATGGTGCCATGACAGCAGAGGGGAGGCTGGGGAAAGGATTCCTAAGTGATCCTGCCATGTGTTCCTGGAGTTTAGGAGCACACATGTACATAGAAATGGGTGCTTCCTCTGCCAGGAACTTCTAAGGTGAGAGGCTTTCTGGAATAGCCCTAGCCAGGAGAGCGAGTAAGGACCACAGTTTATGGTCCACAGATATGGTCCACAGTTTATCCACAGATATGGTTCATCTATGCTTTAGATGAAGAGGATGGATGTTGGGGAGGTGGTCTTATTGCAGTTCTCTCTGGTCTTCAAGGCACATGAGAAAGGACTTCAGCAGCTTCCATGGCTCAATCTAAAGGAATACAAAAGTTAGATGAGAGTCAGGAAGGAGGGTGATCAGGAGGCATCTGGGGCAGAGGGAGGTCCAATTTGAAGAGGAGATTGAGTGGCATGAGCCATTGTCAGAACCAGAGACACGTGGTTGTCCCTTTCTGAAGGAGTCCTCAATGATGGAGAAGGCAGGGGCGAACCTGAAATCAACCCCCCAAACCACACACATGCATATCTAGAAGCTACCATATCAGCAGAGGGCACTAGCATCAATTTGAACCAGAGTAGACCAAAGACATTCCCTATCACTGCCCACCAGTAGGACATCAGGTGCTCAGGATAAGCTTAGCTTTCTTGTTTGTTTCTCCCAGTCCTCATCCATGCTGGAGGTAGATCCAGGAGAGGGAGGAGAAAGGTGTTCCAGAACCAGAGCACACCCAATTCAGGGTGCTGGCATGGAAGGATGTTGAGCAGAAGAGCTTTAAATTGCATGCATGCACACACACACGCACACACACACACACACGCACAACATAGTTTTAGTAGTCAAGAAAATATATTTGGAAGAAATAAAATAAAATAATTCTGGTACTTAAGCATTTCTATAGACCAGGCTATCTCATGCTTTCTTAAACACAGAGTACACTGAAATGATGAAATGGACATAACATTAGCAAGGACACATGAGATAGTTTGCAAACTTGGACTAATGCAGTGAAATATTGTCTCACTGATTAGTTAATTCCTCCAAGAAATCATTCCAAATGTATTCATATTTGTCTTAGTTCTTCTGGGCTGCTATAATAGAATACCATAAACTGGGTGGCTTATAAACAACATAAATTTATTTCTCATAGTTTTGGGGGCTGAGAAGTCCAAGATCCAGGCACTAAGCAGATTCATGTCTAATGAGGCCTTGCTTTCTGGCTTATATATAGCGCCTTCTAGCTGTGTCCTCACTTAGAGCAAGGAGTGAATAAGCTCCCTCGGGCTGATTTTATAAGGGCATTGATCCCATTCATGAGGACTCTGCCTTCATGACCTAGTCACCTTCCAAAAGGCTTCACCTGCTAATACCATTACCTTGGGGGTTAGGAGTTCAACATATGAATTTGGGGGGACACAAACATTCAGACAATAGCAATGTCTATGTAAACATTAGAGACATAAAAGGAAAAAGAACAAAATATCAAAGAAGCTGAAATTGTAAACAAGATATCTAACATAAATCAGTGATTATCAAGTCAAGATGTACATCGAGGCCATAATAAATTAAGAAACACTCATATCCATCAGGAAGCAGATTGAAGTCATGAACTCATGCATAAGCCAATTACAGTCCCAGGATTTTCTGATCTGACACACCAGTTTTTAAAGGTAGATTATCAATAATTAAGCAACATGCAACTTTATAATGCACTTAAATATTCTTCTTATAGTTGTACTTTAAATGCCTTGCAGAGAAGATAAAAATAGCATAAGCTTTTCATTTTATTTTGGTAGAATTTTGAAGAATATGCTAAGGAGCTGTGGTGTTCTGTGGGATACCCTTTACGACACATGTAAGGTTTAGAGCACCAGTTACCCAAGCTGTGGACCAAACAATGGGTTTGGGTGCTTCTTCAAAATCATATGTTTTAATGAAGATATTGGAGGGTTAAATAGTATAATCTTTTAAACTGAAAATGAGTGGTTTATGTAAATAAAATCTTACTCAGTGTGTTAAGGGGTGGGAAATAAGGATTTTAGAGAGAGCACAGTTGAATGCCTAGATTGGAGAAAAACATAGAATGGTTTATGTTTTGATCCCACCAAGTTGAGACTTCTAAATAAACTGGTTATTTAACATTGTTTGCCAATCCTAACCATAGTTCTCTTGTTAACTTGATTTCTTGTTGTTCAAGACTTCTGTTTCTTGCTTTCTCCTCTATATTAGTTTTCTATTTCTGTGTAACACATTACCCCAAAATTTAGCAGCTTGAAACAACAGACTTTTATTATCTCACAGTTTCTGTGAGCCAGGAATTTGGAAGCAGCTTCACCAGGTCCCTCATGAGTTTGCAGTAAAACTGCTAGCTCAGGCTGCAGTCTCATCTGAAGACTCAACTGAAGGAGGATCTCTTCCAAGCTTCCTCATGTGGTTGTTGGCAGGATTCTGTTCCTCTTGGGCTGTTGGGCTGGGGCCTTGGTTCCATCCTAGCTGTTGGAAAGAGGCCTCCTTCTGTTCCTTGGCAGGTGGGCTTCACCACATGGCAGCTCACAACATCACAGCTAGCTTCCTTCAGAATGAGCGAGCAAGAGAGAGAGAGTGCCTAAGAGGGAAGCCACACTTTTTTTATAACCTAATCTGAAAGGGACCTTCCATCTCTTCTATTATTTTCTATTCATTAGAGGTAAGTTAGTATGCCCAGCCCATGCTCAAGAGGGGCAGATATCACAAGTTCATAAATAGCAGGAGGTGGGGGTCCTTGTGGCTTCCTATCAAATCATCTCTCCCACCCACACCCTTCCCTCTGCTCTGCTCTCCATCACTCCCAGTCTCACCTGGTGACCTGGCCTCCTGTTCTTTAAGAAAATGGGGCCAGGTGTGGTGGCTCACACCTGTAATCCTAGCACCCCAGCAGAGGCTGAGGCAGGAGGATCACTTGAGCCCAAGAGTTTGAGGTTGCAGTGGGCTATGATGATGCCACTGCACTCTAGCCAGAGCAACGCAGCTAGACCCTGTCTAAAAAAAATAGATAATAAAATTTCCTTTTATCTTCTTGCAGGTAATTCTCACACCTTCTTCATGTTTGGCCATTTTTCTCCTTTCCTCTTGTTATCACTGACAAATCACCCTTCTTCCTGCCCTCCCCTATCACAAATAAAAATGTCCTTAGGCTCCCTTGTCCTCTTTAAGCTGGCATCTCATTTCTCTGCTCTGTTTCACAATAAAACTGTTTGAAGAAGTTGCCTTTACACATTCTCTCCACACCTCAATTCCTATTCCCTTCTTGACCGTAAACGATCATGCTTCTGTCTCCATCACTTCGTTGAAATTATTTTTGTCGAGGTCACTAGTGATTTCCATGCTGCTACATCCAAGGAGCATTGCTCTGTCCTTGTGCACTTCTGACATGGTTGGCCATTCCCTCCCCCTCCCTTGGTTTCCATGGTAACACACTTACATGATCACATATTTTTTCTAATCACTCCAGTTGCTCCCTTCCACCCTCTTTTGTTCGCTTGTCATCTATCCCAGCTCTACATGTTGGTGTTTCCTAGGGCTCAGCTTGTGTCTTCCTTTTCTCCCTCTTTCCACAGGCAACTTCATTCATTTCTAGGGTGTTAAGTACCACTTAGTTGTAGATGAACCTGAAATTAATTTATTCTAGAACTATAGAATGGGTTCTCTAACTACTTACCTGATAAGTCCATTTGGACATCTCAAAAGGACCTCAAACTGAATATATAAAATAGAAATTCAGTTTTCCAACTCCCCTCTCTCTAACTTGTTTCTCTCTAGAATTCCCCACCTCAATAAATGGAGCCACCAGCCACTTTGTTTGCTTAGGTAGAAATCCGTGATCCTTCCTCTCCCTCAATCCTCCATTCCAATCTATCGCTGAGTCCTGTAATTTCCCTCCCTTCTAAATACATGTCCAATCTGCACACTCCTCTACCTCCACCCTAATCTAAACCATCTCTGTCACCTGGCTCACTACAGTTGTCCCCTATGGACCTTCCTGCCTTTATATTCTGCAGAGCAGCCAATGAAATGATTTAAAATAATATGTCGGGTTATATTTACCTTGGTTAGAACTCTTTGGTGCCATACCTCTATCCTTTGAAAACCTCAATTTCTCAAGGTCACATACGAGATATCTCTTGCTCCGATCCTCCCATTCACCCTGCACTTACCATGTGCCAGCTGCATTCGCTGTCAGCATTTCTTAAGCACCGCTAATCTCTGTCGTTTCCAGCCTTTTGCACATGCTGATCCTTCAGCTCAAAATGCTTTCCCTCGTTATTTCCTTGTGGCTGGCTCACACATTTATCAAAACAAGTAATTACAGATGTATTCATTTATTTATTGTCTACCTCTTTAGACTGGAAGAGTTCACAGCTGTATACCCAGGTCCAAGCACTTAATAAGTACTCAGTAAATATTTGACTAAACAAACAATTTCACAGTAATCCTCCAAGTCATAATTCAAATCTGCTTTCTTAACAACCTTCCCAGTCCATGAAGCCTTCCTAGATTCCTTCAAGCTGGCCGAAGGATTTTCCTCTCCTATATACATATAATTTATAAATTTTACATACCTCCACTGTAGCAGTGGCTGGTGTTGAAAGTTCTTTGCACGTGCATGTCCGTGAGAGCCTATAAACTCATTGGGGGCAAGGACCTTATCTTTTCATCACTAAAACCCCAAGCCTGTGTCACGGTGCCCAGTACACACATAGCAGGTGCTCCCCACGTGTTTGCCTGATGGTGTTCTGAGGGTCCTCTGGCCCTTGGATGAGAAGCAGGAAACTCTTTTCCTGGCTCAGGCACAAACCCCAGGCCCCTGCCTGCTCTGCCAGCTGCTCAGCCTCCCCCTGGAACCTGCAGCAACCCGGAGCCAAGTCCGAGCTTCTCTGGGAAGTGCCCCTGTGAGGCCCTGAGATTTTGCTAAGTGAAATATACTTAGAGTAGGAAAGAACACAGAGTCTTAAGAAGAATGTTTCTGGAGTTCTTCAGCTAAAAGGTAAGAGAAAACAACATAGAGCGGAGGTAATTATGGCAAATGCTGAATATGGAACACACACTTTCCTAAACTTGCGAGTGATAATAACATCACTTTATTAACTGAATACAAGTAGCATCTTTCTTTCCCATTAGTTCACTTCTAATGACAGGGACAGACCCCATTCTTTCCTTAGCAAAGTGTGCCTGGTGACAGCACCTCATCCCACTGGCATCGTCTGGAAGAACTTTCTTTTACTGATGCTGGGGAGTCTGAATTTGAAGCAGGTGTATGTATGCATTTGAAAGAATCTGTTCCAGATGCCAGAAGATTCAGTTCTGGTGAGGGATGTGAAGGAAAATTATGAGAACAAGTGTCCTATTCACATGCTAGGAAAATAAATGTTTTACTAATCCTTAAATAACATTTTGCTCTGAGGTGTATTGGCAAATTTTAGTTTTATTCCTGCATGAAAGTCTCATTTTTAGGAGTGTGATTTATACACATTTAAGTAGTAGAGGTGACTACTAATATTAGTTTCTGTCCTCCCATGCTAATGTCTGTCTGTATAGGAAGAGAATAATATAGTTTTAAAGTCCTAACATTTTTGTTATGTTTAGTGAATAATTTAATATTTATTATCATTGGCTACAATTTAGTTTAACTATTATAAATGCACATACTTTTCTATGTTTTGGAGCCTTCTTATGTAGAGAAAGTATGTGATTAGGAAGGTGTCCTGTGTGTTCTCTTTCCCCACCCAAGGCCTTAACGAAGAAAATTCCATCATTAAACAAACATTTATTTAGCACCTTACTATGTGCCAGGGACCGTGCTAAGTGCTGGGATACAACAGAGCTTACAGTCTGGGCTTTTGGCTAGGTGGAAAGTGGGGCATGGTGGATTCTCACCTGCACAAATCAGACTGGCTATCTGGGGAGTGACTTAAAAGTTAGCTATGTGTTACTTGTCCTCCCAGTTCACTTGTTTATAGAGTAAACTCATAAGCCTTCATAGGAAATTTGGGGAAATAATGCCATAAAAGGGCTCAAATAGCAGTTTCTATTTATTTCTGAAGCAGACCGTATGAATCCTATCAGAATAGATTTGGTATGTTTAATATATTTCATTCAGGTACAAGGAAAAATCAGCGTAGATTCATCAATGGGGAGAAATAGTGACTGTACTCTTTATGCAGTCATTAGAGAAAACTGTCCTGTACTAAAATTTTACTGTAGATAAACAAACATCTAGGTATTTGGAAGTTCACTCCAGGGAAACTCCCTCATCCCTGCAGATCTAACTCCCTTTCCCCATCAAGAGACAACTGGGGGCCTGGACTGGGGAAGACCCATTGTGTCCCTTTAGGCAGCACCAGCAGGGAACAATGGGAGCACCAATGTAGCAGAAAAACAAATCAGACCAATGTAATACCACAAAGCCTCTGAAAATTAAATTGTGAATGGAATGATGGCCCACAAAAGTAGGCCAGGACCTGCATGCTAAACCTACACAAGGTGACTGCCTGATAAAATAAAATATGCAAATAGGGCTGAGACCCCTAACATAATAGATGAAATAATTATGGATAAAATAATAAATCCATGATAAAATAATAAAAAAATTACCTGTCATACCAAGAGCCAAGAAGTTCCTAACTTGAATGAGAAAATACAGTCAACTCTCTACATCATAAGTCACCAAGGACATGCAAATTAAAACAGCAATGAAACTCCACTAAACTCCAGGCCAAAATTCAGACTTTGACAATGCCAAATGCCACTGAGGATGTGAAGCAGCAGCAATTCTCATTCATTGCTAGAGGGAATGCAAAATGGTACAGCCACTTTGGAAGACAGTTTTATAGTTTTTTACAAAACTGAACATACTCTTACCATATAATCCAACAATAACACTCTTTGGTATTTACCCAAAGGAGTTGAAAACTTGTGTCCACACAAAAACCTGCACACAGATGTTTATAGCAGCATTACTCACTATTGCCAAAATTCAGAGGGAATCAAGATGCCCTTCACTAGGTGAATGAATAAATAAACAGTGATACATTCAAACAATAACATATTTTTCAATGCTAAAAAGAAATGAGCTATCAAGCCATGAAAAGACATAAAAGAGACTTAAATGTATATTACTAAATGAAAGAATCCAATCTAAAAAGACTATATACTATATTATTCCAACTATATAACATTCTGAAAAAGACAAAACTATAAAAATAAAATGATCAGAGATTGCCAGGTGTTGAGGGGGAGGAAGGGATGAACAGGCAGAGCACAGAGGATTTTCAGGCTAGTGAAACTATCTCCATATGAAACTGTAATAGTGGACACATGTCATTATACATTTGTCCAAACCCGTGGAATGTACACCAAGAGTGAACTTTAATGTAACTATGGACCATAATGATGTGTTAATGTAGGTAATGGGGGAGGGCAAGCTTCTAGGGGGGGGAGGGTGCATATGGGAAATTTCTTTACCTTCCTCTCAATTTTGTTGTAAAGCTAAATGCTCTAAAAAATAAAGTTTAAAAAAATCAGGTGTAGGAATTATCCCACATCATCTGTATCATCAAAGATTTTAAAGGTGTCATAAAAATGTTTCCACTTTCAATTACCAAAAAGCTCTTGAAACAAATGAAAAAGTAGAAAATCTCAGCAAAGAATCAGAAGTTATATATATAAAAAAGAACCAAATGGAAATTATGGAACTCCAAAAATATAATTACAGACATAAAAACTTTCTGGATAGGCTAAATAGTAGAGTGGAGATCACAGGGGACAGAATCAGTGAACTTTAGGACACATCAATAGAATTCATCCAAGCTGAAAAGCAGAGAGAAAATAGAGGGAAAATCAACAGAACTTCAGGAACCTTTGGGACAATAACAAAAGATGCAATATTTTGTTGTCAGAGTCTCAGAAGGAGTGGAGCAAGATAGTCAGACTTGAGTATTTGAAGAAATAATGGTTGAAAACTCTTCAGGTTTTTTTTGAAATACACACACCGACATATTCAGGAAGCTGAGCAAATCCCAAACAAAATAAACCCAAAGAAATCCATGTGAAAACACATTATAATTAAACTTCTGTAAACTAGAAAGAAAAGAAGTCTTGCAAGCAGTCAGAGTGAAGCAACATATTACTTATAAGGGGAAAACAATTAGAATAACAGCAAATTTCTCATCTGAAGCCATGGAGGCCAGAAGGAAGTGGAACCATGTTCAAGTGCTGAAAGAACTATCAGCCTCAAATTCTATATGCAGTGAAACTATCCTTCAGGAATGAAGGAAAAATAAAGCAATTCTAAGACAAAGGAAAGTGAAAAGAATTTGTTGCCAGCCAAGCTACCCTTAAAGAATGACTAAAGGAAGTTCTTCAAACAGAAAGGAAATGATAAAAGAGAGAATCTTAGAGTATCAGGAAGGAAGACGGAATAATAAAAAAGTAGAAATATTGGTACATATAATAGGCTATCTTTTTCCTCATGATTTTTAGAAATCATATTTGATGATTGAAACAAAATATAATACCATCTTATACATAAGAAAGTGAGATAATGATATTTAAAAGTGAGAAGGTAAAGGGAGCTAAATGGAAGTGAGGTCAGGGAGGATTGGGAGTCAAGAAGCTTGGCTTTGGATTAATAAAAAGTAATTTAATATAGATTAATAAAAAATACTGAGTAAAGACTTTGTGATACAAGTCAGTCATTAATCTAATTGGAATAAAGGCATGTATTACTTTCTACAGCAAAGGAGGTCACTGAGTTTTAATTATTACATCCTAAGAATTATATCCTAAGATTAAAGCTACAGGAATACTTTTTAAAAATTAGCTTTCTATGTCACAGTGACTCCTTGCTCTCTTCCCCCACCCCCTTCTCTCTCTCTCTCATTCTCTCTGTCTTTCTAAAGGGTAAAATAAACTTTTTTACTTAAAAAAATAAAAATTAACTTTCTATTTTACCATCATTTAAAATTTATAGACAAGTTACAAAGATAGTGTAGTGAGTTCCTGTATATCTTGCACTCAGTGTTTCCTATTATTATTATGGTACACTTGTTGGCATGACTTGTTTTTCCATGCAACTTGTACATCCTCTTGGCATTGAGGTCTGGCTTTAAAATGTGTCCAAAATCCAACTACTTTTCTCTACCTCCACTGTTTCCATCCGATGTCCCCTATGAGCCATCATCATCTCCCACCTGAACATTAGCAACAGTTTCCTGACTGGCTTCGCTGTTTCTGCCCTGGAAACTCTACAGTTTATTCTCAACACAGGGGCCTGGGACATTCTGTTAAAATTTAAGTTGGCTTATGTCATTCTTCTGCTTAAAACCATCTAATGACCCTCCCATCTCACTTTGTTGTTGTTCCTTTACTTAATTTTTTTTTTTTTGAGATAGAGTCTCTCTGTTGCCCCAGCTAGAGTGCAGTGGCATCATCATAGCTCACTACAACCGAAAACTCCTGGGCTCAAGTGATCCTCCTGCCTCAGCCTCCCGAGTAGCTGGGATGACAGGTGCATGCCACCATGTTCAGCTAATTTTTCTATTTTTAGTAGAGATGGGGTCTCGCTCTTGCTCAGGCTGGTCTTAAACTCCTGAGCTCAAGTGATCCTCCCTCCTTGGCCTCCCAGAGTGCTAGGGTTACAAGCATGAGCCACAGTGCCCGGCCTACTTAATTTTTTCTAATCAAAATTTTTATTACAATATAACACACATACAGAAAAAGGTACAGATCAGGCTGGGTGCAGTGCTCACTCCTGTAATCCCAGCACTTTGGGAGGCCGAGGTAGGAAGATCACTTGAGGCCAGGAGTTTGAGACCCGCCTGGGCAACATAGCAAGACACTGGTCTTTACAAAACATTAAAAAAAAATTAGCCAGGTGTAGCAGCATGTGTCTGTAGTCTAGTTACACAGGATCACTTGAGCCCAGAAGTTCAAGATTACAGTGAGCTATGATAGTGCCGCTGCACTCTAGCCTGGGCAAAAAAGCGAGACCCTGTCTCTTAAAAAAAAAAGTACAGATCATATGTGTACCACTCACTGAATTATTAACATTGACCACACCTGTATAACCACAATCTAGTTAAGGAAATAGACCACCTCTTGAGAAACCCCCACTTGGTTTTATTTAATTATTACTCCCAAGGGAATCATTAAGCTGACTTCTACATTAGTTAAGCCTGTTTTGGAATTTTAGATAAATGAAATTACAGCAATATGTGATTATAATTGACTCTTTTTCCTCAATATTATGTTTGTGAGATTTTTCCATGTTGTGCCATATCATGCTTTTTAAAAGCTGAAGTCTTCACCAAGGTGTCCAGGACCCTATATCACCTTGGTCCCAATTCCCACCTTCCTTAGCTTTCTGATATAATTTCCTCTGTTATCACCTCTGTTCTGGCCTTGTCGGCCCTCTTGTTCTTTCTCAAACTTACCAGGCATGCCCCACTGCAGGGCCTTTGCACGTACTGTGGCCACTGCCTAAAGAGCTCTTTTCCCCGATATCCTCATGGCTGGTTCTACCTGTCAGGTCTTTACTCAAGTGCTGCCTTCTCTGTGAAGCTTTTCCTGACCATCCACATACTCTCTACTCAGCTTCCCTGTTTGAATTTTCTCCACAGCACTTATTGCCATACTATATATGCATTAGTTTCTCATTATTGCCAAAACAAAATACAACAAATGTAGTGGCTTAACACAACACACACTTATTGTCTCAGTTCTGTAGGTTGGAAGTGTGGTGGATTTGACTCCTTTCTCTTTTCTGGATCCCAGTAGGCTGAAATCAGGGTGTCAGCTGTCCTGGGCTGTTATCTGAAGGCTGCGAGTGAGAAGCTGCTTCTGTGCTCATCCAGGGTATTGACCAGGTCTTGGAATTAAGGCCGGGGTTGCCGTTTTCTTGCTGGTTGTTGCCCTGGGTTTGTTCTCAGCTTCCAGAGGCCACCTGCATTCCCTGGTGTGTGGCCTCTTCACCTTCAAAGCCAGCAAGACAGCTTGAGTCCCTTTCGGGCCACCACACTTCTACAGCCACCCTCTTCTGCTTTTAAGGACTCCTGTGGTTGTATTGGGCCCACTCTGATAATCCAGAGTAATCTCCCTATTTTAAGGTCGCCTGTTTAGTAACTTTCATTCCACCTGCAAAGTTGCCTTTGCAATGTAAGGTGAGAGATATTCACAGGTGTGACACTAGGGGCAAAAATCATGGGGCTGCTATAGTTTTGATGTTTGTGCCTCCAAACCATATGTTGGAATGTGATCCCCAGTGTTGGGGGCGAGGCCTAATGGGAGGTGTTTGGGTCATGGGGGCAGATCCCTCATGAATGGATTAATGCCCACTCTGGGAGTGAATGAGTTCTCACTCTGTTAGTTCCTGAGAGAGCTGGTTGTTAAAAAGAGCCTGGAGGCTCCCACCTCTCTCACTCTCTTGCTTCCTCTCGCCATGTGATCTCTGCACACACCAGCTCCCTTTCACCTTCCGCCATGAGTGCAAGCAGCTTGAGGCTTTCACCAGAAGCAGATGCTGGCTCCATGCTTCTTGTACAGCCTGCAGAACAGTCAGCCAAATAAACTTCTTTTCTTTATATAATAAATTACCCAGACTCAAGTGTTCCTTTATAGCAACACAAAAGGACCAAGACAGGGGCAAACATCCTGCCTACCACAATATATTTTCTTAGTTATTTTGCTTTTTGTCTATCTCCTGTGCCTAGAATCTGAGGGAAGAGATAGCTGACTTTTTAGTATCCCCAAACCTATAACATTGCCTGGCACCTAGTAGCCCTTCGAATATTTGTTGAATGAATGGATGAATGAATTCAGACTGAGCAATTAGTCTTTCTCTTCCCTTTAAAAAGCTATCTGTGACTTTCATTTTGACCTGATATTATTGTCAGTGTGGTTTCCCCTAGCCCCACATGCCACTGGTTTTGGGATTGGTAGCATGATAATGTAATATTTTCATGTAACCTCCTAGTTGACACTGAGATACATCTAGGACATGGGGTACATAGCCAGGTCACAGAATGCAGTGAAGCTCTGAGGCCAGCACAGACCAGAGCCTCATGCACTACCCAGTTGAGCTAAGTGTCCAATGATTTCTTGGAATAAAACTCTTCAGGGATAGTAAAACTAGTCATGGAAATGTAAATGTGTTAAGCATTGTTTTGCTCAGTACAAAAAATTGTACTGAGCACATGTTAATTACTCAATGAAAATTTCAAAAATGATTCAATCATCTAGATTTCTCAAAATATTCTGTTGCTTAATATTATGTAGACAGCCTAAACGAAAGGACCATAAAGATCTGAGCTTGTGTGAAAAGTTTGAAACACGTACAAGTAACAGATTTGCTATTTGGGTTACAGTGTGGAAAAAAATCTCTGGAAACAGATTTATGTATTAGTTTTTCATTTTGCCACCAGATGTCCTTCATGAGTAGGAAAATATGATGACTTGAATGATATTTTGAAGTGTGAATGCCCAGCATTTTTTAATAGACAGTGAAAGCAGAGTGTGAGTGAATATAAATGTTACCACAGACTTTTAGATGAGACACATTTTTTGAAGGCTGCCTTACAGGTGTAGCTTTCAGAAGCAATATTTATTTCACTCTCAAATTTTCTTTTCTCATATTCTGCAAACATTTTCTTAACATATTTCCTTTTTGCTCAACTTCAAATCGATATTTTTAAAATTTGAGCAAATTATTATATTTTGAAATTAATATTAAGAAATACTCCAATCCCTATGCTAAGAGTAAAGATGAAAAGTTAGTATTTTGAGTGGAGCTTCCCAGGATTCAAGGAGGTCAGAGGTCAGTCTTTTAAACACAACAGCCACATAGTTTATAAAATTTTTATATTAAGTTAATTCTAACAGCAGCAACTTATATCTTCAGGAAAAGGTAGTTGAAAGGGGCCAATGTTTTATTTAATATAAAATCAAAGACTGAAGTTTCAGTTTATTGCTAATAATATAATTCACAGGAAAGTACAGAGTATAGAATTTTTATTTAACATATCAAATTAATAAACAGTATTTTTCAAAATAGAAATTATTTGGTCAAGTGCGTTATAAATGTATAACAGAAACCTTTATATAAGGGACAAGGGAAACTACTGGTTTAAAGAATTTGTCATGTGAATTACACTGTGCTTTAATAAACACTTGGGTAGAGAATTCCCACTCTGTCCCTAGTATCACTTACCACATGGGATAAACCTATGTTTTATGGTAAGGGTTCCTCATTTCTTCAGAAAGTGGAGTAGGGTTGGGACGGGCAGCCTATTTCCAGAAAACTGATGGCCATTTGCATGATATGTCAGCCAAGCAACCAGAAGTTTGATAAAGATTGGCTCCCACATCTGGCTTCTTGATCAAATCCCCCTCTTTCCACCCAGATATTTTAGAGACCCGCTCAGAGAACTTAATGAAGCTTGTTCCACGCACGCAGAGGCAGGGGCGGTAATATCTTGGTGTCCTGCAGGGGGCGAAGTTACCTCTAATTTTCTCAAGTCGGTTCGTTCATACATTCCAGCAACCTCCGAAGCCGGATCTGCTCCTTTCCCTTCAACTCCATCTCACCCCATGTCTGGTCCTCTTGAATCACATGTGGACTTTGTCTAGCTCCCTGTCCTGAGACTTCTGGCAGAGCTCATGGTGGGGGTGGGGGTCAGAGAAGCAGGGAGTAGGTGAGGTGGTGCTTAGGGGTTCCTTATCCACCTAGAGAGTTCTGATTGGCTTGGAGAACCTAATTTTGAGGTTACTAAAATCTTAGAACTGTACCTCTTTACCTGTCCCCTTTGCCCCAATGGATACAAGTGCTTGCCTGTGTGTTTCCCAGCAAAAATGACACGCACAGGTTGGGAACAGTGGGAACATAAGAGGAGCACATCCTCTTTTGTGGTCCTCAGTTGAATGTCCCTGCCCTTATGATCACTATAATATCTCATTTCAGATCTTTTGGGGCTTCCCCTGGCCCTGAAAGGAGCTGTGTGCTCTCATGTTCATCATTTGGAAGCATCCTCAGCACGGCCTTATTCTGGCACTTCTCAACAGGAACTGAGAGTCCATCCTGATGGGACTCCCGGTTCCTGAATCAGGCTTGCTGCTCAGCTGTTTAACTGATAATGAATTACTAAGTGTTATTTTAAACTCATGTCACACCAGCCCATCTACCTCTAACCCAGTGTCTAAAGAAAGGGGGAGATGGCATATGTGTGCAGATGTGCTCTCCACTACATCCATCCCCATAGATACATTTACAGGTTGAGTATCCTTTATCCAAAATGCTTGAGACTAGAAGAGTTTAGGATTTTAGATTTTTTCCCAGATTTTGGAACATTTGCAGATACACAATGAGACATCTTAGGGATGGGATATAAACCTAAACACCAATTCATTTATGTTTCATATACACCTTATACACATAGCCTGAAGGTCATTTTATACACTATTTTTAATAATTTTGTGCATGAACAAAGTTTTGACTGCGTTTTGACTGTGACCTATCACACAAGGTCAGGGGTGGGATTTTCCATTTGTGGGCACTCAGAAATTTTTGGATTTTGGAGCATTTTGGATTTCAGAGTTTTGGATTAGGAATGCTCAACCTGTATGATGTGGGGAGGGTTTTAAATGGCATAGCCCTACCAAGGTGTCCTCGTCTACACTGAAGTTTTTCTGTTTCCCAGTGCCTTCCCCACTGCTCTCAGAGGTGGGAACTTTTGTTACTCTGCTGTCTCTCACCAGAAGTCTTATGAATAAGAAAGTATGACTAGGTTTGAAAAGGGAGGAGGCTCTTGGCAGGAAGCCTACATATTCATACTGGGATTTCAGATCTGAGCAGAGCAATGCAATGAGTCCATGTTTATAACATGTTCTAGACAGAAAAAAGAAGTGATGAGGCTCTTGAATTCTAAGGGTCCTGGCATCCTAGACCAAGTTATTATATATTCTCTTTTTAGATGAAAAGAATCATTGTAGATGGTTAAAAACTGGCTTTCAGTGTTGCTAAAATTGCATGGGCTGAAATTAATGGCTATTGGACATTCATAGAAATAAATTCTGTCCTAAATGACCACTGTGCCTGGGCCAAGATAGAACTACAGAGAAGGATCCAGTAAGTGATTGGAGGTAAAGATCCATGCAAAACAAATTCTTTGAAATAAGATAGAAATGCTTATAAGACTTGGACAAGCAAAAAGCCTAAGATATCTTGAGTTTATGAATCCCACAGTGTATATCTATTTGGTTTCACTCTCATATGCCTTGGACCATGTGAACGAAGGCTACCAACTCAGCAAATTATAGTTTTTATTTTCTAATCCACACACTTTTCACCAGGTGGAAGAACCTAATGTTTTCAGTGAATTTGCTTCTAGGATTCATACATGGCTAGGCATTCTTGAGCAGTGTGCAGGCAAATGAATTTGCACCCTTGGTGGTGGTGGTGATGGTATCTTGTCTAAAGTTCACAGCAACCTGTGTTTCAGGGCCTTGTTTATTATCTGAACCATTCAAGATGCACGCCAAGCCCTCGCCCTTACTGTACGTATCTTTACCAGCTCTCTTCAAGTTTTATCTTGCACCATGTAAACTACATTGTATTCCAATACATTAAAATGCACCGTTAACAGACAAACTGGAGTAGCAGTGAGACATTTCCAAGAAGATAGGGGTGGCTTTTCTATTACATTATCTGATTGTACTCTCTTTTGGGTGCTAGCTTAAGAAGCCAAACCAAAGACCAAATCAAGTCAAAATATTTGACCCCAAACCCTTGGGACGCTGGTCTGGCTACATTTGGCCCTCTCTGTGGCCAGACTGTGAACAGCTCCCTCAGAGGGTTTGTCCCAACTTCCAGCAGCTGCCATTGAAAGCCACGTGTCCCCTAAATGCCTACAACACATTAATAAGAGAAACTAAGGAAGCAACGAGGAATTTATCATTTATCTTTTCTCCCTCAATTAATTCTGGCAGTATTGACTTAGTTAGCTGTTTTTACTTGTATTTAGTTAAAACACCAACTTAGGCTCATTTTGGGGTACTGATCACATCGTTCTTGCTAGCTGTGACCTCTCTTTGCCTTTGGTACCTCGCGCTCCGCCGGTGCCCTGGAGACTCCTCTGTGCTTGGAACCTGCGCGCCACGGGCTCCGCCCCTCGGGGAGGGAGGGTGAAAGAAGGGGGCGGGTCCATTTAAATAGCCCGCGAGACTAGTCTCTCCATTGGCTGCCAGTCTGTCGGTTACCCGCGGGGGCGGGAGACCCGGGGCTGGAGTGCGGTACCTGAGCGAGCCGCGCCGCAGAAAGCCCACGTTGGCCGCTGCCGAGCGCAGCGCCAAGAGGCGGGAGACTGTGAATTCCGGCGCCGGCGCCGACGCCTCGGCCACTGCTCGGCGCACCGGTCCCCTTCCCCGCCATCCCCTCTGCGAGTGGGTTTGCTGGGCATCGGCCGAGCACTGAACGGGAAGCCAGATCCTCGCCACCTCCTTCCGAGGAGGCGGACCGCGCGCGGAGATTCTGAGGGGGAGCGGCGGTGCCCGAGGGCGGAGGGGCGCGGAGTTTGTCAGAGAGGAGGAAGTTAAGCCTCGCGGAGAAGACTGACATTTCGGACGCCTTGTCGCCACAGCCTGGGCCTTACGACGGGGTAAACTCCACAGTGGCCCTGCGAGCCGGGGAGGGGCGTGCGCTGCGATGATGCTTGGCATCCCCCCCAGCTCGTGAGCGGCCCGGGCCCTGCGCCCCGGCCCCACGCGGCCGCCCGGAGAGCGAGGGGCAGCGCACGTGCGCGGGCGGCGAGGCCTGGGAGTGACCGCGCCGTGACCCGCCCAAGGGCGAGGGCGCGGGCGGCAGCGCAGCCCTGACTCGGACGCACCTGGCCCGGGCCGTGCGCGTCTAGAGACCTGCGCGAGACTGTGGGGCTCCCCGTCCTCCCCTCCGAGTGACTCTCCCGGCGATCGCCCCCTCGCCACCCCTCCGGCCTGGGCAACTGGGGGCCCCAAACGACCATGAGAGATAAGGACTGAGGGCCAGGCAGGGGAAGCGAGCCCGCTGAGAGGTGGCGGGGGCTGCTCACGCCAAGGGCCACAGCGGCCGCACTCCGGCCTCGCTCCGCCGCTCCACGCCTCGCGGGGCCCGCGGGGACAGTCCGGCCCGGCGGGGATGCCGGGGCTGGCGCGGAGGGCGCAGTGGCTGTGCTGGTGGTGGGGGCTGCTGTGCAGCTGCTGCGGGCCCCCGCCGCTGTGGCCGCCCCTGCCGGCCGCCGGGGCCGCCGCCGCCGGGGGGCAGTTGCTGGGGGACCGCGGGAGCCCCGGCCACGCGGAGCCGCCGCCGCCGCCGCAGTCCTCCTCCTCGGGCTTCCTCTACCGGCGCCTCAAGACGCACGAGAAGCGGGAGATGCAGAAGGAGATCCTCTCGGTGTTGGGGCTCCCGCACCGGCCCCGGCCACTGCATGGCCTCCAGCAGCCGCAGCCTCAGGCGCTCCCGCAGCAGCAGCTGCCTCACGGGGAACCCCCTCCGGGGCGGCTAAAGTCTGCGCCCCTGTTCATGCTGGATCTGTACAATGCCCTGTCCGCCGACGACGATGAGGATGGGGCATCGGAGGGGGACAGGCGGCAGCCCTGGTCCCACGGAGGGGCCAGCACGTCCCAGCCCCGGCAGCCGCCCCCCGGCGCCGCGCAACCCCTCAACAGCAAGAGTCTCCTGGCCTCCGGACCCGGTGGCGGCGGCGCGTCCCCACTGACCAGCGCACAGGACAGCGCCTTCCTCAACGACGCGGACATGGTCATGAGCTTTGTGAACCTGGGTAAGGATCTGGGGTAACGTAACAACGAGAAGATCCCCCTATTTTCCAGTTTCCTGGGCCCGGGGGGTAGTGTGAGGGCGTGTAGCAGTCCCCGGCGCAAAGGTCCGGCCGGGCGCTGCGTGGACGCGGGGACAGGCAAACTGCGCGCCAGCCACCTGCGCGGCGGTGGGCAGCACGTGCGCTCCCCAGCTCCGCTGGCCGGCGGGGGCGCTCCGGCCCGGGAGTGCTGCCTCCCGCGGGCCTGCCTTTGCGGACGGCCGGAGCACGTCCCGCACTTTCTCGCTCCTGCCCGGCTCGGGCCACGTTAACTCCACCGCGGCAGAAAGTCCGGCCCGAGTGTAGCTATCCTGGGAAGGAGAAGACGCTTCAACGCTCTTTCCCCTCAGAACTGTCTTCTTTTGTTCCCTAACTCGGAGTGCCAGGTTTCCCACCGCAACTTTTAGGGGACCTGAGAACAGCTGAGAACTTTGGAAACTTGACATGAGTATGTTAAGAGGTATCCATGGCACTGGGGGAGGAGGGCTCTGCTTGCGGGGGGAAGGTCCCGAAAGCACAGTGGAAGGCGCGCCAGTCCGGGCTAGGCGGGGCTCACTCCTGTTTGGGGCCGGATCCCAGCCCAACTGGGTAATCCATCCAATGTCCTCTCTCACATGCCCTTGGCCACTGTCCCAAAAAGCTGAACCATTGATCACCGCTGCCCGAGCTGCACGGGCGGAGAAAGGGTGCGGGGTAGAGGCCGGGGTTGGGCGCTGAGTTGGTCTGAACCGGTTGCCAGGCAACAGAATGGAAATTCAAGGGCGGCTAAATCGGGCTCCGCCACAAAAGTTCTGTGGCAAATCCCGGACGGACTCACATCGCCTTTTCCCCCTTAAGTTTTCTCATCTGTAAAGGAGAAGGGTGCAAAGAAGGCTTTTCTGAGTCAGTGCTTCTAATTGGTGCGGCTCTTAATTCATAAGCCGACTCAGTTCAGGGTAGACGGGGGATGGAGGGGACGCGTCGTCTGCAGACAGACCTGGGGGTGCAGTAGCCACGCCCGGAGTGGGTGCAGCCGCGGTGTGGGTGGATCTCCGCGGGCTTCCTTTCCCGTGCGAGACGAGTGGCTGTGCCCACGTCCCAGAGTGGGTTGTCAGAGGCGCTTGCCAAAGTAGCACACAGGGCTCCCAGCCACGTCAAAAACGCCCGTCATTTAAGGGCATTATTTACTAGAATGATTCCCGTGTAAAATATCTGAGTCATTTCTTTACAAGTGTATATATGAATCTCAACTCTGCTGAGCTTTGGGGAGAGAAAGTGGGGGTGGGGACAAGGGCCAAGGGGGAGGCGGAGGGTGTGGAGCTGGACGATTGGCATCCAAGTGGTGCAGAAATCCTCCTGGGAAATTCATGAAACAGAATCTCACAGGGAGTAGAGGCTCAGGGCCTGCCAATCTGGCTACTTGCACTGCCAGGGGTTCTGATTGGACAAGAATCTTCACAACTTATTGGAACCAAATCCAAAATTGAGCCACTTCCAGGAAGCATTCTAAGGAAATTCTCATGCCAGTCAATAAAATTTAGTAATGGGGGAGGGGTGGCAGAGGACCAGTGCTGTTCCTTATTCTAAATTGTCTGCTTCTTCCAACTTAATAAATTCCACCCCTTGTTCTCTCCCTCCCTCCCCACCTGCCCCACGATTGCTGACAGCTTTGGAGAAATGTTTTATTGCCTGTTGGGGGTAGTCCTCACCTGGATGAAAGGGAGGAAGACTGGCACTCCTGGCTTGTCCACAGAGAATCAAGTTACAGACTCAGGGAAAACAATTCCAGTAGCATCACCTGGAGGCATTTGAAGAACTAGGGATGCTAGGGCTGCTCCCCAGACTCAGAGCAATTACATCAGAATCTTTGAGGGTGGGGCTCAGGCACCTTTTTTTTTTTTTAAAGTGCCTTAGGTTTTTCTAATGAGCTACCATAGTCATGAACCACTGACACAGGAGATCCTCATGTGTGAAGGAAATCAATGCATCATCCCAGTAAAAGATTAAGAGCAAAGCTTCCAAACACTGCTGCACAATAGAGTCACTCTGGACCTTTAAAAATTCAGATAAGGTGGCACTCTATATCAGTTAAGTCAGAATGTGTGGGGGTAGAAGCTAGGTATCAGTATTTTCTAAAGATCCCCAGGTGGTTCCACTGTTTGGGAACCACTGCCTTAGGTCAGCAGTGCCCAACTTTTTTTGGCACCAGGGATGGGTTTCATGGAAGACAATTTTTCTCTATGGACAGGGGTGGGGGATGGTTTTGGGATGACTCAAGTGCATTACATTTATTGTACAGTCAAACTTCTCTGCTAATGATTATCTGTATTTGCAGCCACTTCCCAGCGCTACCATCACTGCCTCAGCTCCACCTCAGATCGTCAGGCATTAGATTCTCATGAAGAGCGCACAACCTAGATCCCTCGCATGCGCAGTTTACAGTAGGGTTCCTGCTCCTATGA